>CM062653.1:53930029-54465029 GCA_031772095.1 Zeugodacus tau | reverse complement strand
TTAGCCTGCAATTAATTATTGAATGCTTTTGAGGTTAGTTACAAATTAGAAAAAAAAAACTTCGAAATAAATATGAATATCCCAATAGTATATTAATACACAGGTTTCGCTTTCATGCTGCCATGAATTATCTAAATTACGTGCGTCAGTCTACCAAAAATAAATTCTTCACTGATTTAGATTGACATTCACTCTAATTATTAAAGCTCTTGTTTGTTGTTGTTGTTACATATTTCTGTATTTCACCTATATAACTTAATAAAAACAACAAAATACCTATTTAATCAACTAACGGTAATATAATTAATGAAGGTAAATATAGAGAGGGAATATATTTGCTAACAAATACACACGTACAATAATGAAAAATTATTTAATTAGTAGTTAATTGAAGCCCGCATAAATATTATTTAATATATTTATTAATAATGATTTCAATTATTTGATGGATAGGTTAAATAAATTAAATTAAAATGCAGGTAGACAAAGAAGTGCAAATTTGCCGCAAATAGACTTCGGCTGAACCGGAGTGATTGAAAGAGGCTTGGCTGCTTATTTGATAGAATTTGTTATAATAAAAATTATATGTATGTCTAAATTTGCCGGCATGCTGTGTTATTCACAGTCAACTAGCCATAGTTTTAGTATCATAAAAATAATCGAAATTGGAAATTGATGTAAAATACCGACAGAAAAGGTCTTAATTGGCTTGTCGAAGATCAATTATGATTTTTAGATTTTATTATGATGCCAAACAATTCTGGGTAATAATATAAAAATATTCACTTATCCATAAAGCGCTAATTGAACAACTAAGAGTCTTTTAAAAACGCTACCTATAATTGTTCTCAATTTACCATAAAAGCTTTTTCGCACAGCCAATTTAATTTGTCATATTATAATTAAGAAACCAGTTTTTGCCCGTCGCACTGCCGGCTACTCGATTAACGATCAGCTGTTATACATATTTGTTTTTGCTGTTCATAAGAAGTTGGTAAGCTTCAACAGCCATTATTTCCAGCAGCGACATCTACCGTAGAGTTGTATTACTATTATTTTATCAATAAACACAACCAAATATACAGCGCGTACAACAACCGGCAGAGTTGCATTCCATTTTCAACTCGATTTGTATTCGATTAAAAATTAATGTAGAAAATTGTGTTTTTTATTTTGTATGGTAAATCGATCTAAATCATCGCGATAATCGAGCAAAGGCCAGTTAATTTAACAATTAACTCATGTGCGAAAAGCATATAAGAATCAAAAAATCTTCATATATCAATAGAGCGCTAATTAGACAATTAAGAGTGTTTTAAAATAGCAACCACTAATTGTTGTCAATTTTCTATAAATTAAGACAATTAACTAATTGTGCAATTAGTATTCAATTATACGATTTTTTTAAAATAAATACTCAATTTGAAAAGGATTAAATTTCATAAAGCAAAAACAAATACTCTCTTCAGACCCGTTCCCACAATAATTGTTTCTACATAACCAAAACATCTTAGAATCGGGCCAAGAATTGTCAACTCAGCTTCTTTTCTTAAGATGTTTGGTTTTAGGCCGCTAAAACAACAATAACTATTTTTAAACAGCTGTTAGCTACTAACTGTTCTATCTGATTGAATTAATATTTTAATAAATAATTGTTCTAAATTTACAATAAATTAAGATAATTAACTAATTGTGCAATTAGTGTTTAATTTAAGAAATTTTATTGAAAATCATTACGCAATATAATTAGGATGGAATATTTTTAAAAGCAAAAAAAATTGTTCTTTTTGTCTTTAGAGCCGTTCGCACAATAGTCGTTTCTACATAACCAGAATATCTAAGGATCCGGATCCAAAAATCGACAATTCTGTCCGATTCCTCAAAATTAACGGTTTTAGTCTGTTACAAAAACAATAATAACTATATTTACACAGCTGTTAGCTATAAACTGTTCCATCTGCTTTAAATAATATTTAAATAAAACTTTTATTATGTCAAATACACACACACTCTATTCATATTGATTGCATAACACAATTCACATTAAAGCGTCAATATTTTGAAACAAAACTACACAGATTTCCACAGATATGAATTGTTGTTATCAGACTGGCATATGTCAATATTAATTAGGTCGCTAATGAATTAGTAAATATGGCTGACAAATATTTGGAGACAGTGGCTTGGCCGGAAATAGTTAGAGGAGGGTGATAACGCTTTGTGAAAAGGAAATTGAGGTTAGGTTTGATATTTTCGTTAACTTGTTAGACAACTAACAACCTATAGTTGGATTATTCTGATGACAATAGATAAAAGGATATCAGATGACAAATGTCAAACGGATGTCAGATGGAAAATGTTAAAAAGGGTGTCAAAACGAAGGTGAGATGGATGGATGGTGAAACGAATGTCAGCTGAACATTTACAAATGCCAGACGGGAAATGTCAAATGGATGTCAGATGACAGCTGTCAAACTTATATTATATGACAAATGTCACGTTGTCAGAACTGACGTCAGATGACTAATATCAAATGTTTCAAAAAGCTTCGAGAGATTTCGTTGGATTTTTTGAAAAGTTTATCAATTCCATTTTCGAAAAACTTCTACTTAATAATATTCCTAACCCCCCAAGTATATTTTTCCTTTCCACAAATGCTTTGATATTGATTGCGCATATTCGCACTAAGCTTTTAGTCTGTATTTTGTGGCATAACAGTGCATTACGTAACAGCACAGCACATCGTATCAGATTATTATGTGCTTTATGCAACCATAATTAGGATATCTACATAATTAGTGGTAAACAATCACGATTTGATGCATGTGTATTGGTATTTAATGTGTGTGTGCCTATGTGCACATAACGGTATATAAATAAACACCGATGTTATAAAATAACTATGTGATTATTGAATTAGAGCAGTTTTGCTTCCCAGAAAGCGCTTAACAAAAGTTTATTTGAGCGTAACCACAATGATGAAACAAGATAGAGGAATTTAAAATGTAAATTAATTTAAAGCTCACAATTAACTGAAGGATTTCAAGTTGGTACTACTAAAAAATTGCTGAAAGAAATAGTTAATTTTATATAAAATAAAGAGAAATTATCTAACTAAAATCACTGCCGGTGGTTTGAACTGAAAAAATCAACTAAAACCTTTTCACACTTCATAGTCTCCGAAAAAACTGTCGTTTTTATTGGACGCTTGTGGAAAAACTGGCCATACAGTGAGCTCAGCTAAAGGATCGTATATACTTTACGCTCCATGAAGTTATATTAGGTTTACAACATTGCTTCCGCCGTTTTCCAATAGATGTCTCTAGGGTCAAGCACTGGTCGATAATATCGATTTTTTTTTATATCGATCTTGGACATTTGTGTCAACATTAACCCAACAAAATATTTGTAGAGATCTGTTTGCATCCAAACTTATTCTCAACTGAAAATGTCACTTTTTGGGCCGAATTTTCGACATTTGTGGGAAATTTTGCTTTTCTTTTGTAATTCCAATAAAAGTGCGGCTGAGGCTCATCGAATGCTTTCGGATACGTACGGTAAGTGAAAAAATGCCTTAAATTTACAAAAAACGGCGGAAGCAAAGTTGTAGGCCTAATAGATCAACTGATTACCTTCAGAGGAGCATATGAAATCTGCTGTCTACCTATAAAGAGCTCATCTCCGATCATCTTCTTTTCGTATGTTGGAAGATATTAGCTTGGAGTCGGTCCGGGTACAAGGAACATTAAGAGAAACATACCGAACCCAAACAACATCTTTTCGGAAAAATTTTGGACGTGACCTCTTTTATACAGACAATAAGCGTCATTCGTAGGGAGGAACCTAACTTTCCCTTTGACTTTCTTCCGTTCAATAACCATTGAGTGAGATTCTGGTACCATCCATCACAGATGAAGAGTTCGAGGAACCAAAATCACCATTAAACTTATACTTTTTCAATCAACGCTGCTTATATCCCTTTCCCTATGGCCCATCCCGAGTCGATATATCTCGTTCCGTCCGTTAGATAACTTCGAAAGCAATGGCCCAGCGTACTATTCCAAATAATCCTAATACATAAAAAAGTCTGGTTTCTAAAATATGAAATTGTACCCATTGGATAGTGTCCAGTAAACACACCTAGAGGGCCAAAAGAACCTCGTAACTGTAAAGCTGCGGGTTTTTGTCTTGGCTAGCTCATACGATGTCTGATTGTCCAGTGCTCTAGCTCAAATGGACCATGAACTGCCAACCCGCTTCCACTAAGCAATCAATGATACTAGAGTAGTCTCTCTTATAAGCGTGTCGGCTTTTCAGTTTTCAGCGAATCAGCAGTAACCGGGTAGACACACAAGCCGGATAATAGGATAAGAGCATCAGAGGAGTCACTTCTAAAATTTGGTCTACTAAAACCTATAACCAAAATTGTGGGGTTTATTTAGCTCTAAACGAAATGAAGTTCCCTGTCTGAATTAGTGTTGAAAAATAATCGATTAGGCTTGAGCTTCAAATCAAAATCGGGAATATTCAGTCGCTTAATGAGTAACAGAACTTTATCCAGTAGTTTGAGCCCTCCTATTCATAAGCAAATTGAAGGAGGATTGGTGATCTCAGGATTTCGACGAAAGAAACGAGGGAATGGATTAACTCAGATACTCGATCAGACTATCCCTTCACAACCCTCAAGTTACATTTGTTAATCTTCAGCTGAAGGAGTTTTAACACAAATTCAGGGGATTGATTTTCGCGTTAGGCAATTTAGCTGTCGGTAGAATAACTAGAAGGCCTCCCAACATCAAAGATATGAAGAAGCAGCGGCTTGGAAATATATTGAGTTTGGTAAAATTTATTGAGAGGATTATGGAATCAAAGAAAAATAAGGCAGGAAATGTGGAAATAAAACAAAATTGATGCCAATGAACAAGTCTAGATTACGTTGATCTAGAGAAAATGAAATCTTGAGAACAACTTGTCATTTTTCAGTCTCATAGACACAACAAAATAACCAGGGTTGCCTTTTTATAGCTTTTATAAACATATTCATTAGTAATAAGATAAGATAATCATGAAAATTTAAACCAACTTTCAATACGAATGCATATTTTATTAGCTAACAAATCAAGATATAATCATCGATTTGTATATTCTCACTCGCTTATACTTATGTGTATGTTTTTGTAGCAATATGAAAGCAATTGGGGGACAAAGCAAACAGTCAATTAAGCTTGATTGCAGGTATACTAATAATACGACATAAATCATTCAATAACACCAACATTGCCAACCGTAATTATTAAAGTAAATGCTCTACTACCACACACACAGCCTGAGACACACACAGCGAGATGTACACGAAATGGCAATTTAGGACACAATGCTCGCCCCACAATTAAGACAAAATTACAAGACGTCACATATGTTGCAAGCAGATTTCTCCGATTTTAATGAAAAACTCCCCAAGCGTTGGTGTCCAACAGTTTACTCGGTACTCGCTCCCAGCGGCAAAGAAAATGTGCTGAAAGATAGTTAGAATTATGTAAATGTATGTGTGGGTGTGGGTGTGTAAGTGTGTCATTGTATAAGTAAGGCGAATTGACCTTAAGATCACAGTCATTGCTTATATCTTTATTGTCTTTATTGTACTGCTCGCAATGAAATTAATGGAGCACTGAAGGTATGGAAACATATATTCATACAATATATATACATAAGTAAAGCCAAATTTATATATATATTCCAGCATTAAATCATCAGTCTGACCACCCGACCACATGTCGACACGTTTTACAACAGAAAATAATTACGCTCAAGTCATGTTGAAATGGACGAACAATTCACGTGTGTCCACCCAAAATACATTAGCAAGTGACATATGAATATGTAACAAAAAACACGGAACCTTCTAGGAAATTGGTACTTATTGAACAGTTTCGATTTGATAATTGTTTAAAAATCCTGATAGGTTACGGAGAGCAATTAAAGAATTAGAGAGCAGAGACACTAATGAGAGAGAAGATATTCGCTGAAGATAAAACGAAGATATAATTCAGCATCCACAGACATCGACTCACATAATATATATGTATACAATAGCTCAAAATAATATAATAAAAACAATTAAAAAAGAGCTAAGTTCGGGTGTAACCGAACATTTTATACTCTCGCAATTTATTTATTTAACTTTATTTATATTATATAATACACAATTTGACCCACATATTCGTCATATATGTATATTGAATAAAGTTCATTGAAAGTTGGAAACCATAATATTAGGTTAGAAGCACCGAGGTCCTCGTGTTCGATATATGGGGCCTTGAAAACCTATGGTCCGATTACAGCGATTTTTAGAATGGGGCTGCCACACTATAAATGCAGTATTTATGCAAAGTTCTGTTTCGATATCTTCACTAGTGCTTACTATATATATTGTAAAGTAAACGATTCAGATTGTCTTCAAAGTTCTGGTATATAGGAAGTAGGCGTGGTTGTGAACCGATTTGGCCTATTCTCACAACATATCATTGGGATGTAAGGAAACTATTACAAACCAAGTTTCATTGAAATCGGTCGAGTAATTCCTGAAATATGGTTTTTGACCCATAAGTGGGCGACTCCACGCTCATTTTCCATTTTGTAAAAAAATCTGAGTGCAGCTTCCATCTGCCATTTCTTATGTGAAATTTAGTGTTTCTAACGTTTTTGGTTAGTGAGTTAACCCACTTTTAGTAATTTTCAACCTAACCTTTGTATGGGAGGTGAGCGTGGTTATTATCCGATTTCTTTCATTTTTGGACTGTATTAGGAAGTGGCTGAAAAAAACGACTGCAGAAAGTTTGGTTTATATAGCTTTATTGGTTTGCGAGATATGTACAAAAAACCTATTTGGGGGCGGGGTCACGCCCACTTTTCAAAAAGAATTACATCCAAATGTGCCCCTCCCTAATGCGATCCTATGTTCCAAATTTTATAGCTTTATTTATGGCTTAGTTATAGCTCTTTATGTGTTTTAAGTTTCCGCCATTTTGTGGGCGTGGCAGTGCACCGATTTTGCGGCCTCCTCAGGGTGACAAGGAATATGTGTTCCAAGTTTCATTAAGATATCTTAATTTTTACTCAAGTTATCGCTTGCACGGACAGATGGACAGACGGACGGACAGACATCCGGATTTCAACTCCACTCGTCATCCTGATCATTTATATATATATATAACCCCATATCTAACTCTTTTATTTCTTGGTGACACAAACAACCGTTATGTGAACAAAACTATAATACTCTGTGCAACAGGTTGCGAGAGTATAAAAATATAATAAGATAGGCCGATGCTTATATGGTCTTGATAAATAAATGATTTCTAAATTTATCTCGGAGTTTCTCTCCTATGAATAAATTTATTATAAGAGGGATTGTTATCTGTAAACTCTGAGCCAAGTATGACATTTTCGAACTCCCTCCTATTATAGGCCTTTAACGAATGCCTCTCAAGAAGAAAAAAACCTCAAAGACCAGGAGTGCTTTAAAATCATGCATTATATTATTTCAGGCACTCTTGATCACATTACTAACTATATGTATATCCTTTAATCGACACTTCCCACCCACAAAAGCCAAACTCTGGCCAATAACCACCACCTGTGCAGAAGCGAAGCTTTTCTGGCCTGCGGTGGACCGAAACCGTCCTTCCAACTGCTGTCGCTTGAGAAAGCTCATCTCGTCACAATCATTGGTGTGCTAACAGGTCACTGCCCAATAGATACACATGAGGTAAGATTAGGCATCAAGTCAAACACTAGTTGACAAAGGTGCTTGTGGAAAGGCGAAGAGGTATCATCCAAGCACTTCCTCCTTCAATGTCCAGCATTCGCCATACTAAGATTCACACACTTCGATAGGCACACCTTCGGCGAATGCAGCGAAGGGACGGCAATCGACGTTAGCCGACTAAAGAACTTCGCTTCGTCGAATCATAAGGGTCTTGGCCTTCCGTTAGGATAATTTTGGGTGCCAGAAAGGACTGTCAAAGCTGTCTAATTGAGACACTCTGCAGTTGCGGAGTTCTACCCCTTGACCTATTCTAAACTAATCCCATATTTCAAACAGAAACACAGGTTTATTTGATCCTACGCACGAATCATGGTTCTAGATCTTCTGAATACAGTACATTGGTATGGAAGCTGATAATAAATAAGATTGATCGAAACACCGTTCCCTAGCAAACAGAGCCCTGCTCAATATCAAAGTCAAATATCACTAACAAAACACAGAAATTACTTTTAATATTAAAGATATGTATGTAACTGGATCGAACTATCGAATTATTTGATGTACGACAACTAATCAGACTAGACTATATTTGTATGCATGTTTTCAAGGAAAGGAAAAAGAGGAACGGCAAGAGATCCGCCTTATTCATATGATGTCAAAAAGATTAAAATATTATCTTCTCATTCTTAGTAAATAGCGCAATCCCTAGAATGAATATGGGATCGAAGAATCATTAATAATTACAAGTCATTTGAGTTCGTTCCGACCAGTTCTGCTTGTAACAATATCTGCACCTAATGCTCAAAACATCTTAGCGCCATCTGTGGTAGCTTTAAGCAGTCATTTAACAAGGAACGATTCATCGAATACTTTCAGAGCTGGAGCACTTTCATCCATTCGAATAACATGACCTAGCCAGCGTAGCCGCTGTCTTTTTATTCGCTGGACTATGTCTATGTCGTCGAATAACACATACAGCTCATCGTTCCATCTTCTGCGGTATCCGCCGTTGCCAATGTTTAAGGGACCATAATTCTTCCGTAAAACCTTTCTCTCGAAAACTCCTAGTGCCGTCTCATCGGATGTTAACATCGTCCACGCTTCTGCACCGTAAAGTAGGATGGGAATGATGAGAGACTTGTAGAGTTTGGTTTTTGTTCGTAGAGAGAGGACTTTACTTTTCAATTGCCTACTTAGTCCATAGTAGCACCTGTTGGCAAGAGTGATTCTGCGTTGGATTTCCAGGCTGACATTGTTATTGCTGTTAATGCTGGTTCCCAGGTAGACGAAATTATCTACAACTTCAAAGTTATGACTGTTAACTCGAGGATGGAGTCATAAGTGGAAGTTCACGTAAGTGAGGAAAGTTTCTGATTATCATTCACTTGCGAATGGCCAGGAACGATACTCTTACACGTGTCTCAAGCAGCTCACGACTTCCGGTCTTAGACCAAGTATCCTCTGGGTAGCCAACAGACATCCGTTTGGAGGCGAGCTAAAGTGAGAAGGAGAAACCCGCTTATGCGGTTGTGCGTAGGGTTTGGGACTCACCACATAAAAATACCCCCCAATGAAAAGGAAGCCAGAGATTATCACTAGATAAAAAACTCTAAGTATAGAACAGAATCGTCTAAACTTTATGGGCTTAATTGCGCGAGTACTCTCTTTCAACTTATTTAAAGCTTAGACTTCCAACATATCGGTTTCATCGAAGGGAGTTTGAAAGCAGAAAGCTTGATGTCCGCAAGAATTCCAAGGAATTGTCTAAGTTGAAATTTCCTTTGGAACTGGAACACTATAAACTTGCCTACTGATGATTTATGATTTAGGTTTGGTCAGTATTAGGTTACTCATTACTTCTCTTTTTAACCAACTAATTAACCTTTCCATCCTTTTTAAATTGATTAAAATCTGCTGATTTCAAATCAGAATTTTGCATTTACTTTCTCTATACAGTCCACCAGCAGTAATAAAAAGATACATAACTAAGCTTTTATCTTATCCAAATGTACTAAGTATACTCTAATGCCCTTTAAAAATTTCCATAAAAATATTAAGTAAGATATTTGCCTTTAACATTTGCATATTCAAATAAATTGTCGAAGAAGCCGGAATTTATTGATTTGCGAGCGTTGTGCCTAATTGGGCGTAAAACGTGCGATAAAAAGATTTGAAAGCGAATAACAACGGTAAAAGGTGCGTTTCGCAAGCATTTAATATACCATGGTACTAATTCAGATTTGTGCGTGAAACGAAGGAGAATACAAATAACCTTAAAAAATTAAAATTTATCCGAGCTTGTGTGTGTCCGTTGGTATATTTCACATAATTTATTTTTAGAGAATCGAATGCTTTAGCGATTTGTATCATCGCGTCTTGGAAGTGGGGCTTCAATGCCACCACTGAATGTTCACTTCAAATGGTTCGAGAGATATGCCTCTGTGAATTCACTTTCAGCTCAAAAGTATGCTATGGAATTTGTAAGCATATAAAAAGCGGCATACGGCTCTCTGCAAAGCCTCCAGGCTACCGCATAAAGCAACTACAATGTGAAAGCTTCACTCCACAACAGTTGTCTGTGTTTTTTTTCTGGTGCTGCCATCTCGCTTTCGTATTGATTTATTCGCGCTGCTTTTCTGCTCGGTTGCCACGCGTTATTCATTATTTTATTGTTTTTTATCTCTTTGTGCGTTTTTATTTCACTTTAACGGTATTCTTTTTTGCAACGAACATTCTTATACGAGTATGTCTGCATATGGCTAGTAACCTGCGGCAACTGCGACAAAGCGCGGTAATTTAGATAATGCGGCAGGAAGCAAGCCTGTGTTCATCAAAGCCATTTTTATATTAATTCTCCGTGTGGCATGTGTTGTCACGATTGACTGAAATTTTGTGGTAAATATCGTATTTCGAATTCAATTGATTACTCAAAATGTTTATTTTTAAATGAGAGAGAGAATATTTTAAGTGGTAGATAATAATTTCGATTCTCTTTTTCTTACAAATCTATCAATTAATGTAATATTATTGTAAAGTTACCATCATCGTTTTTCAAGCGGAAGTGGCAGCGGCGGATATATCGCTTCGAATCGAAGGTCACTGCGGGCATAGTAGTGCGGCGATACTAGCCTTGAGTTCACTGACTATGCGCTCAAGGTTGGTTAACCCCTTGTTGACCAAGACCGGAAAGAAATCGTTTTTGTAATCTATCTTCACAATGGAAAAAAATTAAATTTCAGTGACCCTCTATGGCAAAAATATAGAATATTTGAAAAATAGTGTCGTTTCTGTTGCTTAATATTTTGTACTGTGCAGTACCTTTGGTCAGCATGTTTCAGCAGCAAAATTCAACCATTCCCTTTAAAAGACCAAAAAGTAGTATAGTATTATACTTGAGAGTACCATCGGATGACAAAGGGTTAAGGAATGTCTATATTAACTTTCAGTGGCATCGTTATACTTTTCGATTAGGTTGATCTGGGTTCCTGGCCACAGCGAAATCGCGGGAAATTGTAAGGCTGATAAGTTTGGAAATTCAGGAACGTCAGCCTGACTATTAGTAGCATGGAGGCATGTAGTAACACCATTGTCGTATTGTGGTTTACTATTGGACAGATGGGCCCCGGCTGAGTTCGGCACTTGCACTTGCGCAGTCGCCAGATCCTTCTGGCCCAATGTGAATCGCAGGAGGTCTACCGAGCTCTTCGCCCTCAGTAAAGCATACATCTCCTTAGGGGTAGGGGTTCTTACTGGCCATTGTCTTCGGGATCCACGCTGTAAGGTTAAACATCTTAGCGGATGCTAACTGTAGAAGCTCCATGTAATATCCCGCCTTTCAAGATCAAGGAAAAGATTTCTCGGACCTCAATTTTTCGAACAAGCTAGTGAAATAGCGAATATAGAAGTTGAAAAACCTTTGCAGATTCGTAGTAGGACCACGGCGCTTTGTCGACTCCGAATTGCCAATTTAAGAGAGGCTTCACAAAGGAAAGTCTTTTATAGTTTACGTGTATTTCCCTTTGGGAAACAGCCTTACAACCTAACCTAAATAAAATGACTGACTGCCATTTCTGTCTATAGCAGTTAACATTAGACTTTTAAAGACAAAAAATTTTGATTTTAGTGTACATTTTTGGGTAAATATTTATTCTATAACAAAAATAATAAATATGGCAAAAATAATTGCAGAATTTATATAAAATAAAAATAAGGTTTTACCTAAAGCATCTTTGTCATTTATACTAACGGGTGATTTTTTTGAGGTTAGGATTTTCATGCATTAGTATTTGACAGATCACGTGGGATTTCAGACATGGTGTCAAAGAGAAAGATGCTCAGTATGCTTTGACATTTCATCATGAATAGACTTACTAACGAGCAACGCTTGCAAATCATTGAATTTTATTACCAAAATCAGTGTTCGGTTCGAAATTTTTTTATCGACAAATTTTGTTCAGCGATGAGGCTCATTTCTGGTTGAATGGCTACGTAAATAAGCAAAATTGCCGCATTTGGGGTGAAGAGCAACCAGAAGCCGTTCAAGAACTGCCCATGCATCCCGAAAAATGCACTGTTTGGTGTGGTTTGTACGCTGGTGGAATCATTGGACCGTATTTTTTCAAAGATGCTGTTGGACGCAACGTTACGGTGAATGGCGATCGCTATCGTTCGATGCTAACAAACTTTTTGTTGCCAAAAATGGAAGAACTGAACTTGGTTGACATGTGGTTTCAACAAGATGGCGCTACATGCCACACAGCTCGCGATTCTATGGCCATTTTGAGGAAAACTTCGGAGAACAATTCATCTCAAGAAATGGACCCGTAAGTTGGCCACCAAGATCATGCGATTTAACGCCTTTAGACTATTTTTTGTGGGGCTACGTCAAGTCTAAAGTCTACAGAAATAAGCCAGCAACTATTCCAGCTTTGGAAGACAACATTTCCGAAGAAATTCGGGCTATTCCGGCCGAAATGCTCGAAAAAGTTGCCCAAAATTGGACTTTCCGAATGGACCACCTAAGACGCAGCCGCGGTCAACATTTAAATGAAATTATCTTCAAAAAGTAAATGTCATGAACCAATCTAACGTTTCAAATAAAGAACCGATGAGATTTTGCAATTTTTTTTTTAAAAAAAGTTATCAAGCTCTTAAAAAATCACCCTTTACATCTGACCAATAGAAAAAGCAAATAATTTTTTCTCTAACTACCAATCGAAAAGGCAAATCTTTGGAGAAATAAAGTACAAATAAACGGTGACAGATCACGCGTGAGAAGTCAAGCTACCACGTTATTTTTGTTCAATATTGTTTGGAATTTGATCGGGGAAAGACTTATGCCTGAACAACTTTTACAAATTCTTAAATTTTATTACGAAAATTCACGTTCTGTAAAGAATATGTTTCGCGCGCTTCGCTCAACTTATGGTCAACATAATTGGCCTACTGAGCGAACTATTCGCAACACCATCACCCATCTTGAGACCCATCATTCATTATATGATAATCTTCGACCAAATGAACCAGCACGCTGTGAAGAATAGCAGCCGTGTAGAAACGAATGGGCACCATTCGCAGCTCGGGCTGGCGCATTTTACGTCGAGATCGTAAACTGAAAACGTACAAAACTCAATTTGTGCAAGAACTTAAGCCGCTCGATCATCCCAATCGAGTTCGACTCGCTCTTGAAAAGTTCCAAGAAGATCCCAATTTTTCCACCCAAATTTCGTTCAGCGATTAGGTCCATTTCTGGCTCAATGTGTATGTAAACAAGCAAAATTGTAGCATTTGGGACGAAGAGCAACTGAAAAGATTCAAGAGCTGTCATTTCATCCAAAAAAGTAACAGTATGGTTTGTGGGAAAGTGGAATCATTCGTCAATATTTCTTCAAAAATGATGCCGGTGAAAACGTAACCGTTAATTGCAATGGTCTCCATTCATATTCGCGCCATGATAAGCAACTATTTGATGCCTAAAATTGAAGCTCGTGAATTGTCGTGGCGACATTTAGTTTCAACAAGAAGGCGTCTCTTTCCACACATCGCATCAGTCAATGGATTTATTTAGAGAACACTTCGGTGAGCAGATAATTTCACGTTTTGCGACGGTCAACCAAGAACGTGAGTATCACACCATGATACTGTGGGGTAACTACAGTACTACAGTCTATGCAGAGAATACCGCTTCAATTCAGGACTTGGAGCAAACCATCACAGGAATCATTCGCCAGTTACCAGTCGAAATGCTCGAACGAGTCATCGAAAATTGGGCTCAACGAATGGACCATCTGATATGTAGTCGCGGCCAACATTTGAAAGAAATTATCTTTAAACAAGTAAGGAAAGGCTAAGTTCGGATACAACCGAACATTTTATACTCTCGCAATTTATTGAAGAAATTTAACCAATACATATGTATATGCGGAATAAAGCTCACCGTATTTTTGAAAAACCTACAATGAGGTATATAGAAATGTTATGACCCGATTTTCATAATTTTTGAAACAGAGGCACACTATTAGAAGAAAACAATTTCCTCTGAATTAAATTAAGATATCTGAGAGATTTACCCATATTTTCGGTTAAAGTTTATCCTTAGGCGCTGAGTTCAACATATTCGATATCTGGGGTCTTGAAAAAATATGGTCCGTTTTCGACAATTTTTACACAAGTGAAGCCAGAGATGATATGCACTAATTGTGTAAAGTTTTATTCCGTTATCTTTATTGGTTCCTTATGTTTACATTATAAAGTGAAGGATTCAGATGGAATTCAAAATTGAGTTATAAGGAAAGTAGTAGTGGTTGTGAACCGATTTCGCCCATTTTGTGTCCGTGTTATCATATATGGAGTCAAGAAAATATTATATACCGAATTTCATTCAAATCGGTCGAGTAGTTCCTGAGATATGGTTTTTGACCCATAAGTGGGCGATGCCACGCCCATTTTCCATTTTGTAAAAAATCTCAGTGCAGCTTCCTTCTGTCATTTCTTATGTAAAATTTGGTGTTTCTGACGTTTTTCGTTAGTTAGTTAACCCACTTTTAGTAATTTTCAACCTAACCTTTGTATGGGAGGTGGGCGTGGTTATTATCCGATTTCAACTATTTTCATGGTGTGTGGGGGCGACTGCAGAAAGTTTGGTTTATATAGCTTTATTAGTTTGAGTTAAATACAAATAACCGATTTGTGGGCGGGGCCACGCCCACTTCCCCAAAAAAATTACATACATATGCCCTCTCCTAGTGCGATCCCTTATTCCAAATTTAAATTTTATATCTTCATTTATGGCTTAGTTATGACACTTTATGTGTTTTTGGTTTTCGCCATTTTGTGACGTGGCAATGGTCCGATTCTGCCCATTTTCGAACTTGATCTTCTTATGGTGCCAAGTTTCGTCAAGATATCTTAATTTTTACTCAAGTTACAGCTTGCACAGACGGACAGACGGACAGACGGACGGACGGACAGACATCCGGATTTCAAATCTACTCGTCACCCTGATCACTTTGGTATATATGACTCTATATCTAACTCTTTTAGTTTTAGGTGTTACAAACAACCGTTATGTGAGCAAAACTATAATACTCTCTTTAGCAACTTTTGTTGCGAGAGTATAAAAACCAATACCAAAGATTGATCATTCGAATGATAATAAACATTTCCCATTAAATTCAAATTGTCTGTGTTTTTTCTTTAAAAAAGTAGAAAACCTCGAATGGATCCCCCTTTATATGACCATAGATCCAACATAGCGAGCGTAGAAGTATTAAAACGAAGACGACTAATATTAATTATATACAAAGCTGCTAACTGCATTATTCTGCGAAAACATACTTTTGGATACTTCTTTATTAAGATGGAGTACAATAATCCCCGCTTAAGTTCCCCTCTTAACATACAAGACTTTTGAGACACTTAAGCGGGAAAGGCACTTAAGCGGGGATCACTGTATATATTTTCTAATTCAAATTTATATGGATATGTGGTACTATATAGCTTTGGGTCTCTTTGTAGTTATCGTAGGCAATTTTTTATCTCCTATCTAAAGTAGTGCCCACATATAAGTATGAACCTAAGGAAATAAATGGTTGACAAATGCAAATCTTTACTTAAATTATGTAAAACAAATGCTGAAAAAAGCTACGGCCTACTGCAATTGATGACACACATAAATAAAGCACTCACACAATGATGTGCAACCGAAAAAATGCCGACAACAACAATATCTCTCTCCACTCCACTCTACTCTACAAACATTAATTTAATCGAATCATCCATCAGCCATTGGATTTCGCATAATCAATGCGGGCGTTGCCTGGCAATTTGTACACTATTCACCTAATTAACTGTAATAAATTTCATACAAGCGGCTTCACACAATTGTCATTCGGTATATGCGAACGCAGGCGGCTGTGTTTATTGTTATTGTTGTAACACTAGTACACTGGCTACAGAGCTATTTGTATGTGTGTGTGTGTGCAAAACCATTTGAAAGCGACGACCTGAAAATCGAAGCTTTTAGTCTTCCACTGCCACCAGCTGACATTGTCCTTACAGCCTCAATGGGTGTCTTAAGCCTACAACAACGTGCAAAAGCCGCCTATATTTGGCAGTGATAAAGTGTTATCTATAAAAGTGGATTTTGTCTGGTCGATCAACGGCAGTAAATCAAAGGCGGACAGACAAGGCCAGCAGACGGAAATGTAAGTGCCGCAAAACCACAAAATATCTTTTGGTCAGCGTTGACCGCATGCCTGCAGTCGAGTGACACGGCAGTGCTGAAGGCAGCGAGGCAGCGCAGGCGCTTGGAAGACAAAGACAAAGAAACTTATAAGTGCTCAGATAAATCAGTTGAAGTAGGCAATTTCCTGGTAATTTCTATGATTAAATCAGCAATTTCAAGTTTCGACGATTGAGTACACTTTCGGTTTTATGAAGTGTGCGACGAGTGCAAGACTATCTATGAAGGCTTGGAAGTGTGTTATTATAAATACACACATGTAGAATGTGACTTGAGTTGCATTGCTTTGCAATATTATTTTGAAATTTCGATTATCTATGACACTCTTTGGTACTTTGCGGCATTCATTTGTGGTTTGAAGTAGGCTTTTTGGCCAATTTTGAGGTTATGTGACCACAATTTGTAGGGATTGTGCGCTTCAAGCTATTTGCATGCATAATATTTTAAACAGGTTTTAAGAAAACTGAGTTTTAGCTCAAATGATATGAAGTAAGATGACAATAGGTTAATAATGAAGGATTAATTTAAATAACTTTGCGAGCTAGATTTATTTCGCTACTAAATCGGATTAATAACGATTATTGCCTATTGAAAATTCGGTGCTGCTGCTTCGAAGGTATTGAGCGCTGGTCAAAGTCAAATTGGTGCGTTCAGAATGTCCAAGCATACAATTTTAATAAGGCTGTTCCGTCTGACAAGTATCGACACTAATCTGACTTAGGATCTGTAAGATTTCATTCACCACAGAAAGTTAGTATTCCTTACAAGACTCCCTTCATTAGAACTAAATATACTTTGTAAGTACAAAGACCGATGAGAAAACATATTTGGATATATATTAACAGAGAACTTACTACCTATTACTCTATAAATAGTCAACCAAAGCGTTTCCTGCCTACCAACATAGGATTGAGTAAAGTCTTCACTCTACTAAGTCCACCTCAATGACAATTTTAAGCAGGAGTTTAGGCTCAAGTTCATGAAATAATATTTTAACAACTTTGAAGTCTTAGCTAAGGATACTTCTATCATGAATTGGCAAGAGAAAGCGCTTCAGACGTCTTTGAAAGATTAGAACTCATATTAAAAGGGGATACATTTCGAGACTCCCTACTTTTTTAAAGAAAAACAAGTAAGGAAAGGCTAAGTTCGGGAGCAACCGAACATTTTATACTCTCGCAATTTATTGAAGAAATTTAACCAATACATATATGCGGAATAAAGCTCACCGTATTTTTGAAAAACCTACATTGAGGTATATGGAAATGTTATGAATCGATTTTAATAATTTTTGGAACAGAGACACACTATTAGAAGAAAACAATTTCCTCTGAATTAAATTGAGATATCTGAGAGTTTTACCCATATTTTCGGTTAAAATTTATCCTTAGGCGCTGAGTTCAACATGTTCGATATCTGGGTCCTTGAAAAGTTATGGTCCGTTTTCGACAATTTTTTCACAAGTGAAGCCAGAGATGATATGCACTAATTGTGTAAAGTTTTATTCCGTTAATTTCATTGGTTCCTTATGTTTATATTATAAAGTGAAGGAATAAGATGGATTTCAAAATTGAGTTATAAGAAAAGTAGTCGTGGTTGTGAACCGATTTCGCCCATTTTTTGTCCGTGTTATCAGGGTGTCAAGAAAATATTATATACCGAATTTCATTGAAATCGGTCGAGCAGTTCCTGAGATATGGTTTTTGACCCATAAGTGGGCGACGCCAAGCCCATTTTTCCATTTTGTAAAAAAATCTGAGTGTAGCTTCCATCTGCCATTTCTTATGTGAAATTTAGTGTTTCTGACGTTTTTCGTTACGGAGTTAACCCAATTTTAGAAATTTTCAACCTAAACTTTGTATGGAAGGTGGGTGTGGTTATTATCCGATTTCAACTAATTTCATGGTGTGTGGTGGGGTACGTAAGAGAACTGACTGCAGAAAATTTGGTTTATAAAGCTTTATTGGTTTGCGAGATATATACAAATAACTGATTTGGGGGCGGGGCCACGCCCACTTTCCCAAAAAAATTACATCCAAATATGCCCCTTCCTAGTGCGATCCTCTGTTCCAAATTTTACTTTTATAAATTTATTTAAGGCTTAGTTATGACACTTTTTGTGTTTTCGGTTTTCGCTATTTTGTGGGCGTGGCAGTGGTCCGATTTTGCCCATTTTCGAAAGCAACCCTCTCACGGTCCCAAGGAACGTGTGTTCCAAGTTTCATTAAGATATCTCAATTTTTACTCAAGTTATCCGTTGCACGGACGGACGGACGGACAGACGGACAGACAGACATTCGGATTTTGACTCGTCTCGTCACCCTGATCATTTATATATCTATCCTATCCTATATCTAACTCGTTTAGTTTTGTGACTTACATACAACCGTTATGTGAACAAAACTATAATACTCTCTTTAGCAACTTTTGTTGCGAGAGTATAAAAAAACAGAAACAAATCAAATTTTATGGAAAATGTTTACTATCATTCGAAAGAACATTATTTTGCATTTATTTTTTTAAGGTTATCTCTTTCAAATGTTGGCCGCGGCTACGTCCTAGATTGTCCATCCAATTTTCCAATTTTCTATGACTCGTTCGAGCACTTCGACTGGTAACTGGTAACTGGCACGCGCGATATTCGCTTCAAGGCCGAAATTGAAGCGGGATTGTACGCATAGACTTCAGACTTTACATATCCCAACAGGAAAAAGTCTAACGGTGTGATATCATCCGATCTTGTAGGCCATTCGATCGCCTCAAAACGTTAATTTATCTCCTCACCGTAGTGTTCTCCAATAAATCTATTGATTATTGTGAAGTGGGGGATGTGCCGATGTCTTGTTAAAACCAAATGTCGACGAGATCATGAACTTCAATTTCAGGCATCAAATCGGTTATCATGGTTGCGTTCCCGTCGGTATCATTTTTGAATAAATGTGTACCGATAATTCCACCGACTCACAAATCCCAAACTGCTGGGATTTTGGCAAGGTCAGGCGACTTCAGTTCTTGCACTCTCCACGGTTTTCGTGTACACTCTATGGCTCCTATATTTTCTTCACTGCGTTCTGGACATGGTATATTCTGTCCAATATTGAAGATGAATGATGGTGTTGCGAATAGTACGCTAAGTAGGCTAATTATGTTGAACAGAACGTGAATTTTCGTAATAAAGTTGTAGAATTTGTAAAAGTTGTTCAGGCGTAAGTCTTTACCCGATGAAATGCCAAACAATATTGAACAAAAGTAACGTGGTAGCTTTTGAAAAAAGTACCTCTACTTGGATCACCGGATATAACGAACTTCAGGTTGTTTGTTGATCTTTTGATATTTAATGAACGCATTATACCACTTCTGTATGTGAGGGCTTTTTTTAAGATTTGGTTTCAAGAAGATATAATATAAATCGCATATAATTTAATGTTATGACTAAGAATTTAGGTTTAGTATAAAGATAAAGATTTGTCATTATGATGTAAAGATTATTATTAAAAATAAATTTCAGCCGAGAATCCCAGTTTCGAACACTTTTTTTAGCAATTGGGACCGCATGTGTGCTGTAATGGAATTATGGGTCACTGAGGAGTGAAAAATGAGAAGAACCATCATTTCGAATATGTATACTGAGGTCTCAGAGGAGTTAGCTTTAGATACTTAATTTCCACGCTTGAAATGATGAGAAATCTGGGCCCGTCTAAATGCTGAGCCTGTATTTAAACCAGTTATTGATGTTGTTGATATGTTGAGGAATAAGAGGACAGTAATTCCAGAAGCAATAATCTTATTATTACACAATTTCGTATTTAACTACTTTTGGCAAGTGAATATCCAAATGATTCTTGCCAAAATGAGAGACCTTGACCTTAAAATTATAAATAAAACTCAAAATACAGACAAATCGGTTGATTCCTAACACATTGAATTTTATGATAAATACTAAAAAAACACATCCAAGCTGCTCTCACGTGCTGCTGCTGCAGTAATTAAGATTAATATGAATTGAAGAGCGCAAGCAAACGCGCCAAATGAGAATGAAAAACAGAAGAATTACTCATAATATTTTCTAAGTTGCTTGTGGCACATAATTAAACGCACACAGACACACACACGCAGGCAGTGATGATTTGTTGTTGGCAGCAAGCAGCAGCTGCAACGAATGCGCTGCGAAACGAGCGATGGAGTGTCAGTTTAGCAGTAGTACTTCATGCCAAATGACTGCGGCAATTGCAACTCTGTGACGTTACTTCCATATATAAATGTGAGTTGTTGTTGTCACTTATGCCTTCGTCTGTGTAATAAGTATATAAAGTTTATTTGAGCTGCATGCCGTGCAAAGCCATGCGACAATGAAGGGTTTAACTGCATTCCATTTGGCATTTCAAAGTGCAAAATGAGTCCGCAGATAATAGTGTCAACCTACACAATTACACGCAGTGACATGCTGAGTATTTGTGAGTTCTTCTCATTGTAATGCAAGTTACTAACTGTGCACACTTAGTTAAAGGAATATTTATTTTGTGGTGAACTCCACGGAAATTATATTATTTTTATGAAAAATATTTTGCTAAGCAGTGGTTCCCAACTATAATAAAAAGTTCTGTAAGCTCAATATTATTACTTCGAAGTTCCAATTCGTATAGGAAATCAGGGACATTTGGTGAACTTATAATTTTATAGTTTTTAAAAAAAGTTTCAGTACATACAAGGTGTGTTCAAAAAATAACGGGAATTTTAAAATTTCCATTTCCCAAAACTATTTTTATTCCTATTATGTTGATATGCAAGGCCCTGAAGTAGAGAACCTTAAAATGCCGTCGTTTTACAAGCATACGAGAAATCGCTGAAAGCGCCAAAGGCTATTCCAAAAATCGAGTTTCAGTAGAAGAAGTTTCAGTTGGAAGAAGCGCTGGCGAAAGTGTATACTATCGAATGGCGTTAAAATTATTGTAGATTGAACATTACTGTCTTTGATTAAAATAATAAAATATAAATATTAGCTAGAGGTTCGTATCGATGATACTAGATGGAATCAAGGCAAGTTTCCAATGTTTCAAATATTCCAAAATTTCCAAAAAATATTCGAAGCACATTCAGTGTGATCACAACATATACCCATTTACCATAATTATTTCTTAGTACAGACTTTCTGTAAAGGACGTAAACGCATTCAAATACCTGAGCTGTAATGTTGTAAAGTATTGGAACAAAACTTTGTAGAATAGGTAAACCCAATCTCATCTCTAATTTTAACTCATATTTAACCGATGACGAAATGCCGCTGAACAAATATAGATTAAAATCTAACCTCCTTCTAAGTAATATTTCGAGATTATCTGTCAGTCGATATTTCATAAATTCTAAACTCAGATGTTTATCAAAATTTTGAGTGGACTTCCAGTACATTTTCAATTTCTTAAGATAGTTCTTAAAAGTATGTGTTTTAGTAAATCACATGCTCTCAATATTGTTCTTCATGTCATTTCGGGATATTGAATAACTTTCAAAAATCAATAGAAAAATTAATCAAATCTAGCAAGTTCACGTAATACATTCATAACACCGGAATAATCTAAAAATACTATCAGTTTATGAGATTTAACATCTCATACGATTTGGTGAGAATGAGCTTGGACCGCTCGGAAGGTCAGGAGCTCTGCTACTCGAAATTTGAAAAGTTACAGCGAAGGGAGGAGTATCCGGAAATATTATCCCTACCGTATTGGGCTCTAAGTATTAAAGTGGAAAGGAAACAGTGGAAAAGTTTCTGTCAAAAGCTTTCTTCAGCTTCCTTTACATTATTTCATCTGGTTCTTCTGAAAACTCTAAACGTCTAAATAAAATAAGTATCATTTTTTATTAGTACTGCAGTGATTTCCTTCGACTATATGTATTCAAAAAGTATTAGCCTGACATAAGTCTCGAATGAAAATATTGATAATTTAAAGAATGTGCTAAGAGTTTTATAAGAAGTCTTTCGGCTGTTTTCTCATTTTTATACTCTCGCAACAAAGTTGCTAAGAGAGTATTATACTTTTGTTCACCTAACAGTGGTTTGTGTCACCCAGAAATAAAATCGTGAAGTATGGGGTTATATATATATATATGATCAGGATGAGGAGAAAAGTTGAAATCCGTCCATCTGTCCGTGCAAGCGACAACTTGAGTACTTGCTACACATATCCTTGGTACCATGAGACGGTTGGTATTGCATTTGGCCGAAATCGGACCACTGCCACGCCCACGAAATGGCAAAAATTTTGATGTAATTTGTTTGGGTAAGTGGCTCACAGCTTGAGGCAAATTTTTTGTTGAAAATATCGGTAAATTTCACAGCTATTCGAAAGCAATTAAGAAGATATGTTTTCCTTATAATTGTGTGCCTCTCTATCAAAATGGGCAAAATCGGCCCCCATACATCTAATATAAGGAAACTTTACCTTATACCGTATATATTGGTTAATATGTATGTGAGATATCACAGCAAAATTAAGTGATTGTAAAATCTTGGTTATGATGTAGGTGGGTTGTGAAAATGAAGGTAAAAATGGTCTAGGATTTTTCTACAGTGACTCTCGATATTCTAGTGATCTTTATGCCGAATATATAGGTCGAATTGGGTGTCCAAAGATGGTGAAGGCAATAGCTTTCAACTTTGATATTGATTTCGTAAGCTTTTTGCGAAGTTCTCTCTTTGAAGCACTAAAAATAATGCACAAGGATTTTAAAGCGTAGTGCTCTCATCAACAACTTCTTTTCATACATATATGTTTACTAGTTAAAAAATTTCAACGCTTCCTAGAATTGCCCACAAATTGCCATTAAATGACGGCAAGAAAGTTATGTGTGAAGATAAATGCTTTCAGCCAAGGCAACAACCAACGCCGCAGCAGCAAGTAGCAGAAGATTTGTGATTTTCACTCAACAAACACTTAAATTGTAGTTTTCTTGTCTGCCATGCCACACATGCGCTTTAACTATTAGAAACACAAACGAACAAAAACTAACAGTAAATTTTCTAAATATTTGAGTGCATGAAATCATATGTGTATATGTAAAAACTGCGGTATTTACACAGAGTACATTTTATTGCACCAACCTGCCTCCGCAATTTCTATTCCAAATACCAACAACCTAGCTTTCAAGCCCCTGGGCTGTGAAGACTAACCAAGCAACATAAACTGTAATCCTTTTGGCAAATGACGCCAATTTATTTATGTGTTATTATAACTGCATTGTCGCGGTTATGAAACGCACACACATACATATATAAATTATATATATACATATATATAGAGAGATATATATGCATACATATATGTTTCTTCATGCGCTGTAAGCCATCTTATTATACCCAGAACAGGGTATATTAATTTTGTCACGAAGTTTGTAACACTCAGAAGGAAGCGTCGGTGACCCTATAAAGTATATATATAAATGATCAGTATGTTGAACTGAGTCGATTTAGCCATGTCCGTCTGCCTGTCTGTCCGTCCGTCCGTTTGTCTGTCTGTCTGTATATATACGAACTAGTCCTTCAGTTTTTAAGATATCGCTTTGAAATTTTGCAGATGTTATTTTCTCTTCAAGAAGCTGCTTATTTATCGGAACTTCCGACATCGGACCACTATATCATATAGCTGCCATACAAACCGAACAATCGGAATCAAGGGCTTGTATGGAAAACTTCCGCATTTTACTACATATCTTCACGAAATGTGGTGTGAGTTATTGTTCATAGAAATAATTTAATCTGCGAAAAAATTGTTCAGATCGGTTCACTATAGCATATAGCTGCCATACAAACCGAACGATCAGAATCAAGAGCTTGTATGGAAAACTTCCGCATTTTACTACATATCTTCACAAAATTTCGTGTGAGTTATTGCTCATAGAAATAATTTAATCTCCGAAGAAAGTGTTCAGATCGGTTCACTATAGCATATAGCTGCCATACAAACTGAACGATCGGAATCAAGGGCTTGTATGGAAATTTTTCGCATTTGACGTGGTATCTTCACGAAATTTGACATGGATTACTGCTTAAGGTAATAATATAATCTCCGAAGAAACTTACTTTTTCTTACGTCTTTAGATTTGCTTAAACACATAGTTACTAAAAGAAATGCACCTGTGAAGGGTATATTAGTCGGTACAGCCGAAGTTAACGTTTTTTCTTGTCATTATTACTGTTATTGCCATTATGATTATGGTTTCTCTTGCTGTTGTGTTATGTGGCGTTGCAATTCTGTTGTGGCAACTTGTATATGCAACACATTGTGGTAAGCATATATATTGGCCTCATGTTGGTGTTGCTATTGTTGCTACAACTGCGGTGAGTTGCTTATGAATTGTGGACTGCATGTGTTGTTGGGCCGCCGTCATCATTACGCTTGAGTTCCTTATCATGCCCCATACATTGCAGATGCAGATGCGCACAGCCCCTCGCTCACATTAGTAGACAAGAAGCAAGCACACATCATTATCTATATATATGTATTATATGTTTGTATGTGTGTTTGCATTGCACTTTTGCTGCGCAATCACAAGTTGACGATATATTGTAGCTCATCGTGTCATTGTCAGACATTTTGTTCAACTTCAAATGCTGTTTTGCTGCCGTTACTGTAACTGATGTTTTTATTGTTGTTGTTGCTGTTGCTATTGCTCATTTGTTGTGCGGCGATGTGTGAGAGCACTTAGGCACATTCGTTTGCCAGCGACAAGGACGTGCGTTATCTAACCGCTTGTGTAACGTTACAAATGCCGTTATATATAAATTTATATATATACAATGGATGTATATACTTAAATAAATACCGTTAAATGTTGCAGACGACGTAAGTTATAACAAACAATTATGGAAATAATAGGCAAGGAGCGCGCTTAGAAAAATAAATGAGTTCTGTAATGAATTCCAATTTTTTTTTTAATTAACGAAATCTCATTATGATTAATGCAAAAGAAACAATAAACACACAATAAATATAATAGAAATATAGGACACCAAGAACATATCTCGAAATTATTTAAAACCCATGAATAATTTTGAACTATTTAAATTCGAGATATTCGAAAATGAATTTTCTTAAAACATAAGTTGTGAATATAAAATATTTTAATAAAAAACATGAAAAAACGTTAACTTCGGCCCTTCACAGGTGTAAGAAAAAGTAAGTAAAAAAAATAAAACATTTTACTAATTCTTTTTTGCCCGGTTGTTTGCTAGAAACATTAAGGTTATATAGTTAACCGATCTGAACAATTTATTCGGAGATTATATTATTACCTTAAGCAGTAATCCATGTCAAATTTCGTGAAGATACCACGTCAAATGCGAAAATTTTACATACATGCCATTGATTCCGATCGTTCGGTTTGTATGGCAGCTATATGCTATAGTGAACCGATCCGAACAATTTTTTCGGACATTAAATTATTTCTATGAACAATAACTCACACCAAATTTCGTGAAGATATGTATTAAAATGCGGAAGTTTTCCATACAAGCCATTGATTCCGATCGTTCAGTTTGTATGGCAGCTATAAGATATAGTGGTCCGATATCGACAGTTCCGACAAATGAGCAGCTTCTTGAAGAGAAAATAACATCTGCAAAATTTCAAAGCGATATCTTAAAAACTGAAGGACTAGTTCGTATATATACAGACGGACAGACAGACGGACATGGCTAAATCGACTCAGTTCAACATACTGATCATTTATATATATACTTTATAGGGTCTCCGACGCTTCCTTCTGGGTGTTACAAACTTCGCGACAAACTTAATATACCCTGTCTGTTCAGGGTATAATTAAATTCCGCAAAGTCAATAAATAGTTAGAAATCGATAATTCGATACTAATTTTGAAGCTGTGGCAACACTGTACAATTTTTCTTTGAAAATATGGACGGAAACAGGTTAGATATATAATGGAGTAATGGAGAGTAGAAAGAGGCCGAGTAAAATTAGTTTTTGTGTTACAAAAATTAAGACGAGAACTTGAAGCACTTAATTACTTAAATTGCTATATGATGAAGTCTTACGACACGTTATTCAACACAAAATTAATATTTTTCACCCAGTACTTGAAACTAGTATTAGCAGCTGCCTTGACGATATTAGTTGAACACCTGGAAGCCACATATTATATATAAACACTATATATCATTTAAAAGGAGAAACATTATCGTTTCATCTTAAAAAAATATATAACTGGCTAAATAAAATATAAATAATAGCGTTTACAATTTTACTTTTTGGAAAAAATTTACTCGTTATTACCATTTTTCTTCTACCCCCCAAAACGCAAATAAAAAATAAAAAACAAATAAAAATCGTAAAAATATTCACCAATAAATACAGAATTACACACGCACGGACAGTACCGCAATATTTTATGACATGGTTTGGACGTGAAATCATAAACGAAAATAAAACTGATCAAAAGCAGCAAACATAAATTTCACGCGTTATAAAATTGATTTTAAAATATTTATTTATATATACATAAATATACTTACATATGTGCGTATGTATGTATGTATATCCACGAATATAATTTTCACATTTAACACCGAATAAAACCTAAAACCATTAATAAAAGCAAAATTAGGAACCACCATTTATTTAAATTTTTTATAATATTACCCACTCTGAGTATTTCTTTTTACTAAATTTTGTGGATGAGCATTATCTAGCGAGCGGTCTTCACTTTGGTTATGTGCCTGATCATTGAAGAAAAACATTCGATTTCTGATAGAGACTATTGTGTTTTTAAAAATGTTGCATATTTTTGGGAGCAATTTGAAATATTTGGTAAATAAATAAAATATTTTCTTATAAATAATAACTTTTTTTAGTTTGATTTTTTTTTCATTTTAATTGACTTTAGCAATCTAAAATATTAACATTTCGAAATTTTCGAAACAATTCCACCCCTAATGTTAAGTTCCTGTTGTGTGCTACTGAAATATTATTCGTGCAGCCATAATTCTTAATAAAAAAGTAACACTAAAAGTGCTAGAGTATAATAAGTATAATAAATAATAATTAATATAAATTTGATTTTTTTTTTGTTTCATGTTGACGAATAGGGTTTAGAGAATAAAAGTTTATATTTTTGATTCATAAGAGGTCCATCATACTATAGAACATTAGATAAAGTAAATGGCCTCATTTATGTACATACACATATGATTATTTAAAAAAATTTAAATTGAATGCTTCAATTAAATTAAGGATATAAGAGATGTATTAATTATTATTAGTTGAAATATACAAATAATAAAATTATATAATATTTTGAAATATATGTCCTAATAGACCAAAGATAATTTCAAATTTCCACATAAACCAAATTTAAAACTGAATACTTAATTGACTTCTAAAAATTTGAACACAATTCCAGTTAAAATTTGCCATATTAAAGCAACTACAAAAACTTCATGCTGACTGGTAGAGACACAAACGCCTAACATGGCAAATACATTAATTTCTACACAGCACATTTTGTAAAATTAGTTGTATAAATAGTCAACAGAAGTATGCATTCACTTATTAGTATATATAATATTACTATTATCTGTCAGTTATTTTGTTCATATCAAATTATATTAAAAGAAATTCTACTTTAAACAATTCAATTAATGTAAACTATGAAATCAGCATTATGCGGATCAAAATAATAATATTATTTACACGGATCATATAATATTTGCAGCAAATAGCTTTCAACTAATAATTGTATTTATGTATGTATGAGTAACTGCAATAGATTTTGATTCGCAGCGTTTACTTTTCAGTTCAGTGACTGCGTTGCTAAATACATACATACATTTCCACATATATTTATTTGTATAGGCATATTAAGCATATGCATGCATGTACACACGTTTATATGCAAGCAAATATGCGAGCGAGGCTCACTTGCTGCTTTGTCTTTAGTTCTTACTGTGCAGACCACTCACCTGAAATTCGATTAAAAATGTTAGCACAAGCTTTAGGATACTTTTCAATATAATATATTACCTCTTATTTTTACTGATGTTCATATAAAAGCAGCTCCTCTTCAGCACACCTCTTCCTGCGAACTTTTTCCTATCAAAGGTAACCTAACTATTTTACTAAGCAATTTTTATTAGCAAAAAACAACGCCCGTGTATAATGTTCATTTACTTTCGAACGAAATCACTTTTAACTACCGTTATAAACAAGAAAATTCAATACTTATAGCTTAATTTTTTAGAAATTAACAAATTTTCATAAAATGCTGCGAATTTAGCTGAAAACTTTTCACAAGCGCGAACGGAAATTATCGGCGTCAGTTGGAAGGAACTGGAATGAAGTGTATGCAGAGTTGTATTTTTTTAATTATAAAAATTTTAATGCAACAAGTGCATGAATAATAATTTTAAATTAATAATTTATTATTAAATTATATTATTATTATATTAATAATAGTTTATTATTTACTATAATTATTTACAATATTTATGAAATATTTGTATTCTGCACTGGTAAGCACTCAGCTGATGCGTTTCTCAATAAAACTTAGGTGGTAGCATAATAATTTGCATTATTCATATGTATTTAAATACATATGTATATGTAATTTGATTACTCAACAATTAATAAAATTAATATTAATTCATAATTTTTTATCAATTTCAACACCTTGTAGCAACACTATTATCGCCCAATCACCACAACAGTGGCAACACTTCGCCTTATGTCAAACTTCCGCCGCCATTTGAATAGTTCCAATTAAGCTTCCGCGTCGCGATTGAAAGATTTTTTGCAAAGTTTTATTTCTTTATCAAATATCTAGTAAAATTTAGTATTTTAATTAGTTTACATACATTTATTAACTGAATCTTCTCGTCGTGAAAATATCGTATAAGCAGGCGCCGTCCACTTCGAAAAATTCATCAAAAATGGTATCTACAGGTAAGTGTTTGTAAATCTTTTAATTACTATATTTAACCACATATTAACGCTTTACTATTGCAGGTATGTGATTGTAAATCTATTAATTGTTATTTAACCATTTACTATTTGCTAATTGTTAATGGCTGTAAGCGGAGCCCCGTGTTGGCCGGCAATGTCCAGCGGAGCCCTATTTTTCTTCGCTATTGTACGTAGAGCACGCATAACGGCGCCACCTACTCGTGGGTAGTTGTAAATTTAATGAAACTATCGGTTACTAGTTCTGTATGCTTGTAATCAGCTGAGATCAATTTGATTGATTTGTAATCTACGTAAGCACTCATAAATAGATGGTGCTCTTGAGTTTTTGTATATGAGTGTGGAATATATCATTTTGAAGCATGTGAAGCAACAGTGTTATGTACAGATATAAGTGTGTGTGTAGATATAGTTTTTTATTGACTTGCATGAAGAAATTGCTCTTGATTTTTACAAACAACTTGTTCATTGCCTAACTATATAACTTAACCAACTAAATTTTGGCATTTCATTAACTTGTTTATTTATGTGTTAATATCAAAAGTGTTTGCAACAAAAATGTTAATGATCGGACATAATTGTTTAACGTCTTCAACATTTATTCATTTATGCTTGAAAATTGATTGCTTATAAATTTATAGTGGTCAGTTGGCCCTTGAACAGTGTTGATTTCATAAAAACAAAAGCAAATAAAATGCGCCATATTGTGCTGCCATAAAATTACATACAATTTACATAATTTGATACTTCCTAAGCCGCAAGTTAGAACACTTATATTTTTAATGGCCATTATTGGTGGTGAATTTCAACATTTTATGGTTTTCAAAGTGCAGTGTGTAAGTGCGCATTCAATATGTATATACGCTAGATTTTTATTGATGGCGATTTATTACTTAAAGGAACTACCGTGGTGATATAAGTGTTTTTATATGCATATGTGCGGGTGTGTGTAAGTGTGCATAAATTTAATATTTAAAGAATAAACTGTGTGTAGACAGTGAATGCTTTAAATTCTGATGAAGAGTTGATAATTATAATAAAAAGAGAAATAGACTGAATTATAATTCGGTTTTAAAAATTTAATAGAAAAATATTTTAAAAAGTTTTATTGAAGATTAAAAGAAACATATTTTAATAGAATCAATATTTAATATAATTTAATTAAAGTTTAAAAGTTAAATATTTTAGTATGTTTAATAATTTCAAAAATTATGATTATTCTATAACAATTTTCAAAACCATTTATGGAGCTGACCACCATGACGAGGTGGATGAGGGATTACACCAGCCTTAACAAGGTGACGCCTGCCTGCAATGCAGTGGCTTAGCCTGTCCATGAACAGCTTGAGACCACCAACGCCACCCATTGCCCAGTCGACACCCGCGCGGATTGTATAGCTAAGAGGAATTCCGTTGACCATTTTTGTTGATAAGTTTTTAAAAAATACAAATTAATAAAAATATTTCTCTTATCCTGAATTTTTTAATAACTATTATTATTGTTCTACACTCAATCTATTCACTTAAATAATTATTTATAATAATACATAACTTTGTGCGTGATTTTTCTCAAATTTATAATTTTTTAATTACGTTCAGTTACTCGAAATTGCTACTGCTGCGGTTTAATTAAGTATCAAAGGATACGAATTGGTAAAGTTTCCGCACGAACGCACTCAAGAGCAATAATATGAGTAATTACTGATATTAGTGGAAGTGTATTTCGTTTATTAGTGTAATGCTGAAGAAAATATGTGAAATAATTGAAGTTGTAAAATTAATTGTGTTGTAGTTGCATGCTATAAGGAATGCAGGAATTCGAAATTAGGTTAGTTTTATTAATTAAGTTCCTACGAAAATATTAAAAGAAACTAAATATTTATTTGAAAAATTAATAAAAATCATTATTTCTAAAATGTCAGTGAAACATTTTTAAAGCTTTTCTCTACAAAATATATTAATCTTCACTCGCACGCGAGTATTATTTCTTCCTAATGCACTGTGTCACGATTCCCGGCGGTCAGCATACGATTTGTCTACTAAAATGAAAGTAATGCAATAAATTCTTAAAACTCCAAACATAAAATTTACAAAATAAAATAAAGAAATCGTTTACAAAAACAACAATAATACAAATTGGCTTGTGGGAGCAGCAAATATCCTGTGGGAAACTGTGCACAGCAGAGCGCATAAACTCCACAGCTGCGTTACGAGTGCGAATACGAATTCGTGGAAGATAGGAAAAACTGCGAAAATAAAAACTTTTATGCGCTTAAATAAAAATCAAATCAACTAAAGTAAGAAATCAGATTAGTCTTGTCAATAAAAACAAATAAAGGTATTTGTCAAACCACAGTGTCATAAAGTGGCAAACAGTGTGTGTTAGAAGTGTGGAGAATATACATATTAGTGAAATGGAATGATAGAGAGGAAATTAGTGTTTTGAGGTTTTTATATATACGTATTGAACTGATATACCAAATATTAATAAATATTTCATTTATTTCATAAAATTTTTTTAGCAAGTGGCAACTCTTTTTAAATATTAATTAATATTTGATGTATTCCATCAATTCTTTTAAGCAAGTGGTCAGTCAAATATTTATGAATATGAATTTTATTTATTTCATCAATTATTTTGAACATGTGGCAACTCTTCTTCAGTATTTTCGACTGAAGTTATTTTTAAATTGTTTAAGTTTATACCCATATTACAATAATATGTTTTTCTCATAGATTTTATTGTATTACATTTTTAAACAGGTGGCAACTCTCTAAAAAAATTTAATTTGAAAATTATTTTTTATTTCTCACAGTAACGTCTATAAGATCTTATAAATTTTTTTAAAATAAATTTTTCAAAAAAGTGGCAACCATCAGAAAATTTTAACAACTTACTGTTTCCTAAAAATTAAACTTACCTAACCTCACTTTAATTTAATGACCGTTTTCAATGTAATTCAAATTTTCCAAAAAATAATATGTCGGTTTACTTTTGTCACACACTGTATCTTAAGAAAAAAATTATATTTAAAGTCAAAAGCGAAGAGATAACTTAAGACAAACAATATTGGCGTTGAGTTTAAGAATACGCAACGAATTTATTTGGTTGTATGTATGTAAGCAATGAAATTTACCGAATTACGAATGGTCTTCTGAAGAAATTCGCTGCAATTGGAAGAAAATCAACGCAAAGTAAAATCAAGAAGAAAAAGTTCAAGCGCGAAGATGTTGACATATATTTAAGCGCGTCGCAAGGAGCATAAAGAACGACTGAACAACTTTCAATTTTAACAGAATTTCATAAATTTTCCACAGACTCGTTCAAAATAATTATGCAATTCTTCCTTGCAGCGCCGCCACACACACAAAGAGCGCCGCCCATTAATTAATACAAATTGATTATTCCGACTTGCATTTTCAATAATATGGCGCGCTTACGTTGATTGTACGCTGATAAGCTTATGAACTGTAAAAGTGAAGATATGAACAAACGAGAGAAATGTGAAATGCAAAATGGAAAATGCAAAATATGGCGATATTGACGCACAGCGTAGTTTATTATGAAAATTGAAGTGATTGCCGAGGAATCGATATGCCGCACAGACGCGCCGCAACTACACACACATACATATCAATATATACCGTTATTATTGAAAGGCATTGCTCAAGTGAGCCAACATAATTGCCAATTCGAATGCACTAAGTGGCGGCGGGGGAGCGTTGGAGAGGTGTGTGTGTGGGTTGAAAATTGCAAAATATTGAAACTCAGTATTAACGGAGCAAACAAATAACTGTAACTTACTAATATTTACCTCGCAGACGAACGCACTTATTTGCAAATTTATCTACAGGCTGTCTATATTTATATGAATGTGTGTTGTTATGTGCGTGTGAGCCAATCGGTCATAGGCCAACTAATTGAATTATGAGCTCAGACAGCCAACGCTGAGCAATAACAGCTCTGAGAAATGTCTGCTATACATACATATATATTCGTGGAATTATTTATGTCTTGAAGGGCTTAAATTAGAGTATGATGAAAAGCAATTCTGTAAGCTAAGTGTAAAAAATTACTTTTAACTTTGGCTTTCATTGGCATCTTAAATATTTCTAAACTAGTTTTAGACAGATGATTCATTATAATGAATCTTTGTAGAGCTATTTTGCTAAAATTTTTAAATCTAACAAGTAAGGAAGGAAGGAAAGGCCAAACTCCGGTGTAAAAGCGCAGTTTATAGGATTGCAATTTATTTCTTTAATTTTTTTAAGATAACAAACAATTCGACTTCTATACCAGCCGGCATAAACTCCACTAGAATTATGAAAAAACACCATATACAGAGGTAGTCAAAATTATTTACACATCAAACGTTTTTTACTAGTTTCACACAAAAAGCTTTCGCTTGTTGTTGTTTTTGCAGGGTAACAAAATACTATGTTGTTATAAACCTTGATATATTCCTGAGAGAATGAAGTCAGTTTGGCAAGAATAGCTAGGAATATGGCGGAGAAATAAGCAAATGAACTGAAGACTCGGAGTAGTCAAAAGTATTTACACACAACTTGAACTTTATTATCCTGTTCTTATTTAATGATAACTTTAAAATTTTAATGTTCAGTATAAGTTCCTATTCTAAGGCGATAAATTCATAATTGGTTTCACCGCCTTTGGCATCAATAACAGCCTGATTTATGGTCCGAATTGATTCAACACAATTGTGCGCTAAGTTAACTGTTAATTTAGACCAAATGTCGGTAATTTCGGCGTTTTCGGTTATTATATCAATTGTCCTCTGATATTTAACGAAAGACCAAACATTTTGACTAAAGTTTTGGTGAGGGCTGTGCGGAGGTCAACTTGATTGGCTTCATTTAAAACTTTTGTAGGTAAAGATCCTTCATGAAATGGAGCATTGTCCTGTTGTAAAATTTAGTCAATAGTTGGAAATGGTTGACTAACCACTTCAATGACATGGTCATGTGAATTATGATATATCCGGATGATTTAGGGTCCCTAAATTAGTACCAAATCTTCAAAACAGAAGTAAGGAAAATTTCCAAAAAAACTTCAGCATGTCACCTCCGATTTTATTTAGCGCCTAAACTGCATATTTCTTATTTTCACGTGGTAAATGCATAAAGCGTTTGCTAAACAAGCCCTGGAACCAAAATTCAGCATTATCTGCCCATGACAAGCTACAGGATCTAATTTAAGGCAAATGACTGGCATATCGCTTTTTTATTTTCGGAAATATTGACCAGATTGATCAATTTTTGCCAAACATCAGGTATTTATGTTAACTTTTTTGAATGTCCTCAGCAGCGTAGCATCATTGACTGTTCATGCAATATGCTGTTTCGAAGCTGCTGCAATGTTAACAGGACTAATTGTGAGATTTTGTATGAGAGTTCCTACTAATCTTCTGCATTCTCTTTGAGTTATCACAGGTTTCCGCCCAGTTATCTTTAAATTGCCCTTGTAATATTTCGTGTCCTTCTTTTTAATAACATTATAAATAGTATTCCATCAAATTCTATAAATTTTAACTAACTCGGAAGCCGAAACCTGAGTCTTAAACTTAGTAACAGTCTCCAATCTAGTTATAATCGATAATCCCTTTGTTTTCCAAATTTTATTTACCAATTTTTATGTATTAGGGCTGAGTTAGGTTGTTATGAATGCAATAGAACCCAATTACTACTCTTGCTCAAACCAAATCCAAGGATAAAGGTTAAATCGCCGTGTTTAAATACTTTTGACTACTGCGAGTCTTCAGTTCATTTGCGTATTTCTCCGCCATATTTCTAGCTATTCTTGCCAAACTGACTTCATTCGCTCAGGAATAGATCAAGGATTCCAACAACATAGCATTTTGTTACCCTGCAACAACAACAACAATAAGCGAAAGCTTTTTGTGTGAAACTAGTAAAAAAACGTTTGATGATTAAATAATTTTGACTACCTCTGTATAATATATGAGGGAAGCGGTCATTCCCCGGTACGATTTCATTCATTTTCGCCACCAAGCTATATGATATTGAAGACTATAAATTCAGCTAACTATAAATGGTAATAAAATATCACACATATTAACCAAGACACACCGTATAAAGCCAATATACGATATGGAAAACCCTAATATTAGGTATATGAGAGCTAGGGAATGTTGTGGCCCGATTTCACCCATTTTTGGCACAGAAACATATTCTTTGAAGTTTTATAAAATATCTGAGAAATTTTTGCAAATTGCACTGCGGTCACATCTTCGAAGTCCGGAACCTTGAAAATTTATAGTCCGATTTCGACAATTTTTAAACTAGTGAAGGTGAGTTTTTGTAAAATTATGTTTTTGACGTAGCCTCACTGGGAATAGTCTAACGGCGTCAAATCGCACGACGAAGGCGGCCATTTGACTGGGCCATTTCGTGAGAGAACACGTTCACCAAACTTTGTTTTCAATAAATCGATTGTGAAATTCGCTGTGTGGCTGGTGGTGTCGTCCTGTTGGAACATTATTAAGCGGTAGCGATTCCCATTCACAGTAACTTGCCGGTCTTGATCATCACCGAAGAAGTACGGACCAATGACCCCGCCGGTACATAAGCAGCAACAAACCGTAAATTTTTCGAGATGCAATGGTGACTCATGATGGACTACGTGTGGATTGCAGACTGACCAATAACGCATATTTTGCGTATTGACGAAGCCATTCAGCCAGAAGTAAGTCCCATCGTAAATTGGACGGAGCGCTCTTAAAGTTGAGGCCACTGACTCCGAGTTTCGGTAGTAAATTTTAAAAATTTTCGACTCGTTGAAAATTCTTTTACTTAATTTATATATTGTAAAGAGAACAAAATAGATTGAGAGGTTATATGAGAAGTAGTGGTTGCTAATAGATTTCGCTCATTTTCCATCTGTAATATCAGAGAGTATAAAACATGTTATATAGCAAATTTCGTTGAAATTGGTTGAATAGTTCTTGAGATATGTTTATTGACCTAAAAATGGGTGATGCCACACCCACATTCCATTTTTTACACCAAACTTTAATGCATTCTGTACCATCTTACCTATAAAATTGTGCGTTTCTGCTTCATTTGAACTTCAAAAATATATTTCTTATTCGGTATATAAAAATTTACATATATATTTGGAGTCAATCAGAGCTAATAACGGTACATCTAGAGTGTTAATCTTTATTTCATATTATTTCATTGACTTAATTAAGTAGTACCTATGATTAGTTTCGTCAGAAAATCAGCTCAATTATATGAAGAATTAAACTGAAATTCTTCGACAAAAAGGTAGTTTCGATCTGGTTTGACAAATTTTGAGGTTAAGCTGAATGTTTAAACTTTGATTATCGGCTTTCCTTCAGATTTCTTTTGTTGTCTCTGTGTCAATTACTTTTCTTTCACCTAATAAGCTAAACATAATCTAATATTAGCTGCTATTGAAGAGATTTACTTAAGCTGTTCACTACCCATTAACAAATCTATTAAATTATTCCAAACAAAGGATGAAAGGTTTAGCGACACCTTAAATGAGTTGGCATTCTCAATATTGCCATTGATAAATAGATTAAAAAAACTTGAATATTCCACAGCTGCTACCAAATTTTCAGCGAAAAGCATACTCAAACCAGTAAACAACCTTACAATCTATAATAATCCTCTTCCAAACGACACATAGCAAGTGGACCGCCGATAATCGCCGTACAAAAGATCATAGAAATTTCCACATAAAACAAAGACCTGTCCAAGTAAACAATAAATGCAATGCGCTATTGAAATTAAATATTCTCATCCATCCCCTCCAAATCGTAGGATCATAAGACAGGAAATATCTTTATTAATAATATAACGGTAATCTGCTGCTGTTGTTATTGTTCTTGTATCTCATTATGCTATGCAAATGAGCTGCGTGAAATGTTTGTAGGTAAATCTCGAATAACCGTTATTGCGTCGGAAAATCGATTATTCGCACCTGGCGGCAATCACCGTTTCTATGCACTGCTACAACGCTAGATAACTGTAAACACTCGTGAGAAATGCAAAGAAAATGCGAAATAATAATAATAATTCTCGCAATGAAGCCATAAATTTGAGCAAAAACAAATTTCACATTTTTATTATCATCTCCATGAAAGTGTGCTAATAAAGTGCAAATGCAGGAAAATCTATATGTATGTAGGAGTAAACATAAATAGAGAACTATTTGACGTGATAGCGCTTTGAAGGTGACGTTTTTATGGTAGCATATATCCTTTAAGTGTGGTTATTTAAAGAAATTGTGGGAAATCAAGAATTGCTTTATATTAACATCTTAAAAATAAAATTATGCTTCTAGAATATTTAAGGGGCCAGGTGGGATCCAGAGGTTGTTTTTTTATTTTTTTTCTAAACATTTACAATCACATATTTGATTTCAATAATTCAGCATATGAAAGAGACATATTTGAATTGTATTTTGTGAAATTTTTATTTAAAAATTACGAAAACTCAGCCTTTGGTACCTCATCTCCCTTGACGTCTCAAAAAAAATAAAAAAGGTCTTGCCGTGGACAGCAGAATTCATTATTGGTTCATCTAAAAAGAAGAAACCAACAATTATTCGAAAGTACATGGATAAGTCTGGTTCTTGAACGAAGGAGAAAAGAAAATATGAAAATTTGTATTTTTGAGAAATTTTCAACAAAAAATCATACTTTTTTTTGCCACATATTGACTCAAAAAAAAGAGTTGCAAACATTTTTTTTCAAATCCTTCGTTCAATAACTAGTGAGTGTTATTTCAATGAAGAGTGAAATATTTGAACAAAATCGCTACATATCTTCTCAAGATATCGTGCTATTTTAAATAAAATTTTTGGGGAATATTTTAAAAATATTGTACTATTTAGTAAGACAATCTTGTTTTTATAATATTGAAACTTTGTTATCCACCTAACCCCTTAACGTAGGCTAGGTTAGGTTATGTTAGGTTAGGTTAAGGGGTAGATATCCACAACTGTAGAGATTCTCACTTAGACAGATTCGACTGTCCTTTGTGAAACCCGGATACTTCTGACGGATCACTAAGATCCTTATGTTGCGACGAAGCGCTTGGACTCAATAATAAAGTTCCTAAGTCGGCTAATGTCGATTCCAGTCATTTCGCAGGATTCGTCGAAGGTGTGCCTATCTGGTGCCTCAGTCTAATACTGCCGAATGCTGGACATTGAAGAATGATTTCTCTTCGCCTTCCTCCAAACAGCTTTGGCAACTAGCTACAGCAACTGGAAAGACCGTTTTCGATCCACTGCAGGCCAGAAAGACCTCGCTACCGCACAGGTGCTGGTTGTTCTCCGGTCAGTGTATCTCTCAGCGTTCTAGCACAAGTGGAGCACAGACTACCCACACGTATCGGAATCTGCTGATAACGATGTTAGACACTCCCTTACTAGCTTAGAGCGTACTGTCATCGAAAAGTCTAGTCTAGTTCTAGGTCTTGCATAAATATAAATCTTCTTTGATTCGGGGTGTAGAAATATCGACATATTCACTCAATCCATTGTAACCAATGTTGTGTCATTTATATCATTAAGAATTCTCAGTTTGGGTAATCTTATAAAATTTATATGGTGTACTGTTTTAGTTCCCTTTTTTTACGAGAATAAGAAGTTTGTACGAGAATACGCTTTTGAAACTATTATCTTAAGCTTTCAAAGTATTTTGAAAACCTATCTTTCGTTGGGACTTCAGGAATTGAGTTGAAGGATGCAAAAAAATTAAAGGCTTTGAGTTTACTTAGATACCCCAGAAGCTCTTCATTGGATAAATGGCTGTTGTTGTAGCGAAGTTAGGCATTCCGCAAATAATTTTGATAAAAATGCGGGTCCGTTTCGGTTACGTAGAACCGACTTTCGTAGATAAATGGCTGTTTCTATGCGGCGTTGTTATGGGCGTTTCCTTTAGATTCCATTCCAGTTAAAGCTAAAGACGTTTCACATTTTGACTAGAAATCTTATGCAAGTTCTTATAGTAACCTAGCTCCAGCTAAGAACTGCGAAATCTCTACTCATTATTTGAATGACTTGAATTTTCAGCTAGACTACAATTAAATTAGTACTTGTAGCTCTAATCCACTACTAATCAAGTCCCTACTGAAAGCGGTGTGGATGCACTGGTTTAATGATGATGTATAACCCATGCCCTATTTAGTCCGAGAGGGATTTAGAAATCACGAATAAGGAAGGATATCGATATGTGTGCAATAAATAACGGGAAAGTCCAGTTTTCAAAATTTTTATTTTATTTTTAATATATTGATACAATTTTCATCTGTAGCCTTTGCTTACTTTGCCTGTATCAGTCACTAAGGTTAGACGTGTCTTTATGAGCTTGGGGTTTACGTTTCTTAACAGCTCACATTTTGTGAATATTTGGCAAAAATAAAACTGTAACGATGTCCCAGCTTCTATATGTGGCAAACCCGTGTGGCCGATTTACGTTCGGTTGAGCTTCTACTGTGAGTATCTTATCCAAGAACCTGCTACGAAAATTATTACGGTACTGCAACTGTGGAGACCTGTATTGTGTACGAAGCAAATATTTTGCTCTTCTTAACATATTATCTCTAATACTACTCTCAGGCTACTAAAAGTGTCCAAGACAATCAGGAAAAAAAAAATCGTAAGTTCGTGAAAAAAGCGAACCTCTTATCGGCTTAACAGCCAGTCTGCACTCAGCAGACCATTTAATAATAACTTTTGAAGGGATTACTTGCAAAACCGCCCCAAAAAAGGGTAGACAGGCCTAGCAGCATAACTAATGGTTGTTATAAAACAAATATGCATATAACGGTAATTTATTTGTTTTGAATGCCGTTACAAATGCAAACAATAAATTTTGAAAAAATTTGTTGTTGACTATTTTTTTGTTGTTGTTCTATATTTGTTTTCCTGCTGTTACTGTTAACAAAACCTCGCATGTTTGCGTTATCTAGTTCAAAAACTCAACAGCGTAGAAAATTATTGACGGGCCGCGCTCTTTATGTAAAAAACTCGCAAAATCACATGGAAACAATACAACAAATACAAATGAAAATACAAAATACAAATGTGTAACAGTTATGACATAACGGCAAATCAAATGGAATAAAACAATCACCCGCGGCAGCTCATCTGGCAGTTAGTGTGGAGATAACGAGGCTACGTGCAATCATAACGTAAATATTTTTAAAGTGTCACTTCTGACACTTGTGTGCGGTGCTGTGGCAAAAAAGCAACAACAACATGTAAATAAAAGACTAAAAAAAAATTAAAAAAGAAAAAAAGAAAGCAGTCAAAACAAAATCAGCAAACATTTTAAGACAAAACAACAATGAAAAGGTGCGCCGGAAAGCCGCCGGAACGCAACGCAACAGCGCGGAGCAGGCGGAAGCGCGCGACGCTGTGATAATAAATATGACAAGTGAAAAAGTGGAAATAATATTTTGTTGTTGTTGTTGTACAACAATAGCGAAAACAAAAAAGTGCGAGAATTAAAAAAAAAAAACAAAATAAAAAATAAAAAAAGAAAAAGGTGGCAATGCTGCACGGCGTAGGCGCGTTTAGGAACACCAAAAAGTTTTTTTTTTTTTTTTCAAAATATTTACATACAGACATACCAACAACTTTAATGGCTTGTAAAGTCTGTGAAAAAAAAATCCGCTTCATCGCATTTTATATCAAACAGGCGTAAAATAATGCCACCGACAAACACCCGCGCACAAACACACACACCCATCTACTATCTATCTCTGTATGTACCACTGTGGGTGCTCTGGAGCGCTTTGGTTGCGGCACACCGCAAAGCATACAACACACAGGATGTGGCGGCTTTCATGCTTGTCGCGCTGGAATGTGTGTGTGGGCGCGTTAAAAGCGCCACGCAGCAGGCGGCTGCCATGTAAAATGCGAGATCTATGTACCCCCCCATTGTTTGTAGCTTATAATATGCTCATTGTGTGTGTGCGTCGCGCTGTGTGAGGCGCGCGTCGGTTGTCGGTTGCAAAGTCAAACAGAAAGTTTTGTCCACATTCCTGATATTTTTGCGTTTTGCATTTGCGGCATACATTCTACATTCTAACGTTTCGACATGACCCTATGACTCGAGTCTATGCAGTTGAACCTTATACGCTACATGTGGCTCTTCGGAGTATGCTTTTAACAGCTATTTCTCATAATTAAGTTTATGGAAAAATTAAAAAAAAATGATGGTGAAATGGAAATTAATGTAATTAAGTTAAAATTAGTTGATCTAAATTGAAATTAGAAACTATAGTGATCACAAAAAAATAAAACAATCAAAGTTATAAAAATATAAAAAATAATTTAAATTAAATAGAGAAACATATTTTATTAATATTTTTAAATACTCCTTATTACTAAAGAAAACACAAATAATAAACAAATTATTAAAATTTAAATTTGAATTTTTTTTTAATATTTAAATTTTATGGTATAGAACAATTTGTAAATTGTTAAAGCGAGAAAAAAATATATTTCATGTTATTTTTTAATTAAAAAATTTGTTTATTTAATTATAAATATTTGAAAAAGCTTAGAATGTCCCAGAGGGGTTATCGCTTTATTAATCAGGAAGATTCCGAAACTGGTGTTAATGATTTTGATTGGTCGAGTACTTGTGAATGATTGTGAAACTGATTTTTCTGACAACGACAGCATCGCTGATCCAAATGTCACCATTTCGACGATTCGACGTAATTTGGAATCAGATAGTGAAGATTCTATTGAAGAAGACCCGGAATGTGATGACAATATTTTAGAAAGGAGTACCAACAATGACGACAGTGCAGTGGCTTTAGGAAATTAAGCACGATGGCCACAATAAACATAGATAAAGATTCTTTAGAGTTTAACTGAACATTTGCCTAAGTTTATAAATGATGGACAACCAAGATGCAAAAACATCCTATTACATATGCCAATTTATTGCATAAAATGTGGTATATCTGTTATTTTATTGTCACATTAAAATTGTTTTTTAGGTTTTCATACTATCTTTTTTCTTTTATCAGTTTTCTAATAATTTTGATCAAATTTCAATAAAATATGAATTTTTATAAAAATATATACTTAATATGTATTTCTCTAATGAGCACCTAGTGGTGTCCTCAAAGGACACTCGGTCAACTCTAATAGAATAATTTTTAAGAAAAATCGTACAACAAATGTTGTTTGTAATCAATAATTATAATAAACTAGCAGACCCGGCCACATGTTGTTGTGGCTAAGGTATACATTAAATTAAGTTGGTCCAATCTTGGCTTCGGCGACGATATTGTTTACTCGAGGTCGATGTTACGCAGCATGATGACAACTCACACTACTTTTAATTGCAAAGTGAGTGGTGATAGTACAGACAATTTTAAATAGTTTGGGATAATTGACTACGTCATCCTGGTTTGTAGCTGTGTCAACTCTCCTGGACCGAAATTCTAAATTGTCGCATTAAGATCATCGATATCTTTGTTTTTTTACAACCAATATAGGTCATTCAATCAGTCATTTATCATTTATTCACCATCGAGGCGTCAACTGAGACCCTACCATTTCCAACTGCTTCTACAATCGCAATTTGATATTGTCTTCCGAATATATGGGTCAAATTGTGTGTTATCTTAATAAAATTACATCAATAAATTGTTGTTTATTTGTTAAAAATTGTTTTGGGCTATCGACACAACCTTATACAATTGAACAATAACAAAAATAATTTAACAAAGCAACAATGACAACCTTCAACTCGAATAAAATTCACTTATTATTATCTTCCTTGCAATTTTTCCATATTTACTCACTCTCTAATCTTTTCCTGGCCTTCCACGAATATTTCAAGACTAAAATTAGCCAGATCGGTTTGGCCGTTCTCGACTTTTTGCGAGACTAACGAACAGCAATTCATTTTTATATTATATTTATGTAACTGTAAATTAGAAGTAAAACAAAATGTTAATTATTAATTGTGGAGACGATTAATTTGAATAATAACTATCCTATCATCTAAGTTGGACCAAATTACATGTATATGCCAACTTTCATGAATATCAGTTCACTTGTTTTTGAGTTCATTCGGAACATACACACGGACACTGGATTTTTATATATTAAGATATGTAATTCTCTAATGAGCACCTAGTGGTTCCTCAAAGGACACCCTGTCAAATATAAAAGAATAATTTTTAGGAAAAATCGTAGAACAAATATTGTTTATTATCAATAATTATAATACATATCAAAATTTGGAATGAATCGGAGTTATAAGGCTTTTAAGGGATAAATCATTTTTTGTAATTTTTGATAATAATTAATTTTTTTTGAATATACAAAAATGTGATTCCACATTTAAATAAAATTTCAATAAAATTTATTTTATTTTTTACTAATATGTTTTTGTATAAAATAGTTTTATTAAAAAAAATATTCAACAAATAAGGAAAGGCTAAGTTCGGGTGCAAACGAACATTTTATACTCTCGCAATTAATTGATGTAATTTTATTAAGATAACACACAGGGTGACCCATATATTCGGCATAAAGTCCATTAGAATAACGAAAATCATCATATATTGTATATGAGGACCTGAGGTAATAACTGAAGCGATTTTATTAATTTTCACCACCGAGGTACACCATATCCGAGACTATACGCTCACTTAGTTTTGCTAACATATCTCACATATTAACCGATATATGCGGAATAAAGCCCAACGTATTTTTGAAAGACCTATAAGTAGGTATATGGGAGCTAGGGGAAGTTATAACACGATTTTAACCATTTTTGAAACAGAAACACACTATTAGAAAAGAAAGATTCCCTCTGCATTACATTAAAATATCTGAGAGATTTACCGATATTTTCGGTGAAATATTACCCATAGGCACTGAGTTCTTCATGTTCGATATACGGGGCCAAGTTTTCCACAAGTGAAGCCACAGACGATATATAGTACTTGTGTAAAGTTTTATTCGGCTATCTTCATCAGTTCCTTATGTATATATTATAAAGTGAAGGAATCAGATGGAGTTCAAAATTGAGTTAAATGGAAAGTTGTCTCGGTTGTGAACCGATTTCGTCCATATTCCGTCCGTTTCATCAGGGTGTTAAAAAAATATTACCTACTGAAATTCATTGAAATCGGTCGAGTAGTTTCTGAAGTATGGTTCTTGACCTATAATCTATTTTCCATTAAAAAAAATAAAATCTGAAAATCTTCCGTCAAATTTTATATTTCTGGTGTTTTCCGTTAGTGAATCAACGTACTTTTAGCAATTTTCAACCTAACCTTTGTATGGGAGGTATGCATGGTTATTATCCGATTTTAAATATATTTCATATTGTGTGATGGGGTACGTAAGGGAAACGACTGCAGAAAGTTTGGTTTATATAGCTTTTTTTTTGGTTTGCGAGAGATATACATACAGACAAAGTCTTTTCTCCGCTCTAAACAGATTTCTTTTTTGCGTTTGAACTTAAAAAAAAAACGATTTTAAAAAGTATTGCCTACATTTCGGCGCTAAGCACTAAAATGGTTAACACTTTCAGCAAATAATTCAGTAAGATTCAATGTCTTAATTCCTGAGTGTTGTCTTTCTAACTGTCATCGAGAAAATCAAAACCCTAGAAACTTTTTTCCTGAACACAATATCATATGGAAAGTAACTTATTGAGAATTACATCTTTTTCTTATAAGCGGGTATCAAAAGAACACTGGCTAAACTTTGATTTTACTATGGAACCGTTATCATTTAGTTGGATTGGATTTTCTTAGAATTCGATAAAAATTTAAAGCTACTAAGCGCTAAATCAACGCCGTTTAACTAACATTTGCTTTCGCCCGAAATTAGTAACCCCCCTTACATGCTCTTCTTCTCTTCTTCACTTTACATATATTTTACCGTAAATTAGCGCCGAAAAGAAATCGTCATTGTCTCGTATTTTCCCGCTAATTGCTCCCAGCACTGACTTTCCTCTGCCGCTGCTGTGCCACGCTTTTCACTCAATAAAAACAACCACACAGACCACTCTACCATTCCAAGCCCTGACTAACGCTTTAATACCATTTTGGTAATTTTGTGGCAATTTTTAATGTGCACACATTTCCGTGACTTTCCGCTCTTTTGTCAGTTGTCAGTTCCTCATAGCATTCTTTTTGGTGTGTCTTCCGCATTTTAGATTGCTTTTTATTGTATTCATTTCAATGTTTTCTTTTTCATTTTTGTTTTCGAGTTTTTAAGCTTTAATGTACGCGCATAACGGTGCTATGCTCCGGCGTACATAACTGCGGTGAGCGAAATGTGAAGATGAGCAGCCATAAAATTTGATATTTAATGAAAATTTCAAATGAAAAGTGCGACTGTTTTGATTGTGAAATATGTCCGAGTTGGTTTAATAGCAAAGCTGACACGAACAAATTAGAAATGTGGCAGGCATTTAAGTGGAAAGCTTTTCATAAGGAGATGGGCAGAACACAGGGAGGTGGCAAATTATTAGGTGGGGAGATTTTATGAGTAAATATGTCAATCTGTCAAACTGCTATTAAAGATTAAAGATTCAGCTTAGATTAAAGGTATTGTGAAATGCTGAGAAAATCAATTACTAAGTTTTCCATTAAAGCCGAAAATTTGAACTTTGTTACTAAGGGCCCATGTGACGGCCTGCTTCTTAGTGTAAATTTTTAATTTTTATACCCTGAACAGACAGGGTATATTAAGTTTGTCACGATGTTTGTAACACCCAGAGGGAAGCGTCGGACGCCCTATAAAGTATATATATAAATGATCAGTATGTTGAACTGAGTCGATTTAGCCGTGTCCTTCTGTCTGTCCGTCCGTTCGTCTGTCTGTATATATACGAAATAGTCCTTCAGCTTTTAAGATATCGTTTTGAAATTTTACAGATGTTATTTTCTCTTCAAGAAACTGCTCATTTGTCGGAACTGCCGATATCGGGCCACTATATCATATAGCTGCCATACAAACTGAACGATCGGAATCAAGGGATTGTATGGAAATCTTCCGCATTTTACTACATATCTTCACGAAATTTGGTGTGAGTTAATGTTCATAGAAATAATTTAATCTCCGAAAAAAATGTTCAGATCGGTTCACTATAGCATATAGCTGCCATACAAACTGAACGATCGGAATCAAGGGCTTGTATGGAAAATTTTCGCATTTGACGCGGTATCTTCACGAAATTTGACATGGATTACTGCTTAAGGTAATAATATAATCTCCGAAAAAATTGTTCAGATCGGTTAACTATATAACCTTAATGTTTCTAGCAAACAACCCGGCTAAAAAGAATTAGTAAAATTTTTTTTATTTTTATACTCTCGCAACCTGTTGCACAGAGTATAATAGTTTTGTTCACATAACGGTTGTTTGTGTCACCAAGAAATATAAGAGTTAGATATGGGGTTATATATACATAAATGATCAGGATGACGAGTAGATTTGAAATCCGGATGTCTGTCCGTCCGTCTGTCCGTGCAAGCGATAACTTGAGTAAAAATTAAGATATCTTAATGAAACTTGGAACATATGTTCCTTGGCACCCTGAGGAGGTTGCTTTCGAATATGGGCAAAATCGGTCCACTGCCACGCCCACAAGCGATAACTTGAGTAAAAATTAAGATATCTTAATGAAACTTGGAACATATGTTCCTTGGCACCCTGAGGAGGTTGGTGGAAACCGAAAACCTATACAGTGTCATAACTAAGCCATAAATAAAGTTATGAAAATGAAATTTGGAACATAGGATCCCATTAGGGAGGGGCACATTTGGATGTAATTTTTTTGGAAAAGTGGGCGTGACCCCGCCCCCAAATAGGTTTTTTGTATATAACTCGCAAACCAATAAAGCTATATAAGCAAAACTTTCTGCAGTCGTTTCTTTTAGCCATTTCCTTATACAGTCCAAAAATGAAAGAAATCGGATAATAACCACGCCCACCTCCCATACAAAGGTTAGGTTGAAAATTACTAAAAGTGGGTTAACTCCCTAACGAAAAACGTCAGAAACACCAAATTTTACATAAGAAATGGCAGAGGGAAGCTGCACTGAGATTTTTTACAAAATGGAAAATGGGCGTGGCGTTGCCCACTTATGGGTCAAAAACCATATCTCAAGAACTATTCGACCGATTTCAATGAAATTCGGTATATAACACTTTCTTGACACCCTGATGACACGGGTGGAATATGGGCGAAATCGGTTCACAACCACGACTACTTTCTTTATAACTCAATTTTCAATTCCATCTAATCCTTCACTTTATGATATATTCATTAGGAACCAATGATGATAACGAAATAAAACTTTACACAAATACAGTATATGATCTGTGGCATCACTTGTGAAAAAATTGTCGAAAACGGACTATAACTTTTCAAGGCCCCAGATATCGAACATGTTGAACTCAGGGCCTAAGGTTAAATTTTAACCGAAAATATGGGTAAATCTCTCAACAAATTTAATGTAATTCAGAGGAAATTGTTTTCTTCCAATAGTGTGTCTCTGTTCCAAAAATTATTAAAATCGGATCACAACATCTCCTAGCTCCCATATACATAATTATAGGTTTTTCAAAAATATCATCCCCTAGCTCCCTTATACCTAATTATTGGTTTTTCAAAAATACGCATATATGTATTGGTTCATATGTGATATATCTTAGCAAAATTAAGTGAGCGTATATGGATATGGATATAGTGTACCTTGCTGGTGAAATTGAATGAAATCGGTTCAGGAACTACCTCAGCCCCCATATCTATATATACGATTTTCGTTATTCTATTAAACTTTATGCCGAATTTATGGGTAAATTTGTGCGTTATCTTAATAAAATGTCTTCAATAAATTGCGAGAGTATAAAATGTTCGGTTACACCCGAACTTAGCCTTTCCTTACTTGTTTTAAATTTGTTTCTACGACCAATAAATAGACAGAGCCTTAAGTTTATTATAATTTATTAACATATATTTCGGCAGTATAAATATAAAATGTAAGCTAAAAATATTGTGTGGAACATGAGCTACAGCGTTCTGAACACCCCCGCCTAGAAAAATAGCTAGCGATGTTTTAATCTGTAAACTTAAATGCTTGGAATGCACTACGATCAAGTGTATATACCAAAATTTGGACTTTTGGTAGACATTAGAAAAAAAATTGCAAATTTTTCGTTTTCTTTAGTTTTATTTCTATAAAAAATCGAAGTTTTTGAAAATTTTGATTATTTTTTTCCAAGTCATTCGGTCAAGCCGTTTTTGACCTACGATGGAGGAAAGTTTGAAAAACACAGTTTTGAGAAAAACGCGTTCAAAGTTTCCAGCAGCCAACTGAGCGCTTCTCCTTCTCTCTCTTTCATCTAACTGTTTTATCTTTAAAACGACTTCGAATTTCTAAAAAATCACTTTACTACCTTATTCTAGACATGTTAAGAAACCAATTCATGATAAAGAATAATTGTTTAGCCCATCACATTAGATGACCTCCCTAAACTAGTTACTCTCCTTTGATTTTCTTATTTGAAGAAATATTTTAAAAATTTATCGCTAACTACCACCAGTAACTCAAATAGGAATCTAAATTCGAAATAAATTTTGAAAATTTAAAAAAATGGTTGCTTTAATTTTCTTTAGCAAAACAATTCAGAACTAAACGAAGAAGAAATAAGCTTAGGCTAGGAGACATTCAATACCTTGGAACTTACAGACAGGATTTTTCTAAAATCAAAGGAATTCCTGATTGCTTCTGGAAACTAGTCTATATATATATTCAGTTCTTGAAGCATCATCTTTTGAAAAATGCATGTTTATAAAAACCTTTTAAAAAAACAGAGAATTTCCAAATAAAGGGTGTTTTTTAGTTATATGACCTTTATGAAATAAATCACTATACATAATTGATTGTTTTGTCGAAAAAATTCCAGCCGAGAGGCCCGATTTTCGACCACTTTTTACAGCATTTCCGGTCGTATGTCAGCAATATACCTTGTTCCTGAGTGAGTCTGAAAAAACACCCGTTTTTCAACTTATAAATCAGTAAAGACAAAGATATTTAGATAAGTGCGAGAGTTTTACTTCGGCTATATCGATATTTTAACAGTTAATCGATTTATCAAAAAGTGTTCTGAAAAAAAAAATTATCGATATACCGAATATTAAAACACATGCATACATTTTTTATTGTAAAATATCGATATTTGTACATTTTTCAAACGATTGTTTATATTTCAGTTGAAGTATCGAATATTTTCATCGACAGATTTATCGATGTATCGATATTTTAGCATATTTATCAATCAATATTTCAAGACGGTTTGTGGTAATATTTTAGTATCGATATACATAATAAAAATTATCGATAATCAAAATAACTTTATAGTTTTACACAAGAACCTTATTAATAAAGTAAAAAGTGACCAAATAGATATCCACAAATACATCTAAAATATCGATAAAACTATCTATAGCTAAAAAAATATTATCGGTACATAAATATTTTTTATCGATATATCGATAATCAAAGTAATTTCATATTTTTATCGAATAACTTAAATCATAATTCAAAATTACATCTATTTTACCACTTTGATATCGATAAATATATATAAAAGATATCGATATAATTATCGATACATATAAAAATTATCGAAATATTATTGAACAAATCTGTGATATTTTTGACTTAACCGGTGTTTAATTTTTTTGAAATTTCGACAGGAGAAACTTAAAGATTTCCATATTTTTATGAACTTCAAGCGAAAGATACAAAAATGTAAAGAAATTAGACACTTTAACGCACACCAACTCACACCTGTGAGAAGAGAATACCTTCTTAGCTACGGTGCCTTAAATTACCTACAGCTACCTTGATTTTGACTCATCTGCTTTCAAAGCAAATAAACTTTTTTAATAATTCCGTCATTTAAATAAGCATTTGTGCCGAGGAGAGGGAGGGAGTGAGAGAGCAAAGTCTCAAATGGATTTGCGTACGATTTTAATTAGATGTTGCCAACGTATACTAGATACTAGCTGCAATATGTACATACATTAAGGTAGTCCGAAAATCGGATGCATGATTGATTTGTTTTTTTTAAATATTATTTGGAAAAATATTGGAATGAGATATCATATACTAATTTTAGACAATATCAAAGACATTTGCACATACATAGGTTAGGTTAGGTTACTCTGGCAGCCTACAACGCCACACATAGACCAATTTTGGTACTTTGTGAAACCAGATATGGTGCCATCACTTGGTTAATGAGGAGAGTACATCCTTTAGGATGCCAGCGCTTGTTGCGAATTTCAAAAGGCTTTGTGGCTTTACCAACGAAATCTCTTCCAGATTAACGTGCAGCACCCAAATGCTGAAGCCGTTGTCTTGATAATGCAGGACATTCACAGAAGAGGTGCTCATTGTCTCTCTGGTGCCTTGCTCTTGACATTTCCTGCAGTATTCAAGATCTATCAGCCCCATCTTGTAGGCGTGCGCCGCCACAAGACAGTGACCAGTGAGTATGCCGACCATATTCCTACATTTGCTTCTATCGAGCGCCAATAGAAATTTCGTGTACTTCTTATCTACCGCCTTGCACATAACTTTTGCGGTTTTGCATCCCGGCATATTCTTCCAGCGCGCTTTGAACTTTTTTACCAAGTTTCTGTCTAGATCATCATATAGACAGTGTATAGGTCTATCTACGGTCATCATATTTTCGGATGACAGTTTTACGCCTCGTTTGGCAATCTCGTCCACCATCTCGTTTCCTTCTATGCCCTTATGGCCTGGCACCCAGTAGTACTGAAGTCGCCTATTTCTGGCGACATCATCCACTGCTGTCCTACCATTTAAGACACTTTTGGCCGATATGCTGAAGGAGGATATTGCCTTGATTGCCACCTGACTATCTACGTATATGTTTACTTTAGAGTATCCTGTTAGTGCGCTTAAGGATAGCTCAGCGGCTTTTGCAATTGCAAACACCTCCGCTTGAAATATACTGCAGTGGTCCGGTAGTTTGAATGGTTGCATTATACCTAACTCCGGGCAGTATATCCCCGCGCCTACCCCGTCCTCCATTTTCGAGCCATCCGTAAATATGTTTAAATTGCTGCGTGCAGGTGCTATTCCCTTACGCCAGCCATCTCTTTCTAGGTTTACTTTGAACCTTCTTTCCCATTTGAAAAATGGGGTCAGGTAGTCGGTGTCCGCCAAACTGCCATTACCAACTGAGCTATGCCCAAAGGTTCTATACTTAAATTTTCCTGCTGCCATAAGGCGCTCCGCTGTTTTCAGCGAAGAAATCTATAGGCGGCAGGTTTAGTATTATTTTGCACATGTATAAAATGAACTATTTTTTACTCTATAAAAGAAATTGGAGTTTGCAGGTTATATTAGATATTTTCGACTAAAGCACAGTCGACTTCTGGTTTTAGTTTAGAAAATCTAAAAAATATTTTTTCTCTCATTCAAGTACCACCCTAATGCAAAAATTTTCAAATTAGAAATTTCATCTAAAGAAACTGACAAGCTAAATACGAATTTAATTCGTTGCTAATATGAGTCCTAGGCATAATGAAATTTGAAGTAGCTGTCTTGGTAGACACTGATATACATATTCAGTAAGATGACTTGAGGTGTGTTGTCTTAAGACATCATGTATTAAATATTTTTCATTTCATTAATTAATTTATTTATGTTTAATTAAATAAGCTAATTTTAGCAGCCAATTCCGTTTTTATGAACACACTTTTTAGACACTTCTCCATTTACTGTTATTTTATAGTTATCAGAAAGCAATATTATTTGTTAGAAACTAAATAGAATTGACCACAACGACTTCGATTTTACGCCACATAAGAAATCTTTTTATGTACCCAAATAATATGGAGGCTTCCAAGCATAAAAAGGAAATAAGCAGCCGCTGGCAAAGGTAAACAAACTTATTAAAAGCGTGTGTATATATTCTTATATTTATGTGTTTGTGTGCTCCATGATTTATTGTGATTTAGCAGATGAAATTTGCACCATGTGCCTACTAAAATCTGTCAACACATAAAAAAGTGTGCGGAACTTTTCTAATTTCGCGCAAAGCTGTGAAACTTTTACTTGTTCTTTTTGTTGCAGTTGCTGTTTTTGTTATTGTTGTGTGCATAATTTGTGTTTTTGTTGCTTCAGCTGAGGTGTAGTATATGCTATATATCTAAAGTATATATGTATATGTGAATAGAAATATAGTATATATATTTGTAGAACAACTGGAGCGTCAAGAGTCTTAAATGGTTGTTGTAGTGATTTAAGTCAGTAATTTTATATAATTCTTATGTAAACCAGCGCTTAAGAGACTGATTTTGTTGTAAAAAAATTTGAAACGACTGTTTGAGGCTAGGATAAAATTTTCAACCAAATAACTGCATTTAAAAATTTTTAAAGAGCTACATTTCTGTAGACTTTTAAAGGACTAAATTGGAAAGGAGAAGAAGACAAAAACCGAAGAAGAAGAATGCTGTTGAATCTAATTCTAATTTTGTACATATCTCGTTAACTAATAAAGCTAGAACTACGAAAACTTATACAATCCAAAAATGAAGGAAATCGGATTATAACCAAGCCTATAAAGTTTATGATGAAAACTACTAGAAATGCTTTAATTCAGTAAGGAAAATCACCAGAAACCTTAAATTTCATTATAAAGATGGTACAAAAGGGCTGCACTCAAATTGGTATGCAAAACTTTAAATTGGTGTGGCTCCGCCCACTTATGGGTCAAAAGCCATATCTCCGAAACCAATGTCAATGAAATTAGGTTTGTAATCCCAATGGTATGCAGTGAAAATAGGCCAAATCGGTTCACAACCACGCCTACTTCCTATATACCAGAACTTTGAAGTCGATCTGAATCGTTTACTTTACAATATACTTAGTAAGCACTAATGAAGATATCGGAACAGAACTTTGCACAAATACTGCGTTTATAATGTGGCTTCGCCGTTCTAAAAATCGCCGAAATCGGACCATAAGTTTTCAAGGGTCCATATTTCGAACATGAGGACCTCAGAGATTCGAATAAAATTTTTATCGAAAATATATGTAAGGCTCTCAGATATATTGAAGAAATACAGAGCAAAAATTTTTATCTAATGCCTCCGTGCCAAAAATGAGTGAAATCGGGTCATAAAAAAATCAAATAAATAAATTGCGCGAACATAAAATGTTCGGTTACATCCGAACTTAGCCACTTCCTTACACGTTTTTTTTATTATTTAATATTCACATGCTTAATTTATACAAAATAGAAAGGTGAATCGGCGTACAATATCAAAGAGTTGGAAATAATATTTAGATCAGAGAGTTACTTCACATTTATCGATAATGTTATCGATATTTTTGTAAACATTTATCGATATCGAAATTATATAAGATATATATATATTTTTTAATGTATGAATTCAGCCGCGGGATAAAAATATATTTGTTGTTTATCGATAAATCGATAAAAGTACTGTGATTATAGATATATCGAAAAAAAATGTATTAGAACGATAAAAAAGGTTTAGCACGAATATGAATATATGTATATATTGAAATCTGTTAAAATACCGATATATCGATAAATGTATCGATACAAATATTCGTTACTTCGACCAAAATGGAAATAATCGATTGGAAGATCGATATTTTGCCTTAAAAATATGTACATTAGGGTGGCCCTTATTTTCCAAAGTATTCCGATTCTTGATCGCACCCCCTAGAAATATGCGAATAGCCCAAAAACTAGTATTTACAAAGTTTTGGGTCAATCAAAAAAGGTTTAGAGGTTGCGCAAGGAGCTTGAAATCCTGAAAAATTAAGAATTTTTGCCATTTTTATGTCTCCATATTTCAAAGCCACACTATCTAGTTTCCATACCGTAATAAGATCTGCATTTTATTACCTTTCCAAAATTACCACAATCTTAAAAATCGGTCGATTGATGATAGAGTTACAGAAATACAAATATGAAAGTAAATTTAGTGTGGTGCATTCTCAAGCGTCGCATGCTCGTGATATACCGTTATAACGGTTCTAATGTTATTCTTATTATCTTATTACGGTATGGAAAACCAGTAAGGGATAGTGTGACTTTGAAATATGGAAGTCTGAGACATAAAAATGGCAAAAATTCTTATTTTTTCAGGATTTCAAGCTCCTTGCGCAACCTCTAAACCTTTTTTGATTGACCCAAAACTTTGTATATACTAGTTTTTGGGCTATTCGCATATTTCTAGGGGGTGCGATCGAGAATCCAGAAACTTTGTTTATCCTCCATACCACTAAGGGCCACCCTAATGTACATATGTACATACATATATGCGTACTATATATTAAGGTACTTAGTATATGTATCGATAATTTTCATGAGGAAAATAAAAAAATGTAGATCCAGAATACATAAATTTCATTTTCGTTTACTCCAAAACCAAATTATGAGTTTAAAGGTGATATGTACGAAAGTTATTGATGAAAATCTTCAGCAGAAAATTAGTCAACCACAAATTTATAGCAATTCACAGTTAAAGCTTTCAGTTATAACCACAAAATATTGACTTTCATATAAAATTGGGAAATTGTGTCACAAATTCTATTTAATCTATTTCAAGTAGATACTATACATAAACACATACAAACACTATAAATTTATACATAAAGCTCCCTGGCATTATAGCATTCAAATATATACATATAAATACCAACTTATTATCAACCACATAAATACAGTTATGTATAGTCATCAGTAAAATATACTCTTTGATTGCTAAGCAATTCTCGCATAGTAGATACATTTCATTCACATACAACCAACAACAACAACAACAACAGCAACTACAACAAAAACAAACAACTGAAACTTAGTTAAGCCAAATGAACTTCTCTTCTCACTGGCTCAATAACTTAATTTCTGATACCTGCCGCTCTATGCACATGACATGTGATCATAGATATAACTTATGATGGCATTATATAACTGTATTCAAATACACACACACACACACATACATATGAGTATGTTAATGTGTGTGGAAGAAGTCAGTCAGCTTCATGCGTATTTCGGCTACATGTCTTTATGGCTTAATATGCCATGAACGGTATACAAATGTGAGCTGCTGCTCTTAGCTCCACTCAACTCTGAATTTGATGCGTTGACAAATTTATTTGCACACATGTGTGGTTGTGTGTTTGTATGCCTCTTTGTCGACATTTTATGCAACACACAATCGCTCTTTCTCATTGAGCGCCTTCGGTGTTTTGTATGTCCGACTTAAACAAAATGTCATAATATGAGGATGAGGAGAGCATACACGTACATATTTATAAACGGAAATAGTATAAGCGCCCAAATATATGCTGTAAATATATTTTGGAGCTGTGTAAATACATAATTTGCAATGAACTATATGAACTGGTGATGAACTAGTGACAATGAGTACAGTTGTGGTCGAAATTTAGTTTGCTGGAAGGTATATTTTACAGAAGAAAATATATTTACTTGATTATGGATGGTCTGAGATCATTCTATACCCACTTAGTAATATATTTGAATGAGCTTTTGGAATTTTTAAAATTTGAAGAAGAAATGCTTCAATCTGGTGAGCTAATGAAGTTTCTAAATCAGATTGTTGATTGATTTGTTGAATAGTAGATAATTTATAGTAGCCGTCTGACATTAATTAGAATTCGAAGTGGACAACCAATACATACTCAAAAAGTAATATCTAGTCTATACAGATAATTTCTCCTAAATGCAGCTTTTGGAGCTCTAAACATGGTATATAGTCTTATAACGTTAAGTCAACCTTTCTATATGGATGTGAAACATGGAGTCTCGCAGCCTCTGGCATCCTAAAGTTGCTGCTTTTCACAAAACGATGCCTTCGCAACATTTGTCGCATTTTCTGGTCCGCCACCGACTCTAATACGAATTTATGGTGACGTACATACCGAACAACTCTATGGGTCGGAATCCTAAAAAAATTGATGCTGGCTTGGACACGTTCTGAAACGAGATGCAGATACAATCCCCCGGAACGCGATCGACTGGTATTCGCAAGGTAGCCAAAGAAAAGTCTGACCCGCTATAACCTAGAGTGTAAATTTGGGCATCGAAATATCTAAGAACCAAAAAAAAGTCAAATCAAGAGCCCACTAAGTGAAGAAATCTCGCTGTGACCTTTTGCTTCCCCGCGGAGTCATATGACTCTCTCTATATATATATATATATTTGGCGAAGGAACCGCTTTAAGCGATTATAGCCGAATCCACCAGAGCGCCCCACTCATTCCTCCTTTTTGCTTTTTGGCGCCAACTGGAAACACCAATTGAAGCCAGGTCACTTTGCACTTGGTCTTTCCAAATGACCGGAGTGAAGGTCGTCCGCTTCAGCGCCATACATCAGGTCGGGAATAATGAGCGACTTGTAGAGTTTGATTTTGGTTCGTCGAGAGAGGACTTTACTTTTCAAATGCCTCTTCAGTCCAAAGTAACAGTGTCCAGCCTGTTGGCAAGAGTGATTCTGGGTTGGATTTCAAGGCTGACATTATTGGTGTTGTTAACGCTGGTTTCCAAGTAGATGAAAGAAACTACGACTTCAAAGTTATGACTGTCAACAGTGACGTGGGAGCCAAGTCACGAATGCGTTGACTGTTTGTTTGATGACAGGAGATATTTCGTATTGTCCTCATTCACCACCAGACCCATACGCTTCGCTTCTTTCTCTATTCTTATACGAAGAGGACGGAAACGACATCGGAGTTATCGCAGAAACCTAGTCTTGAACTACATCCGTTAAAATACGTTATTTGAACGATGAAAACTCTAGACAATATAAAATTCGAAAGTCTTTTAAGGTCTTAACCTCTCAATAGAATGAAAGAAATCTAAATACCTCACTTTGTGGCTAAAAAGTGGATTATTTCTTTATAAAATATGAGACAAATAGGGATTATGTAGAGGATTGAGAAAGAGTGTGAGATAGAGAAAGATAGATATGGAGTAGGAGTCATAGAAATGTGAAAATCTTGATAGCTCGAAGAAACGAGGTATGTGAGTATAGGAAAAGAAAGAGAGAGAAGGAAAAAGGTATCTAAGATCTTCCTACTTTTATGTCAAGATGTCAACGTATTTAGAGAACTTAACCTCTTTATAGTTGTGATCAAGTTGGAACCTCAAGTGAAGTGTTTCTTTTTTTAAATATATATTCTCGAAAAATCGTGATCTAGTTTCTAGATCTCATGAAGGGTGACTTTTGACAATAAAAAGAACTTCTGAGACTGAAGGATCCAAATAAAAGAGAGCGCAGTCGATTTTCAATGAAGCATCCCACTCATTTGCTAACCAATTTGCTTCTTATAGCACTAGTTCCCCAAATACAACTTTTTTATCAGAGATAAGGTAGCTTGGCCTAAACTTTAATGTTTTTTGTTGTTGTTGTTGTAAAATCATATGTGGTGTATAGATAGTCTGCATTTCTGGTTCGTATTGTGACTAACTTCTCGTAACTAGTCTTGTAACTAGTTCGACTCAGCCCAATAGTAAATCTGTGTCGTTTCGATTGGGAGAAGCTTGATTTCATTAAAAATGTATCTTGCAAGCTTTTAAGCTTAGCTTATATATATAGCATTGGGCTTCCGTTTCATATCATGACCAACTATGGTCTCCTCGTAACTAGTCTTATAACTAGTTCTTTTGATACTTAGTGACTCAATTAGTTCATAACTTACTATCCATTACTATCCATTGTCAATTTGGTATTGGAAACGCGTACATACGCTGACTCCAGGCACAATTACATTGACAGACGCAGTTCACCAATAAAGACACACACATATATATATATGTACATACATATATACATATATTCATACATATGTATATTCATACTAGAGCTTTTGGTGGAGCAAATGTTCGTGCGTTCTGCAGTCACAGCAACTTTTCAGGGACAACACACTAATTCGAACAATTGCAACAACAGCAATTGAAGTGTAAATTTGTTGCTTAAAGCAATTTCTTCTATGTTGTTGTTGTGTCCTTCTCACCATTCACCGCCACCAACACAGCCATGCCATGCGCGCGTTGGCGTTGCATTGCTCTTCCTCTTCCTCTTCTGTTTTATACACCAAATTGTTCGTTGCTGCCTTCATTGTTATTCAATATGAATTTATGGTATTATGGTACAAATATCTCACGTGCTTGGGATTATGCGTGATAAGCTTCTCAATAGTGGCTACACGTAGACGCTTGAAACGCTAGCATGCAACATGACAGTGTTTTGGCAGCGACACGCACATCCATGCATGCAGACACGCGTGTGTGCTGCTTCACACTCTCTCGCTGTGTCTCTCACACACATAACGGTATTAGTATGGTAATTAGATGTGGACTCATATATGTATGTTTCTACGGTCATGTGTAGGTCTTAACTTGACTTTAGTAAACACCTCTACCCTCTGCTCCCCCTCCCCCCTACTTAGCGTTAATATGAAACAATTGTCCTCTATGCCACAAGACGGCTTTATTTAGCAATCAATAATCCCATTGTAATTATTCACCATTAAACCAAATACAGTCCATATACGAAGTTGTGTGTGTCTGTGTGTGTGTCTCTCTAAGCCCTTCACTAGCTGCAGCTGCTATTACAAGCTGTAATTATAGCTAGCCTCCCATTTTAACAGCTTAAATAATGTAATTTCACTAATTAACACTTAGTAAACAAATCAATTGCTAAACTCTTGCACTCTAACAGTTGCACTTTAACCGATATATTTTGTTGAGAATTATAGAAAATTTGTCATTCAAAGGTAATACTGCAGCTAGCATAAAGCTACTGTTGTTGCCGTATTTAATGGTGCATACATTGAAGACGATTAACACAAAATATAGATTTCGGGAGCTTCAGGTATCATTCGATATTCGTTACAATCGATTTAGTCGAATTTTTACTGTTTCACTTCGGATAGATTATATTCGGAATACAATTCCGTCAAAACCGAAAAACCTTTAACAACTAAGGTCACTCCTTAGACAAGGTCACACTCGCTCTCATAAAATTCGAGTGTATCATCGTCATGAAAGGCTTTTTACTCAAACTGATGAGAAGTTCGGAGGACCTCTCAATGCGTAGAGCCTAGGATATAAAAAACTCGACCAAATTTTCAGCAGAGGTTTATGTTAGAACCCCATACCTGTTTTTTTCAGACCATTTTGGTTACATCATTTATGATTACAGCTGAATAGCGGGTCAATACTAAAACTTCTGAAAACCCTAAAATGCAGTTGGAGCCCATGTGCTAAGTTAAAGACTATCACTCAATATATATACTTCTTTCTTTTACTTATTTTCTATTTACTTCTTTCTATTTAAATACATATACATATGTATATCATAATATATAAAAGGGGTCGATCTGATGTATATAGGGATAGACTCCCACATCTTCTTCTCCCCCATATGACAATAAGTATCAGTTTAGTTTAAAATATATACATACATTTGTACATCAAGCTCAAGAGGTATAAAAGGATCATTCTACTGATGATATATTTAAGATATATTAAATAAAAAATGTGATTATATTTTACGAAATTGGTATCAAAAAGTAGCCAACAGATTAAAAATTGTTATTCTCTAAATTTAATGAAACCATAAATAAGATTTCGAAAGCTTACAATTCAAATTAAAATATATAAAATATGGAATAAGGATAAAATTCTTAACAGAAACTAAAGAGTAAAAAAATATTTTATAATAAATAAATTTTAACAAGTAAGGAATGGGTGTAAGCGAACATTTTATATTCTTGCGTTTTATTTATTTAACTTTATTAATATATTCGGGTCATAATTTCTCCTGCTCCAGCTTCCATAATAATAAGAATAACGACAATCATCATATATAGTATATGAGGGCTATAGTAATTTCTGAATCGATTTCACTAATTTTCATCACCAAGGTACATTATATCTAAGACTATACATTCACTTAATTTTGCTAAGATATCTCACATATTTAATTAGGTATATAGGAGCTACGAGAAGTTATGACCCGATTTTAACCATTTTTGGTACAGAGACACAATATTAGAAGAAAAAGATTCCCTCTGAATTAAATTAAAATATCTCAGAGATTTACCGATATTTTCGGTGAAAAATTACCCTAAGGCACTGAGTTCTTCATATTCGATATCCGGGCTTTGAAAAATTATAGCCCGATTTCGGCAATTTTTTCACAAGTGATGCCACGGATCATATACAGTATTTGTGTAGAGTTTTATTTCACTATCTTCATTGGTTCCTTATGTATACATTATAAAGTGAAGGAATCAGATGGAATTCAAAATTGAGTTATGTGGAAAGTAGTCGTGGTTGTGAATCGATTTCATCCATTTTCCACACGTGTCATCAGGGTGTCAAGAAAATATTATATACCGTATTGAAATTCAATTTTCAATAAAGAAATCTGTCAAGTAGTTCCTGAGAAATGGTTTTTGACCTATAAGTGGGCGATGCCACGCCAATTTTCCTTAACCTTTGTATGGGCGGTGGACGTGATTATTATCCGATTTCAACTATTTTCATGCTGTATAATGGGGTACGTAAGGGAAACGACTGCAGAAACAAAAGGGGGGAGGATCACGCCCACTTCCCCAAAAAAATAACATCCCAATATGCCCCTCTCTAGTGTGATCCACTATACCAAATATTACTTTTATAACTTTATTTACGTCTTAGTTATGACACTTTATGTGTTTTCCGTTTCCGCCATTTTGTGGGCGTGGCAGTGGACCGATTGCGCCCACTTTCACTAGCAAGCCTGTCAAGGTCCCAAGGAACGTGTGTACCATGTTTCGTCAAGATATCCCAATTTTTACTCAAGTTATCCGATGCACGGGCGGACGGACGGATGGACAGACAGAAATTCGGATTCGGACTCTCTTGATTATTTTGATATATATAACCCTATATCCAACTAAAGATAAGTGAAATCAAATTGATTGATACCATTATTTGTTGTATTCTCTTTATCTTGCTGTCAACAGAAGCTACAAAAATTAAGCTCCAAACTCCATTCGTTAGTACACACTTCCGTCGGTATATAATAAGCAACCGATACAGCTTTCTCACGACACGTGTCGGCAGATATCCGTTGTTCTCACATTCTTTCCAATATTCGTGAAGATACAAAAACATTTCCTACGTAACAAATAAATAAAAATTTTACAAGTTAACAGCCAGAGTCATAAAGTTTTATATTTCCAGTGACATATAGGCCTCGGAGTTATGCCTATACGTTTCACTATAAAAAATATGTGAAAAAAATCAGAAGTTTGCAATGTTTGTGTGTAAAGAAGGCAGCGAGTCTATATGATTTTCCACACCACCAACTTATAACGGCGCATATGTCAATAATTTCCATATTTTATTTAGTTTGTTTGAAAAGTTTTACACATGGCTCTGTGCATTAGGGTGGTTCGATAGTTACTTATTAGAGTTTTGTTTTTAAAATTTGTTATTATATACATTTAATTATCGACGTTTCTCCGGAAAGCTCGGCAAAGAAGCTTTTGAGCATTTTACGTAAAACTTTCAAGAGAACTGCATTTGAAGGAAGTTTTATCATAAATCCTCTAAAAACGCTCAAAAGTTCTGAGAAAGCTCGCAAGGAGAATATCACATAGCTTCTAATTCAGCATGGGAAATCTTCTTGAAAATATGTTTGAAGATCAAAGCTTATAAAACTAGTTTGATAGTTTTCGACAGGCACTGAAATCTTTATATGAAACGTGCTTTGAAAGTAGTCGGATATTCCTTAAATTAGATATAAACTTTTTCCATTAGATATCCAATTCCAAATACCACCTTAATACCTATGACATGCCAACATTTTACGGATGAGCATATGATATTGCAAACTTACACGCTCGTGCCCTTGGAAACTCTATAATTGTAGCTAATAAAGCGAAGTGTGTTCGACATAAAAATACGATTTTACTTATGTGTATATATGTAGATGTAAGCACTATGCTCTTCCATTCGCCGTCATGCCAAGTATCCAACTGCTCTCTGAGCTCGTAAAAAGATGATGATGTTTAAAATTGCCTCATTTGTCACATCGACGCCACTGGCTATGACTTGCCTCAGCTTTTCGGGTTGCCCAATCAGTGGACTTACTTGTGCATCAGATTACATAACATGTGAACTCTTCATTATGGATAATTTATTATACCCAAATCACTGGCTGGAAGCAAAGAATTTCTATGCCAATGGACTACAAATATCAAATGACAACAGAAAAATGCGAAAGATTTTGGGTTCTTTTTTAAGTTCATATATGTATATATGTATTTCAGCGTACCTAAAATAAAATTTGATAATAATATGTGCTGTTGAAAATATTAAATTTCAGTTACAGTATGAAAATGAAGACTTAAGTTTAATAAGTAAGCTTGGTGGCTTGTAGCTTTCTGGTGATTAGAGTTTTGCAACAAGATTAGGAACAACTAAATTTTCTGATAACTTCAAATTAACGAAAATTTATAACTAACAAGTAAGGAAGGGCTAAGTTCGGGTGTAACCGAACATTTTATACTCTCGCAATTTATTTATTTAACTTTATTTATATTATATAATACACAATTTGACCCACATATTCGTCATATATATTGTATAAAGTCCATTGAAAGTTGGAAACCATAATATTAGGTTAGAAGCACCGAGGTCCTCATATTCGATATATGGGGCCTTAAAAACCTATGGTCCGATTTCGGGGATTTTTAGAATGGGGCTGCCACACTATTAACATAGTATTTGTGCAAAGTTCTGCACCGATATCTTCACTAGTACTTACTTTATATATTGTAAAGTAAACGATTCAGATTGTCTTCAAAGTTCTGGTATATAGGAAGTAGGCGTGGTTGTGAAGCGATTTGGCCTATTTTCACAACATATCATTGGGATGTAAGGAAACTATTACAAACCAAGTTTCATTGAAATCGGTCGAGTAGTTCCTGAGATATGGTTTTTGACCCATAAGTGGGCGACGCCACGCCCATTTTCCATTTTGTAAAAAAATCTGAGTGCAGCTTTCATCTGCCATTTCTTATGTGAAATTTAGTGTTTCTGACGTTTTTCGTTAGTGAGTTAACCCACTTTTAGTAATTTTCAACCTAACTTTTGTATGGGAGGTGGGCGTGGCTATGATCCGATTTCTTTCGTTTTTGGACTGTATTTGGAAGTGGCTAAAAAAAACGACTGCAGAAAGTTTGATTTATATAGCTCTATTGGTTTGCGAGATATATACAAAAAACTTAATAGGGGGCGGGGCCACGCCCACTTCCCCAAAAAAATTACATCCAAATATGCCCCTTCATAGTGCGATCCTTCATACCAAATTTTATTTCCATAGCTTTATTTATGGCTTAGTTATGGCACTTTATGTGTTTTCGGTTTTCGCCATTTTGTGGGCGTGGCAGTGGTCCGATTTTGCTCATTTTCGAAAGCAACCCTCCTATGGGGCCAAGAAATGAGTGTGCCAAGTTTCATCAAGATATCTTAATTTTTACTCAAGTTACAGCTTGCACAGACGGACGGACGGACGGACGGACGGACGGACAGACAGACATTCGGATTTGAACTCCACTCTTCACCCTGATCACTTTGGTATATATAACCCTATATCTAACTCGTTTAGTTTTGGGTGTTACAAACAACCGTTATGTGAACAAAACTATAATACTCTCTTTAGCAACATTTGTTGCGAGAGTATAAAAATTTTATTATCGAGCTTTTTTTGGGAAAGCTCTCTAAAAAAGCTTTGAAGCTTTTTAACTCAGCTTTAATATATTGATTAATTTTTAAATTTTATAGTTTCCCTGTTTTCGAAATTAAAAAACAGACCTAACATCCTCTCAAAATTATTGAAAGCTCCTAGGTTTTAAAAACTCAATTATAAAAAAACTCTTGGTGAGAGCTAGTCGTTTTCTTTACTCTAAGCTGTGTTTAAGAAAAAGATCCTTTCCAAATTTAAGCACGAAAAAGCTCTTAAATATTTTTAAAAGTAGACAGTCATGATCAAAAGCAATTCTGAAACTCTTAATTAAAAAAAATAAAAAAAATCTTAAAAATTCTTACAAAATTATCGAAAGCTCTTCAGATTTTAAAAGCTTAAGTGTACTCTATGTTGTGATGAAGAATATTATATATCCGAAATTTAAGCTCTTAAATTTGTCTTAAAGTAGACAGTCATGACCAAAAGCTCTGCTGAAGATAAAAGCTTATATACAAAATGAAGCTGTTGAATCTGTACAAAAGTGTTCGAAAGCTTTTCTGAGCATAAAAGCTTATATATGAAAAAGGCTCTTCGGGTGGGTTACAACTAATTGTTTTTTCAGTGATAAATTGTGGTGAGGGATATTAATGAAAGAGCTTAAAGCTTTCGCTAAAGTCCAAAGAAAATTATGTGAAAGCTTATTAGGAGCTTTTGCTTTTTTGGAGTTATCTAGAAGGAAACAGAAAATCCTAACCGCATATTCTTAGGAGCTTTTGCCCTTTTGAAGTTATCTAGAAGGAAGGAAGAAATCCTAATGCACAGTCTTCAATGAAAAAAAAACTATTTCATATTTAAACATCCCACAGCAACTAGTTGACCTCGCATTTTATCCACCTTATTTCGTTGGCCATGCAAAAACAAGCGGAAATAAAGTGCAAAAGTAGTTGGAGAGCATAATAAAGAGCCAGATCATTTGTTGCTGCGGCTGCCATCATTTTGCATTCACCCACAAAACGAAGCATATTATTGTTGCAATAAAAATAAATAAAACGGCATAATACCGTTAGCGTAAGCGTGCCAGCGTGCCGCCTTTGCTTAGCCACTAAAAAGTCAACTGTATTTATCATTTTTGCACACACACACAGACAGACAGACATACAACGCTAACGGTATAAATAAATGCGAGTAAACATGAATGCGCATTTCATTGACTAAGGCAAAGTGTTTACCACTTGGTAAGTGAAACTTTCCGCAAACAATATAAAACAACAACAACAACAACATGCGCACACAAACAAACAAAGCCACAAGGGTAAAAAGTGCATCCCTATTTCATGGTTGGTTGTTGTTGCTGCCGCCGTGAACTGCTGCATTTTGTCAGGCGACTGCATTGCTGCAGCGGCAACGAAGCAGCTAAGAGTTTGTGCGGGAGAGAGAGAGTCAGAGAAGACAAGACTGTTTTGCAAAATGTCTACAAAACACGAGAGCCTCCTCCAACACACACACAGACACATAAGAGCGGGTTACAAATGCTTGCCACACGAGCGGCTGCTTAGGGTGCAGCAATTCAAAGTTTGTGGCACAAGTTTTTCATCTAACACACCCACAACATCAACTGCGAGTAAAAGGTGGTTCTTAAGGTGAAAGCTCTCTTGCTTTGGTAGTTCTACTGGATTATACCAATTTGATATATTTATACCAGTTGTTTCTTCGATACAGGAAAATATATAGACACCTCATTAAATTGATACAAGCCCTTACTATGCCCCACCAGTTGTTTCCCATAGTTATACCAGTTTTTTATACCCTGAACAGGGTATATTAAGTTTGTCACGAAGTTTGTAACACCCAGAAGGAAGCGTCGGAGGCCCTATAAAGTATATATATAAATGATCAGTATGTTGAACTGAGTCGATTTAGCCATATCCGTCTGTCTGTCTGTATATATACGAACTAGTCCTTCAGTTTTTATACTCTCGCAACAAATGTTGCTAAAGAGAGTATTATAGTTTTGTTCACATAACGGTTGTTTGTAACACCCAAAACTAAACGAGTTAGATATAGGGTTATATATACCAAAGTGATCAGGGTGAAGAGTGGAGTTCAAATCCGAATGTCTGTCTGTCCGTCCGTCCGTCCGTCCGTCTGTGCAAGCTGTAACTTGAGTAAAAATTAAGATATCTTGATGAAACTTGGCACACTTATTTCTTGGCACCATAGGAAGGTTGCTTTCGAAACTGAGCAAAATCGGACCACTGCCACGCCCACAAAATGGAGAAAACCGAAAACACATAAAGTGTCATAACTAAGCCATAAATAAAGCTATGGAAATAAAATTTGGTATGAAGGATCGCACTAGGAAGGGGCATATTTGGATGTAATTTTTTTGGGGAAGTGGGCGTGGCCCCGTCCTCTACTAAGTTTTTTGTACATATCTCGCAAACCAATAGAGCTATATAAACCAAACTTTCTGCAGTCGTTTTTTTAGCCACTTCCTAATACAGTCCAAAAATGAAAGAAATCGGATAATAACCACGCCCACCTCCCATACAAAAGTTAGGTTGAAAATTACAAAAAGTGGGTTAACTCTTTAACGAAAAACGTCAGAAACACTAAATTTCACATAAGAAATGGCAGATGAAAGCTGCACTCAGATTTTTTTACAAAATGTAAAATGGGCGTGGCGTCGCCCACTTATGGGTCAAAAACCATATCTCAGGAACTACTCGACCGATTTCAATGAAACTTGGTTTGTAATAGTTTCCTTACATCCCAATGATATGTTGTGAAAATAGGCCAAATCGCTTCACAAGCACGCCTACTTCCTATATACCAGAACTTTGAAGACGATCTGAATCGTTTACTTTACAATATATAAAGTAAGTACTAGTGAAGATATCGCTGCAGAACTTTGCACAAATACTATATTAATAGTGTGGCAGCCCCATTCTAAAAATCGCCGAAATCGGACCATAGCTTTTAAGGCCCCATATATCGAACACGAGGACCTCGGTGCTTCTAACCTAATATTATGGTTTCCAACTTTCAATGGACTTTATACAATATATATGACGAATATGTGGGTCAAATTGTGTATTATATAATATTAATAAAGTTAAATAAATAAATTGCGAGAGTATAAATTGTTCGGTTACACCCGAACTTAGCCCTTCCTTACTTGTTAAGATATCGTTTTGAAATTTTGCAGATGTTATTTTCTCTTCAAGAAGCTCATTTGTCGAAACTGCCGATATCGGACCACTATATCATATAGCTGCCATACAAACTGAACGATCGGAATCAAGGGCTTGTATGGAAAACTTCCGCATTTTACTACATATCTTCACGAAATTTGGTGTGAGTTATTGTTCATAGAAATAATTTAATCTCCGAAAAAATTGTTCAGATCGGTTCACTATAGCATATAGCTGCCATACAAACCGAACGATCGAAATCAATGGCTTGTATTGAAAATTTTCGCATTTGACGTGGCTTCTTCACGGAATTTGACATGGATTACTGCTTAACGGTTAACTATATAACCTTAATGTTTCTAGCAAACAACCCGGCTAAAAATAATTAGTAAAATGTTTTCTTTTTTATACTCTCGCAACAAATGTTGCTAAAGAGAGTATTATAGTTTTGTTCACATAACGGTTGTTTGTAACACCCAAAACTAAACGAGTTAGATATAGGGTTATATATACCAAAGTGATCAGGGTGAAGAGTGGAGTTCAAATCCGAATGTCTGTCTGTCCGTCCGTCCGTCCGTCCGACCGTCTGTGCAAGCTGTAACTTGAGTAAAAATTAAGATATCTTGATGAAACTTGGCACACTTATTTCTTGGCACCATAGGAAGGTTGCTTTCGAAAATGAGCAAAATCGGACCACTGCCACGCCCACAAAATGGCGAAAACCGAAAACACATAAAGTGCCATAACTAAGCCATAAATAAAGCTATGGAAATAAAATTTGGAATGAAGGATCGCACTAGGAGGGGGCATATTTGGATGTAATTTTTTTGGAAAAGTGGGCGTGGCCCCGCCCCCCCCCCACTAAGTTTTTTATATATATCTTGCAAACCAATAAAGCTATATAAACCAAACTTTCTGCAGTCGTTTCTTGTAGCCGTTTCCTTATACAGTCCAAAAATGAAAGAAATCGGATAATAACCCCGCCCACCTCCCATACAAAGGTTATGTTGAAAATGACTAAAAGTGGGTTAACTCACTAACGAGAAACGTCAGAAACACCAAATTTTGCATAAGAAATGGCAGGAGGAAGCTGCACTGAGATTTTTTTACAAAATGGAAAATGGGCGTGGCGTCGCCCACTTATGGGTCAAAACCATATCTCAAGAACTACCCGACCGATTTCAATGAAACTTGGTTTGAAAGAGTTTCCTTACATCCCAATGATATGTTGTGAAAATAGGTGAAATCGGTACACAACCACGCCTACTTCCTATATACCAGAACTTTGAAGACGATCTGAATCGTTTACTTTACAATATATGAAATAAGCACTAATGAAGATATTGGTACAGAACTTTGCACAAATACTATGTTAATAGTGTGGCAGTCCCATTCTAAAAATCGCCGAAATCGGACCATAGGTTTATAAGGCCCCATATATCGAACACGAGGACCTCGGTGCTTCTAACCTAATATTATGGTTTCCAACTTTCAATGACGAATATGTAGGTCAAATTGTGTATTATATAATATAAATAAAGTTAAATAAATAAATTGCGAGAGTATAAAATGTTCGGTTACACCCGAACTTAGCCTTTCCTTACTTATTTTACTTACTTTTTCTTACGTCTTTAGATTTGCTTAAACACATAGTTAGTAAAAGAAATGCACCTGTGAAGGGTATATTAGCTTCGGTACAGCCGAAGTTAACGTTTTTTTCTTGTTTTCGATTCACTACTTTTAAAGTTTAGTCGAATCAGAGGACCTCTTCTTTGAACTAGTTTATCGGATTTATACCAGCTGTTTGTTTGATTCTCCACTCTCCAAGACTTGAAGAATCAGACACAACAATATATTCAATCGAATACAAGATCCAATTGTCACAGTAAACAAAAGTTCACGACCTTTCATCTCACTGCCGCTTCTCCATTAGAACTAAATTTGAATAATTAGAGATCATAAAATTATCATTCATCTACTGGGCTTGACAATCTGGTACTACCAGTAGACTTAATAAACTTTTCAGTATGTTCCAAATAAACAGCCTTAAAGGAATCGTTCGATTTTACCAAAAATATAAATAATAGAATAAAATATATTTATTCCACTCTAACAGTCCAATTTCTTTTAAAATGAATTTTATGGAAGACAGATTGTCTCAATACCTTTGACATTTTCAGAATTATTTCCATAAATGTTCAGGGTCTCAATCACTTTAACAGTTTCAAAGTTATTTCCTTATATGTTTCATTATACTTCGGGCATTCCCTATATACTGTCGATTCTTACATACATAGCTTCTATAGGCGATACCTAAGGGGTAGTTTTTCAGTGTCTCCATATTTCACAATGTTTTGAAGACTGTTTTTTGAATACCTCCTGTATTCTATTGTGATTCAAGACTGATAGTAGTTCTCGGCAACGTTATTTAATCTTTGCTGTATGGATTCAAAATAAGAACTCATTACTTCCTTCTACAAAGAGCTCAATCTGAAGATCAAGTTAGGTCAGACTAAGAATTAAGAAGTTTAACCTAAGATTAAACAATGTTACGGTGCCAAGCGATGACAAGTTAAGGATCAAACTAAAGATCGGGGCAATTCAAGCTAGAGGGTTTGGTAAATCAAGCTAGCGATCAAAGAGCTCAAGATCGGGATCAGACCTTATGTCAAGCGTGTTTAAGCTAGGTATCAATCGATAGGAAGTTAGGGGTCAATCGGGTTCAAGCAAGAGGGCGACAAAGGTAATCTAGGGGTCAAGGATGGTTCAGACAGTGATTCATGATTCAAGACTGGTAGTAGTTCATGAGCAACCGGAATTCAAAGCACCATTTGAAGAAGCTTAAGAACTCGGAGTTTGGGTAATAGGTACCAATAGGAAAATCAGGTCCTCTTAAAATAAAAAAACGATTTTCGATGCTCGAATAATAAATACATGACTTTGGAGTTCCAAGTATTAAGAAAACTGGCGGGATATATCACAGAAGTTATGTCCTGATCGATCTTTTGAGAGTCAATTTGATAACTTTGGATTCAACGTATCTTGAAATATTTGATTGGGATCGAAAAAAATCATAGGAATGTGTGGGATCCATAAACCATTCAAGGCGTTATTGCATAAGTCTGATAAACCTTTACGAAAACATGTTATCAAATTCTTAGAAGACGAGGTAAACAGCATGCTTTAGATCAAAGCCTTTCAAAACAGCCGCAAGATCGAAAACGAAATGTTTTTAAGTAACCAATTTATGGAACACCCTATACATTTAGAGCTATATTGTCTTACAGCGTCGCCTGCCTATTACTTTCACAGCTATTTGCGGCTCCGACGACTTCTGCTTAGTGCAACAGCTATGAGTATGAGTGTGTAGATATTGGTGGGCTTAAAACTTTTCATTCTCAATCTATACACCATCTACTATATGCATACATATCTATGCTGTGCTATGCCATGCAAATGTTTTATTTGCCGCGTAAAATATGGATGCAAATACCAAAACAAAAGCAAAAACAGAAACAACACTTACTTTGCCCATTTGCTACTTAGACGTGGCAACTTTGGAGCTCAACTCTGGTGCGCCGCTATTCCTGGGTGTATGAGTGTGTTGTTGTTGTTGTCTTGCCAGTAAAGTGAATTAAATTTTTGAATGAATGATGTTGTTGTTATTGTTGGCGCTGTCCTATCGCACAGGCTATAAATATTTTTCCAACTGAGTGCAAATTTCTTTTGCCAATTTTCTCTTTGAACTTCTTAAGTGTACTTTGGAGTTTTCTGCCTGCCGAGGCAGAACTTTGCCTAGCCATTGCGGTTGTCTATGTATTTATGAATTTATGTATATATATATTTAAGTGAGTGTGTGGTGAGTTAGATTAGTGGTGCGGCGGCTTGTAGTACTGTGCTATTTATGAGCGAAATTATTTATATGTATGTTTTGAGCATAATTTGATCTTGTAATATTTCAGCTGTCCAGACTAAATTTTTTTTTCAAACTTTCATAAATTGAAGCGTTAACGGTGAATAGTCGATGAGCAATTTATTGGTATTAAGTTTGAAGGTTTTGACTTTTATTGAGTGCTGGGGAGGTTTGAGAGTGGAGTGTAGAGCATGTGAAAGAGCTACATACAAATACTAATATATTATGAAATACCGTTATTTATTCATTAAATTTCTGATATAGAAATTTGTATGCTCCATACTATATAAAAATATATTTATAAACCCGTTGAGAATTATAGACTGTTAAGGATGGCGAATGAAATGTATTACGCTAACCAAAAATATGATATCCACATTCCTGATTTTGGTTTTAATAATTTAAAATAAGGCTGGTGCGATTCAAAACCGAAAAAAATATTCTTCGAGGTTATAAAAAATCCGGGACTTCATTACTGCAAATCGAAAGGCTTCAGTAAAGTTATGGTTTATCTTCACTGTTCGATTACAAACAAACGGTTGGACTATACTGAGGAATCTTACCTCCTGAGCCCATTACTCCCTTCTACAAATAGGTCAACCTGAAGGTCAAGGCAGGTCAAGCTAAGAATTAAGAAATGTAACCCCTAAGATCAAGCAAGGTTAAAGCGATAGGGATCAAACTAAATATCGAGTGAGATCAAGTTAGAAGTCTTAGGTGGTCAAACTAAGGGTCTTGAGATGTCAAGCTAGCGATCAAAGAGCTCATGTTAAGAGTGAGTCATTACATATGTCTAGTGAGTTTAAGCTAGATATTAAGCGATGTCAAACTGAGTGTCAATTAATGGACCGACCAAAGGCAATCTAGGAGTCGAGGATGGTTCAGCGGTCATTTTCAGATACCTGAAAATATTTTCACCCTTTTGATACTTGCAAATTTTTCGCTTGGGGATAAAAGTCTTCAAGTAAGTTATTTTATCTTTGCTGTTTCGATGCAAAATAAATGGTTTGGGCCATACTTAAGAATCTAATCTCCGAATGCCATTACTCACTCCTACAATGAGGTCAACCTGGAGGTCAAGTTAGGTCAAGCTATGGATTAGAGTTTAAACTTAAAGATCAATCAAGGTTAAAATGTCAAGCGATGACAAGCTAAAAATCAAACTAAATATCGAGTGAGGCCAAGCTAGAATTCTTGGGAGGTGTAACTAGGGGTCCAGGTATGTCAAGATATGGATCAAAGAGTTAAAGTTAGGATTCAGACCATGGGTGGAGGGAGGTTAAGCCTGATATCAAACGATATCAAGTTCAGGATCAAGTAATCGACCGAGCAAATGCAATGTATGTGTCGAGGATGGTTCAGATAGGGGTTAGCGGCCATTTTCAGTTATCTGGAAATATTTTCACGCTTTTTATACTCTCGCAACAAAAGTTGCTAAAGAGAGTATTATAGTTTTGTTCACCTAACGGTTGTTTGTAAGTCATAAAACTAAATGAGTTAGATATAGGGTTATATATATCAAAATGATCAGGGTGACGAGACGAGTCAAAATCCGAATGTCTGTCTGTCCGTCCGTCCGTCCGTCCGTGCAACGGATAACTTGAGTAAAAATTGAGATATCTTGATGAAACCTGGAACACACGTTCCTTGGGACCGTGAGAGGTTGCAAAATCGGACCACTGCCACGCCCACAAAATGGCGAAAACCGAAAACACATAAAGTGTCATAACTAAGCCAGAAATAAAGTTATAAAAGTAAAATTTGGAATAGTGGATCGCACTAGGAAGGGGCATATTTGGATGTAATTTTTTTGGGAAAGTGGGCGTGGCCCCTCCCCCAAATCGGTTATTTGTATATAACTCGCAAACCAATAAAGCTATATAAACCAAACTTTCTGCAGTCAGTTCTCTTACGTACCCCACCACACACCATGAAAATAGTTGAAATCGGATAATAACCACGCCCACCTCCCATACAAAGGTTAGGTTGAAACTTACTAAAAGTGAGTTAACTCAGTAACGAAAAACGCCAGAAACACTAAATTTCACATAAGAAATGGCAGATAGAAGCTGCACTCAGATTTTTTACAAAATGGAAAATGGGCGTGGCATCGCCCACTTATGGGTCAAAAACCATATCTCAGGAACTACTCGACCAATTTCAATGAAACTTGGTTTGTAATAGTTTTCTTACATCCCAATGATATGTTGTGAAAATAGGCCAAATCGCTTCACAACCACGCCTACTTCCTATATACCAGAACTTTGAAGACGATCTGAATCGTTATCTTTACAATATATAAAGGTAGCACTAGTGAAGATATCGATGCAGAACTTTGCACAAATACTACCTTTATAGTGTGGAAGCCCCATTCTAAAAATCGCCGAAATCGGACCATAGGTTTTCAAGGCCCCATGTATCGAACATGAGGACCTCGGTGCTTCTAACCTAATATTATGGTTTCCAACTTTCAATGGACTTTATACAATATATATGACGAATATGTGGGTCAAGTTGTGTATTATATAATATAAATAAAGTTAAATAAATAAATTGCGAGAGTATAAAATGTTCGGTTACACCCGAACTTAGCCTTTCCTTACTTGTTATACTTGCAAATTGACGCTAGGGGAGAAAAGTCTTCAGTTAACTTGTTTTATTTCAATTAAAATAATTAAAATAAACTATTGGGCTATACTTAAGTATCGAACACCAAATAGCATTGCTCACTTCCAAGAAGAGGTCAAGGCAGGGCAAGCTATGAATTAGAGAGTTGAACTTAAATATTAAGAAAGGTTAAGATGACATGTTAAACTAAAGATTGAGTGAATTGAAGCCAGAGATCTTGGGTGATCAAACTAGAGATTATGAGATGTCAAGCTATGGCTCAAGAGCTCATGCTAGGAGTCAGACTATCTGTCAAGCGAGATATGAAGCGATATCAAGCGAAAGGTCACACAATTGAACTAACGAGCATCATCTAGTCGTTGAAGTAAGTCCAGTTAGAGATCAGAGGTCGTTTTCAGATATCTAAAAATATTTTCGCGCCTTTGATACTTGCATATTGTCGCTAGGGGTCGCCGCAACATACAAAGCACCAGCTATTCTTAACCAAAGTAAACGAAAAGAAATCACACAAATATCTCCACTTTCTTCAAGGAAATTGAAAATCGTCTCTCTTAACTATTTCACTCATTCGCACATTTTACTTTGTTACACTTTGTTGTTGCAATTTACTTTATCGAACTCTCATGGCGTTGGCCAATACCCGAAACTTGTGTAACAATTTCTGAAATATGGCAAATTGTGTCGCTACGCTTTTGGAAATTTGGAAAACTTTCGAAATAGTAAAATAGCTAGCGATTTGTAAATGCGAAGTGTTCGCGCCAATAAATGTTGGTCGTCGGTTGTCAGTGGTCGGTGGTCTGTGGTTGGCGCTTGGCTGCTGGCTAAATCACTTCACACTCCTCATTTGAGCGTGAGTACGTGACGTTGCGGTTGCTTTCGGGCAATTTCGAAAATTGCATTAGATGTACAATTTTCAAGCGACAATTCTTATTTGGAGGGGAAACTTTGTTGCGAATTTTATTCGAACAACAAATTGGCTACTAAAATGTTTCGTATATGGTAGAGTATTGTTGCAGAGTAAGTAAAAGTTTGAAATCCAACTCAAATGTGCAAAACATAAATCGGATCGAACGAAAGAAAATTTTCGAAATCATTCAGTTATGTTACTATCTCAATAAAATTTATTTTTTTATTCTCTTCATAACCTTAAAATTCAAATGCACTCGACCACATCCAATAAATACTGCAATATCTAATCTCTGCAACAGAGAGTACATTCATAATGCCAACAACAACAAAAATGTGTTGCAAATGCAAATAAATTTCCGTTCACCTACTTTTGCACCTTTGCACCAACTGTAAACAGTTTAACCCATTTTTTGTTGTAATAATTTTTTTTTTTCATTTATTTTTCGGTTTTATTCACAAATTTAAGATTAACGTTTATCGAATGCGAAAGGGCGTTCGAACTGTCAGTACAATCCGATTATGCTTACAGCAAACAATGCCGTTTTCGTTCCGCTGCGGTGAGTCCACCGCTTTGTTGTTGTGCCTTTTTTACACTTGTTCGCCAAAAATTCTAGTATTTGCATTTGAATTGCGGCCAAATGGGTCGAGCTGGCTGCCAAATACATGAAACATGAAATAAAGCAAAAAAAATGGGGATAATAGAAAAAAATTTGACTCGAGTAAACATTTTCAAATGGTCATCGGAGTTTTGACATTTGAATTTTAACTACGGCATTACAATTTTTACTAACTCATTACTGGAAGAGAGGCTGGAGAGTATAATTAAATACTCTAAGAGTATTGAGCAATGTTTTATATAATATTTTGGTCCCCATCACCAGAGCTCTATACAGTTCCAATCAAAGATAAAGGAAATTTAAACTTTTTTGCAATTTTTTATTAGGAAAGGCAACCCACTTAGCCAATCCCATAAAGCTTCCAGTGACATCCCATACGATTTGACAATCTTCCCGGTTTCTTCCACATCGCATCATTACGTTTTTTTAAATTTTATCTTGAAATGAAACAAGTAAGGAAGGGCTAAGTTCGGGTGTAACCGAACATTTTATACTTTCGCAATTCATTTATTTAACTTTATTAATATTATATAATACACAATTTGACCCACATATTCGTCATATATATTATTTAAAGTCCATTGAAAGTCGGAAATCAAAATATTAGGTTAGAAGCACCGAGGTCCTCATGTTCGATATATGGGGCCTTGACAACCTATGGTCCGATTTCGGTGATTTTTAGAATGGGGCTGCCAAACTATAAACGTAGTATTTGTGCAAAGTTCTGCATCTATATCTTCACTAGGGCTTACTTTATAAATTGTAAAGTTAACGATTCAGATTGTCTTCAAAGTTCTGGTATATAGGAAGTAGGCGTGGTTGTGAAGCGATTTGGCCTATTTTCACAACATATCATTCGGGTGTAAGGAAACTATTATAAACCAAGTTTCATTGAAATCGGTCCAGTAGTTCTTGAGATATGGTTTTTGACCCATAAGTGGGCGACGCCACGCCCATTTTCCATTTTGTAAAAAAATCTGAGTGCAGCTTCCATTTTCCATTTCTTATGCGAAACTTAGTATTTCTGGCGTTTTGCGTTAGTGAGTTAACCCACCCACTCCAGAAAGTTTCCTTGATATGTCTTTAGTAGTTTGCGAGATATGTACAAAAAACTTAGTAGGGGGCGGCGCTACGCCCACTTCCCCAAAAAAATTACATCCACATATGCCCCTTCATAGTGCGATCCTTCATGCCAAACTTTATTTCCATAGCTTTATTTATGGCTTAGTTATGGCACTTTATGTGTTTTCGGTTTTCGCCATTTTGTGGGTGTGGCAGTGGTCGGGTTACGCCCATTTTCTTCTTATGGTGCCAAGAAATACGTCTTCCAAGTTTCATCAAGATATCTCAATTTTTACTCAAGTTACAGCTTGGACGGACGGACGGACAGACAGACATCCGGATTTGAACTTTTCTCGTCACCCTGATCATTTTGATATATGTAACCCTATATCTAACTCGTTTAGTTTTAGGACTTACAACCAACCGTTATGTGGACAAAACTATAATACTCTCTTTAGCAACATTTGTTGCGAGAGTATAAAAATGTAACCAGGGTTAATGTTATGTCGACCAAAGTTCGAAAAAAATATTTGCTCCAAAATCTTTATCTTCAAAAATCCATTTACAGTTATCAAAAAGCTATTACCTTAAACAATTGATGGGAATTGAAGGGCTGTTGCTTCATTTGGATCTGGAAACACCGTTTAAACCAATGAGCCACTTTATCCATCATTACCTTAAAAATGTATGATCTTATGAGTTTTGTTTACATCCCTCCTTGTTCTTCGATTACACTTCTACACTGCTTAGACAGGCTGATACTAAAGTATTAATTCAATATTCGCCTTTGAAGTGTCAGAATCCTTGGAATCCTAGGGCGCTTGGGAAGTCTTGGAAGCAACACTGAGTTCTTATTCCAGTAATTATATTTCTTACACATTATTTGGCCTTGAAATTTAATTTTGATTTAAACCAGTATTGAACAATTCATCGATCGATATTACTATTGCAAAGAAGCTTAACTCAAAAAAGCATGTGAAGCCTTACAAAACGGCATCCTTCTACAAAGTTTTCCTGGAACCTTCGAATCGGATATTATTGCATTCTTCCGACCTCTCCCTTATCATTACATTTACTTTCATCGAGATTCGTTATGGACCAAAAACCTATCTAAATGAAATCGGGATCCATAAATAATAATGTGTCTACATAGCTCACATCACTTCATGCAATTTATGCGTGATCACAGTAGCTGGGAAGCTTCTCCATCACAGTCCGCCAACATCTAAGGAAAATCTTTTTGATGTTAATCGAACCTAGTTGACAGTATGATAATCAACTAAGACACTTTATTTCGAATAAACACTTAATATACTTAAAATTAAGAATTTCCTTCATATCTTTCATTTCTAGAGATACAGAAATAAATCTCACCGAATAACTACAGGGTGAAGTTTTGCTATCAACCAAACGAGACACTTTCTAATCAGATCGTCGTTATTTCCTATATACATTTTTTATATACTTTCCTATCACTGAAGAAGTCTTTTACTGAGTATTATTGAGTGCTTGAAGACTTATTGTAAATTTTATGCCGCAAACGTGTCAAGTGACGAGCAATAGATCAGTGCCTTTGCTTCGACACTATCCCATTTCTGGGAATCCACAGCAAAAATATGTGAGTTCATTTGGTTGTTAAGCTTTGCATCCCCTTGCAATATCTAGATTTTATAGAAGTCGCAATAAGATGCAGAGAATGCAGCTTGCTTATCCACTAAGATTGTTGCCATATGCATTCATTCTTAACTTTTTAATAATCTGAAGGTCCTACCATTTACGACTACTTTCACTTGGAAGATTTGTCAGAGTTTCACAGCTAAACTGGGTTCTTGAGCCCTTTGTAGATTACCCCTGTTCTTAAATCAACTGTGCAACCATTATTGCATGACATTTTAGCTATTTAGCAAAACTTTCCGAATCTAGAGGTATTAACAGCTTTCTTTTAAATTCTGCGGAAATAAATAGAGAGAGATAGAGTACATAAATAAGGGTATTCCAAAATAGGAACAATAACGAAAGTTACTGTAACATAAAAATTTAGTGGTATTGATAATGTTGAATATCAAAATGAGTAAAAAATTAATTAAATAAGGTTACCATCTATTAATAAATTAAATGAATTCATAACTTGGGTTAGACATTCTTCTATTCTAAGGGGCTATACCAGTGTAACCCATTAAAAATTATGCGATTTTCGTGAATTTTTTTTTCAAAGAAAATGCTTGATCGAATGTTTCGAAGTTAATTGGTTATAATAAGATAAAGTTTTAGCTATATTTTAAGATTTTTTTACAAAAATATTGAAAAATATCGGAGTTATGTGCTGTCTTCGGAGTTGCCAAAAAAAGTTCTTCAACTGCTGACATGATTCCGAAAAATTAAAAATGGTATTAACACTAGATTTACGGACACAAATCCCCCCATATTCACGGGTGTGTTAAAATGCGATTTTGTTGTAAATTATTTATGAAAAACTATACTTTTTTCACTATTATCTTCAATACATTTTATATGTATGTAAAGTCAACCTTTGCTGTAGCCTAGTGTTAAAGTTGATTGTAAAGATCATAAGTTATTGTTTAGTAAATATATTAAAGAATTGTCAGTTTAAATTTGAAGTCGATCGGTCAAAATCTCGAGAAAAGCGCGTTTAAAGTTTCGACTATAGCGGCGCTCTTTAGAACGCTGACATTCAAAAACTATGCAATATGAAAGTATATTGAATGTATTAAAGTATCGTGAAAGAATAAACTATCGAATAAGCAAAAAACAAAAAAATCGAATTTTTTAAAGTGTCACAATGGGACATTATTAGGATAAGGTTATCAACTGCCAATAAATTCAAATGATAACTCATTTCGGGTATTGTAAAATATGAAAGCCCTATAAATGAAACTGAAAGTGCTTATAAACAATGAAGAACAGTGGTGTTTTTGAATAGGGTTGCCTGACAGAAAGTTTTTTGTACAAAAAGGTCTTAATAGCTAAGATAATATTTTTATACTCTCGCAACAAAGTTGCTAAGATAATATTATAGCTTTGTTCACATAACGGTTGGTTGTAACACCCAAAACTAAACGAGTTAGATATAGGGTTATATATACCAAAGCGATTAAGGCGACGAGGCGAGTCAAAATCCGAATGTCTGTCTGTCCGTCTGTGCAAGCTGTAACTTGAGTAAAAATTAAGATATCTTGATGATACTTGGCACAGTTGTTTCTTGGCACCATAGGAAGGTTACTTTCGAAAATGAGCAAAATCGGACCACTGCCACGCCCACAAAATGGCGAAAACCGAAAACACTTAAAGTGCCATAACTAAGCCATGATGGAAAGCAATATGAAGGGGCATATTTGGATGTAATTTGTTTGGGGAAGAGGGCGTGACCCGCCTCCAAATAAGTTTTTTGTGCATATCTCGCAAAACAATAAAGCTATATAAACCAAGCTTTCTGCGGTCGTTTTTTTAGCCACTTCTTAATACAGTCCAAAAATGAAAGAAAACGGATAATAACCACGCCCACCTACCATACAAAGGTTAGGTTGAAAATTACTAAAAGTGCGTTAACTCAATAAAGAAACACGTCAGAAACACAAAATTTTACAGAATAACCACCAGAAAGAAGCTGCACTAAGATTTTTTTTACAAAATGGAATATGGGCGTGGCATCTCCCACTTATGGGTCAAAAACCATATCTCAGGAACTACGCGACAGATTTCAATGAAATTCGGTATATAATAACTATATCAATAAATTGCGAGAGTATAAAATATTCTGTTGCACCCGAACATAGCCTTTCCTTACTTTTTTTAGCTTAAAATTTATTTTTAATATTGTCTTATAATAATATTCCAAAAGCAAATTAATAAAAACCCTTCTTTATTTTTTCAGTGCTTCAACTGAAAATAAATGCAAATTTTTCGTAAGCGCTTGTATGGTAAGTTTTCTTTCATAAATTACTCTCTAATTTTTTGGGAATTATTATTATTCACACTAACTATATTGATTTTGTATGTGAAACAGTTTAGTAAATTGCTTTTTGTGTGCTTATTTAACTTTATTTGAACCATAAATGGTTGCTAATGTATGTGTATGTATGTATGCGTTTATTAAAAATTCATATATACACACAGACATATGAGTAGGAAACTCCAATATCCGCTGCTACGATTGCACCAATTAAACCACAAGCTACCAAACTCTACGAAATAGAAATCTCGATAGTAGCTGCAATAAGTCATGCTGCCACAAGCAAACAATGCACTTATTGCTCGCACACATATCGACCTGTTTTAAAAATTCATTGAATCTACTACTACTACTAGCAACTAACCGAAAATTTTACGATTTTCATTTTGAAAAGCACAAAAGCTGCAATTCAAAACAAACTTTGATGACACGCAAGCACACACACACACACAACCACTTGTAAGGGTTATTTGCATACACTTAGGCGCACAAACGAGTATTTTCGTATGTGTGTGCAACCGTTGATAGTAATTTGAGTCTAGTGTCTCTACATATGTAAGCAACTACTTGCACACACTTTAGCAACGCATCAACCGGCTCTAGAGCGCATCACCTGCTCTCTGTAAATTACAATTTCAGTTCGGTACATGTGTATGCATTCATGCGGCTTGACTTGTCGACCAGTTCGTTGGCACAATGCAACAGGAAACTGCAAGCTGTAAGCTTGAGCCGGACATAGAGACAGGAGACAGCAACCGAAATGGAAGCGGAGACAATGACATTAGCCAGCCATCATCCATAGTACCGCTGCTGCCCCGCCCCGCACCGCAGAGGTGAGAGAGCGCACCTGCCTGCATTATTTACCAAAGTCACATAGAAAGGCTTAGCTTTATTTGTGTGTGTGTGTGTGTGTGCAGCAGTTGGCAAAGTTTGCTAAATTTGTGGTGTGACCGTTGGCAGTTGGCAGGTGGTGTGTGTGTGGAGTGCAGCTTAAATACTAAATTCACTTATAAGCCACAACAGACCAAATGCGTATCAAATCAACAAACGGCACTGAAGTGGGCATTTACCTGTAGATGCAGGAATATACAGATTTAACTGGAAATATATAGAAATATACAGTTTTGATTGCAATTCTACAGCAACGGGCATAGAAATGGGTACGAAAAGTTCTGATTTTGCTGAAAATGTAAATGATTATTATTAATTTATAAAAGAAATATAAAATTTTTAATAATAATGATTACAATTCTACAGCGATTGGCATTGAAATGGGTACCAAAAATTTTTGATATGAAGAAAAATATATTTTTTTAACTTAAATCTGATTATTTATTATTTCACAAAAAAATATGTTTTTTAATAATATTGACAGCAGCGGTCATTGAAATAGGTACCAGAAATCTTTGATCTGGAGAAAATTTTATTTTCGTTTTAAATTAAATCTGACAGTATGAAATATTATTTTATTAAAAAACATCAATATAATTATTTATAATTAAAATTATACAGCAGTGGACAGTGAAATGGGTACCAAAAGTTCTAAAATATTATTTTCTTTGTAATTAAAATTATAATATTTTAATTTATTGACAAAAAAAATTATTTATTATAATATTGCTAACAATTCTACAGCAGCGGGCATTGAAATGTGTATCAAAATCTTTGATATGAAGAAAAAATATTATTTTTAATAAAAACTAACTAAAAAAACTTTACTAAAAATTAAGGTTTATTTTAAAGACGAATTTTTTAAATTAAGAAAAGAACAAATTCGCTCCAGACCGTTTTTTCAAAAGCTTTTCATTAACAGAACACGCGTGAGTCGTGTCAAGCTGTGATGTTATATTTGTACAATTTAGTTTGGCATTTCATCATAGAAAGGCACAACGCCTGCACAACGTTTACAAATACTTCAATTTTATTTCGAAAATTCACGTTTTGTAAAGAATGTGTTTCGCGCGCCTCGCTCATCTTATGGTCAACATAGTCGACCACCTGAGCGTACTATTCGCCTTCACCATCACTCACCTTGGGACCCAGCATTCATTATTGGATAATATGCGAACGAATAGATCAGAGTCCAACACGCAGTGAAGAAAATATAGCAGTCGTAACTGAGTTTGTACACGAAGACCGTGGAGAGTCGAATCGGCGCGGTTCGTAGCAACTCGGACTGTTATCGCGCCATGATAACCGTCTATCTGAACCTGAAATTGAAGCACGTGATCTCGGCGACATTTGATTTCAACAAGACGTCGAAACTTCCCACACATCACATCAATCAATGGATTTATTGAGAGAACACTTCGGTGAGCATATAATTTCCCATTTTAGGCCGGTCGACTGGCTACCAAGATCGTGTGATATGACACCGTTAGACTTTTTCCCGTGGGGATATGTAAAGTCTAAAGTCGATGCGAGCAATCTCGCTTAGATTCAATCCTTGGAGCCGAAAATCACACGTGTCATTAGCCAGTTATCAACCGAAATGCTCGAAGGAGTCATCGAAAATTGAACTCAACAAATAGATTATATGAAACGTAACCGCGGCCAACATTTGAAAGAGATCCTATTTAAAAAGCAAATGCCAAGAATGTTCTCTCGAATAATAATAAATATATCCCAATAATTTTGAATTTTCTGTGTTTTTATTTTTCTTTAAAAAGTAGGGAATCTCTAAATGGATCACCCTTTATGTACATAATAGAGGTTGATTACGACAGGGGGATGACTGGGAGACTTTATACTTGTCTTAAGGGTCTATACCAGTGTAACGAAAAATAAGGGAATTTCGTGATTTTTTTTAAGAAAGTGTTTGATAGAATGTTTCGAAATTTTTTGGACATAATACGGTATATTTTCAGCAACTATATTTTAAGATTTTTTTTTACATATTGAAATATAACGGCTTGGGAGGTGCCAAAAAAAAACATATCAAAAATCAACAAAATGGCGTAGTTCTGAAAAATTGTCGTTTTTTTATGCCAAATTGACAATTTTCAACAGATCAAAAAGTACGTAGGTATTGTAGGATTGTGTAGTAAATATATTCAAGAATATTCAGTGTGAATTTGATATTCGATCGGCAAATTTCGTAATACTGAAAAGTACAAAATTCAATTGGGATCCTTAATATATTCCAAATTGTGAACTTCTCGCCAACGATAAAAGTTCAATTTTAGTAGTTTTAAGTTATTCCTTTACATTAGAGGTGAAGTTCATATTACAATTTGTTTCCAGAATACATGATTTTTAGCAGTCCCCTACACATTAAAATATATATATTTTTCCAGAAAATACTTTCTTCAGAAATTTTCACTTTCTCTTCAACTTTCGAAGTAATTTTAAAGTTTATACGTGTTTAAACTCAAAGTTATTATGATGAAACATGTAATTTATTGTCTGTGAGAAGCATTTCGAGTCTCTATATTACGAAAATTAATTCGAAAGTGAGATGAAAGTTTATTTTCAACACTTAATTATTATTAATACCGCATTCATGTATTTTTAATGCCATTTATTAATAGTTTTTATAAAAAAATATTAAAATTTAATGTTTCCAATATCCCCCTAATGTAATTATTTTTTTCTCATCTAAACAAAAACAACATTATTTTTCGCTCAAACACTCTTAATTTTTGAAAATTTTCACATTTTAATTGTACCAGTTTCCATGCCCACAACTGTACTTGCAAATGCACGACAACAAGAAATATGAAATTTTCATTACATTGCGTATACGCACCGGTGTCTCACAGCTGCTATTATTACACTACTCACTGCAACAAACACACTACTAAAGCCATAGCAATCAACCATGCCGGAATGAGTGCTTTATTTTGTTTACTATATTTTACCAAATAATTTATTTATTTACGTATTGCCAAGCAAACAGTTATTAACACAAAAGCGATTTGTAATATGAAATGTCAAGCTTACACGGAAATCACTGTCGCCATGGCAGTTGCATTTTTAAGTGCATCAATGCAACACTGTTTCATCAGCATCACCATGATCAGCTTCCTGCAATGCTTTGCATTGTTGTCTGGCCACAGTAGAGGCTTTGGATTTTGAGCTCTACAACCGTTAGAAACCACAAATTGATTTTTCGAAGCTCATGAAGTGCTGACATTTTGTGGTTAATACCTGGGTACATAAACACACCGCTGTGTGTCTCTGTACTGTACTATATGCTTGTAAATCTGCTTGTAAGTACTGTCCATGCAATATAAATTGGTTTTCTAGTTAGCATTGCAAATTTAATTAAGATTTAATTGAGCCCCCAGGCAATGGAAAGCCATTTGTCGATTTCTTTGGTAGTTTAGCTGCTTTTATTAATAAACATTCGTGTATTTGTATAAAATATTTACGTTTTCCTGGTTGACAATTTGCCTTTATTGAACATGAATTTAATTTATCAAATATTGTAAATCACAATAGATGATGAAATGATGATATTTTCTCGCAAGCTTTCTTTTGAAGAAATATGTATGTATGTATACATATATTATTCAAATTCAATTCAATTCGAATTCAGAATTTTTTTTAACAAGATAGTTAAAATGTGGTTTGTTGAAATCAATCAAAAAGCTAATCAAGGTTTTGTTATTGATTTGAAAAATATTGATATGCAACTTAATTTATTCAATATATCCAAGTATTGAATTTTATTGATTACTAGCAGACCCGGCCACACGTTTTTGTGGCTAAGGTGTACACTAAATTAGTAAATTTTTCAATACAGAGAAAAAATATATTGAAGTATACTCAAACTTGGCTTCGATGACGATATTGATTACCTTCTTCATAGCCAGTCTTGTCATATTGCAAAGTCGAGTTTGATTTCTTTTACGCAGCATGATGACAACTCACACAACTTTTAATTGCAAGTGAGTGGGGATAGTCCAGGCAATTTGAAATAGTTTAGGGGACATACTGGTTTGTAGCTGTGTCAACTCTCCTGGAACGAAATTCTAAATTGTAGCATTAAGATCATCGAGATCTTTGTTTTTTACCACCAATATAGGTCATTCATTCAGTCATTTATGGTTATTATACTCGTATTGTGGTTTCATGTCAGGAACAACACGATGAATTAGCTTCTCTTTCCAGTCAATGAAGTGACAAAAATCTGTTCGAAATGTTATTAATCCATCGAGGTGTCAACTGTGACCCTACCATTTCCAACTGCTTCTACAATCGCAATTTGATATTGGTGCAAAATCACTAGTAGTCAGTTGTTAATTGGCGATTCTTTATGTGCCGCCACAATTTAAATGATTTTAGGCATGCGATTAACCCAGTAGTAACAGTTGATCCAGGAATAATTGGAAGAGACTGGCGTAAATTACCTGCTAACAGAATCCTGGCTCCACCAAAAACGTTCATCGACAATCAAGATCTTTTAAAGTCTTGTGCCGGACCTCCAGCGACTTCTTGAATATCTGGAAAATCTTCGCTATAGCGCTATTTTTATCGATTTTGCTGACTGCTGTTTCGTTGATTTGCAAGGAGGATTAGTAGGAGTAATTTCAATGCAGAATTTGCCGCTTGTTTGCCTACTAATAGGTGTTAAGTTGCCCCTATTCCCGTTAGCCTTGGTGGTGAAAATGAGTGAAATTGGTTCAGGAATTACATCAGCCCTCATATACTATATATACTAATTTTCTATTGGACTTTATGCCGAATATATGTATAGGTCAGATTGTGTATTATCTTAAAAAAAATTCCATCAATAAAATGCGAGAGCCATTCCTTATTTGTTACAAATTGTTTTGGGCTATCGACACAATCTTATACAATTGAAAAATGACAAAAACAGTTTAACAAAGCAACAATGACATCCTTCAAAATATTATTATTGTTTTTTGTATTCTTTTTTTATATTTTTGTTGTCAACTCGAATAAAATTCTCTTATTATTATCTTCCTCGCAATTTTTCCATATTTACTTACTTTCTAATCTTTTCCTGGCCTTCCATGAATATTTCACGGTTTCACTGTCAGCCGTTCTCGACTTTTTGCTAGACTCACGAACAGAGTAATTAATTTTTATATCTACAGATTAGAAATTGTTTGTAAGGGAAATTAGAAAATTGTGGATTTTAGACTTTTCAGGACTTTTTTTAATTTTTAAAAAAGAATTATCGAAATCGGTTCAGCAATTCTCGAGCTATGCGCTTAGCAACAGATTTTGCGATTCATTTTTATACTCTCGCAACATGTTGCACAGAGAATTATAGTTTTGTTCACATAACGGTTGTTTTGTCTCCGATATATTATATCTTGGCAATGAAAACGAGTGAAATCGGTTTAGGAATTACCTCAGTCCCCATATACTATTTATGATGATTTTCGTTATTCTATTGAACTTTATGCAGAATATATGGGTCGAATTGCTTAGCTTATTGTACAGTGTGTTTATTGACTTTATATGCGTCGATAAATCACTCAAATCATAATGTTATCGATTTTATCTTCGCATACTGATTTTAAGTGGCTGACGATCATTTAAAGTAATTATCCCTCGAGTACGCATACCTGTCCATGTTATCTGAGCAGATAGAGCACTAAAAATATCATTTATCGATTTAGAATGCTGATGAGATGTAAACTTATTAGCAACTAGAATACTTAGTTATCGATCTAATTTAAATATTTATTTGAATTGCTGAGACTCGAATACTATACACTAAATATACACTTTTCAATTTGTTTGAGATTTTCCAAATAAGTAAAAATACTAATTATCGCTTTAATGTATAGATCACAACTACCCTAGTTTCACTGAATAATTAATAATAAAACAAGTAAGGAAGGGCTAAGTTCGGGTGTAACCGAACATTTTATACTCTCGCAATTTATTTATTTAACTTAATTAATATTATATAATACACCCACATATTCGTCATATATATTGTATAAAGTTCATTGAAAGTTGGAAACCATAATAGCACCGAAGGTCCTCACGTCCTCGTGTTCGATATATGGGGCCTTGGTATATAGGAAGTAGCCGTGGTTGTGAAGCGATTTGGCTAATTTTCACAACATATTTTTGGGAGGTAAGGAAACTATTACAAACCAAGTTTCATTGAAATCGGTCGAGTTCCTGAGATATGGTTTTTGACCCATAAGTGGGCGACGCCACGCCCATTTTCCATTTTGTAAAAAAATCTGAGTGCAGCTTCCATCTGTAATTTCTTATGTGAAATTTAGTGTTTCTGACGTTTTTCGTTAGTGAGTTAACCCACTTTTAGTAATTTTCAACCTAACCTTTGTATGGGAGGTGGGCGTGGTTATTATCCGATTTCTTTCATTTTTGGACTATATTAAGAAATGGCTAAAAAAAAACGACTGCAGAAAGTTTGGTTTATATAACTCTATTGGTTTCCGAGATATGTGCAGAAAACCTTTTTGGGGGCGGGGCACCCCCACCTCCCCAAAAAAAATTACATCCACATATGCCCCTTCCTAGTGCGATCCTCTGTTCCAAATTTTACTTTTATAGCTTTATTTATGGCTTAGTTTTAGCTCTTTATGTGTTTTCGGTTTTCGCCATTTTGTGGGCGTGGCAGTGGTCCGATTTTGCTCATTTTCGAAAGCAACCTTGCTATGGGGCCAAGAAATAAGTGTGCCAAGTTTCATCAAGATATCTTAAGTTTTACTCAAGTTACAGCTTGCACAGACGGACGGACGGACGGACGGACAGACAGACATTCGGATTTGAACTCCACTCTTCACCCTGATCACTTTGGTATATATAACCCTATATCTAACTCGTTTAGTTTTGGGTGTTACAAACAACCGTTATGTGAACAAAACTATAATACTCTCTTTAGCAACATTTGTTGCGAGAGTATAAAAATATATTTATTTCTCACTTAAACGCTTTACTTACCATATCTTGAAAGCGAAAAGCCAAGCTCCTGTCTTCCTGCTGGCTGTCTTAGAGCCAGTTGCTAACGCTGCTCTTTTTTCGGAACAATCCGTTCCTTCCAGCTTTATTTAGGTAGAACCGGACTACCGTGGTTTTTCTGTTTTGGATCAACGAGAAATGTATGTCCACTTGCGCATAGCCCCCGCTATGCCAGCAAGGCTATCTTATTACGGAGGGCGCCAGGTATCCGTAAGTCCCGTTCAAGACTGGGCTATTTAAGGGCCCCCAGCTAGATTGATCCTCGGCACGGGTCGCATGACACCTTGATCAAGTCCTTTGTTGTACCTTCTACCATGATACGACTACACCTTCGAATCTTGTGCTATTGAGGAGCAGCAAATACTGAACAATTGCGCCATACATTGCTAGAAACTTCACAACTATGGCAAGGGCACTCCATTACTGATTAGTTCCTACCACAGTTTCGACCTTGGGTATCTATTACCAGCCGACACCCTCGTGGAGGGTTCAGCGGGGGATCTTCATTAAGGTCCAAGTCCAAGTCGTCCTGTCGCACCGCTCAATGATAAACGGACATTTTTGGCCCGAATTTGAACAATATGTGGTTCCGACAGGACGGCACCACAAGTCACACAACCAATGTCACAATCGATTTATTGTAAACCAAAATTGATGTGAACCTGTTATCTCACAAAAATTGGGTTAAGCGTCTGGACTTCTGTAAGCGTGCCCGTGGTGGTCATGCAAAATAAATCGAGTTCCATACATAATGGCATCGAATGTACTTTCACAAGAATAAAGAATTTCATTGATTTACCAAACCGTTTTTGTTTTATTAAACAACTTTTGGAGCGCTCTTATTGAAAAACCCTTTATATTATGTTCCCACAGACGCTAATCACCGAGGTTTAGGCTGTTGAGGCGTTTAACTCACTAAACCGCTGGATTTAACCAGATTTCGCCATACAAAAATGACACTTCATAATCACTTTACCGAAACGATTTGAAGCTGAACTACTCTAAATCCCCTATGCGACTCTGATTTTGCGCCATCTATTGGTCACATTTGTTTAATCAGAGTTGCTTTTCACTACAAACTGTCAAAAAATGTCACAGCTTCGGTCAACAGCTGCGAAGAGTGTTTGTTTACAGTTAGTAGGTGCTGGCTGCTGCTGGCTTTCAGAAGAAGAAGAGTACCAATCGTATTATATTTTTAAAATTTACCAATATAATATTGAATAAATCACTAGGGAAGATATTTAAAACTAAAGCCCTAACAAATAAAAATAATTATTTTTAATAATAACTCATAATTTGTGTTTTCATAGTTTCACTAGCTAACAGTACAGAAACACTCTTACGTATATGAGTCAAAAACAGGTGATTTGTAAATCTCCAACGGCAGTGAGAACGGGATAGTTTTGTGAAGCGTTTAAATGTAATCTAATCAATTCAAATTTTCTGTCGGAACATGATATTACATACCTAGTTCATTGCTAAGCTCAATTCATACTAGTGAGTAAATTATATATATATTATAATATGTATATTGATAACATTTGTTTTCTATCGATTTGTGGCATTGTCAAAGCGAACATAACAACCGTTACCGCACATCCAACTACTCATATTCATTCTAGAACTATATACTGGAACGAAATTTATATTTTCCTAATCCTATCTAACGAGGTATCACAGTCGATTGTAGTATATACGAGAGGTATCCAAAAAAAACTTTATGTGCATCCAGAAACCCTGTCCAACCACATTATTGTTGAGATTTTAGACATTATTCCTAAACTAGATTACATAAGCTTGGAGTTTTGATCTCCAACAGTTTTCGGCAAAAAGCTGTTCCGAACAAATCTCAGCACTATAAGACTGTAGACATTAAAATCTGTTAATTTAGAATTTCTTCGAATAAAGCACGTCTCAAATGATCCGCTTTTAGTATCTCCCGTTATATTAATATCATTAGATAAGTTATTTATCTTCACCTATATCCATGAAATTCGGAAAGTTTGTTGAGCAAAACAATCTACAGCAAGCTTTGATCAGCTTTAAGTAAAGTACCAAAAAAGGAACACTTGATTTGACTTAATTAAAGCAGATTGTAGATATGAACTTATGGAACACCAGTAAAAATAATTGCTGAAGACAATAACCAAGAATTTGTTGGATGAATCCGATTATTTGAACATTGTAGCATGGGAAAAGCTATCTTAAAGAGAGAAATCATAAATTCATTAGATTCTAAATTAGAGGACTTTTAGAAGTCATTCAACACTCAAAATATTCCACTCAAGCTTTAAACAAATTAAATTTATTTCAACAAACAATAGAAATATTAGCAAACAAAATCATTTCCTCGCCAAAAAAATTTAAATAAAACGCATTTGGTGCTTCGCCGCCGTCAGCTAAATAAAGCCATTTGTCCACCATCAAATTGACGCAATAGCAAACATGACAGACGACCACTTAATTGATGGTCGCTCAACTTGGCTGCTCGACTGGACCAATGAATGCAATGACTGCTTGTTGCGATAAAGAACGAAGGACGGATGTTCCTTCAAACGGCATTTTAATTATCGCACAGGAAATGCGCAGAAATGGCGCACTGAACGGAAAAATTCTAAAGCTGGGCAAATATACAATGAAGTATATACATATAAATTTGGTTAAATAACTAAGAGTATATACAATCGCTGTCAGCAATCCATATGCCAACTAAGTAGATTTAATGAAGAAATAAAGAACGAACGATGGTTGGCTGGCAGTCGTGCCAACGACGACTAAAAGCGAGATTAATCTTTTGAAATTGAAACTAATTGCCAGAAATCTGCTACAATGACAGCCTGTTAATGGGTAGCATGCGAAATTTTAAATGAGTTAGTAATGGAAAAATGGTCGTCTAGTATTTAAATACACTGCATTTGCATAACAATACAGTTATTTTTAGCCTATGAGCTTTGTTGAAAGTCAAATGGGCCAAATTGAATTATTTAAGCTTTGGTTTAATGATGAAAGCTCATTTTCGAAGCTTTTTCCAATGTTTAAAGCTTCGGTTTAATGATGAAAGCTCTTTTTCGAAGCTTTTTCCAATATTTAAAGCTTCGGTTTAATGATGAAAGCTCATTTTTTAACTTTTTTCAATGTTTGAAGTATTTCTAAAACGTGGGTTGTAGTATAGACTTCGTTTGCTGATGCTGTCTTCGTCGTACTATCCAGCACTATCGCTAGTCTATAAAAATAAGCTCTGGCGGTCTTTATGAGCTTTCTAACTGTTTAATAATATGTTGGAAATGTCATCGAGAGAAAATTCTTAAAAAATTATTAGTGTTAATATAAGCTCTGAGCTTTATCATGTTCCGGAAATGAAGACGGATGGAGAGAAGATCTATAGCTAGTGATTTAGTCTACGGGCTTTATGGAAAGTCAAATAGACCAGTTAAGAACATTTAAGCACCGTTTGAAGGTTGAAAGATCCATTTAGAAGCTTTTTCCAAGTATTTCTGAAACATTGTTTTCGATGTTGACATCGTTCGAAGATGCTATCTTCGTATATATTGTCCAGCACTAGCGCTAGTCGATAAAAATAAGCTCTCTTTATGAGCTTTCTAATTGTTTAATAATATGTTGAAATCTCATCGAGAAACATGTCTTAAAAAGGTAATAGTATCCATATAAGTCCAGAGCTTTTTCGAGTTCCGAAAATGAAGCTGGATGGAGAGAAGATCTATAGCTAGTGTTTTTTCAATGGTAGAAGTCTAGGTAGGTCCGAAGGGAAAAGTCTTGTACAACTTTACCCTACTTAATAGAGAATTCATATCTTGAGACTTCTCTACTTTTTTCAACGCCAAAAAATGGGGTTATTGGACATTTTCTTCTCTCTTTATAGACTAAGTATTTATCTGGAAATCCATTGGAACACTTTCATTTAACCTGGACATATTATACATAATTTATTATTCCTCTTCAATTAAGATTGCTCGTTTATAAATTCCATCAGTTTTAATGCGTCCTGTAAGCTCGACGTGGCTTGATCCTGCTCCATTTATAAAACCACCTCTTTTTTGTCATATTACTCACAAACGTATCCCGTTATTTGTGTGCTCATATATAACTCACCATTTAAGTGCGTTAATTTTTTTGCTATTATTTTAAAATATTTGCTGTTTTTTTTTTGTCTCGCTTCCAGTTCAATAGTTTTTTTCTAACACTCAATCAGTGGTAATTCACCTTCAGCAAATATTACCCTTTTCACCCGGATTGATGTGTTTAAAGAGGGGCCTTGTGTGATGGCTTCATTTTGGGCAGTAACTGACAGTTCGTTTTTTATTAAACGATTCTCAATTCCTCTGGTGATTGACATGTTTATTTGGGTTCAACTTGACCTTTTTTATTGATTGAACAGAAATGTTTGGCATTTATTGGGAGCGACCGTTAGGCACGCATTTCAGAAATGTGTTTTAGTCGCAAATGGCAATTCAGTCTGAAAAACGCAAATTAAATTTGCGTAAGAGAAAGTGACAAATATGGACGACTGAATTTAAAACTGATTGAAATGAAATAAATGTTTAATAAATGTCGGTGGAAAATATTTCATAAACTGAAGTTATTGTTGAATGTTTTAAAAATGATTATTTTATTATTTAAAAAATATGAATGGTCACTTTCGACAATGTCAAGCGAAATCTGTCTTTGGGCAAATCGCGGTTAGCCGACGCAAATTATTTCAGCACTGACGATCGGTTATGTTTTGCTATGTATTTCTTTGGACTGGCAGGAAAATATCTATTCTTCTATGATCCATCTCTTAATTCCTGTGCTATCAACAGTTGAACAGTCTGAAGACACAGAACCGTCCGCTTGGACCAACAGGAGAGGTATTGTGTTCCATCAGCACAACGCCAGGCCACACACATCGATAGTGGCACGCTTGAAGATGAAGGTTCTTATGCGTCCTACTTATAGACCGGAACTTGAACTATGGGATTAGTACCTCCTGACTATGACGACTGATTTTACTGGTCAAGAGAAACTTGTGAAAATGGACTTGGGAAAGGGATTGGTATAGAGATAGAGAAAGAGATAGAGATAGAGATAGAGATAGGGATAGAGATAGAGATAGAGATAGAGGTAGAGGTAGAGATAGAGGTAGAGGTAGAGGTAGAGGTAGAGGTAGAGGTAGAGGTAGAGGTAGAGGTAGAGGTAGAGGTAGAGGTAGAGGTAGAGGTAGAGGTAGAGGTAGAGGTAGAGATAGAGATAGAGATAGAGATAGAGTTAGAGATAGAGTTAGAGTTAGAGATAGTAATGGAGATAAATATAGAGATAGAGATAAAGTTGGAGATAGAGTTAGAGATAGAGTTAAATATAGAGATAGAGATAGAGTTTGAGATAGAGATAGAGATAGAGATAGAGATAGAGATAGAGATGGAGATAGAGATAGAGATAGAGATAGAGATAGAGATAGAGATAGAGATAGAGATAGAGATATAGATAGAGATAGAGATAGAGATAGAGATAGAGATAGAGATAGAGATAGAGATAGAGATAGAGATAGAGATAGAGATAGAGATAGAGATAGAGATAGAGATAGAGATAGAGATAGAGATAGAGATAGAGAAAGAGATAGAGATAGAGATAGAGATAGAGATAGAGATAGAGATAGAGATAGAGATAGAGATAGAGATAGAGATAGAGATAGAGATAGAGATAGAGATAGAGATAGAGATAGAGATAGAGATAGAGATAGAGATAGAGATAGAGATAGAGATAGAGATAGAGATAGAGATAGAGATAGAGATAGAGATAGAGATAGAGATAGAGATAGAGATAGAGATAGAGATTGAGATTGAGATTGAGATTGAGATTGAGATTGAGATTGAGATTGAGATTGAGATTGAGATTGAGATTGAGATTGAGATAGATATTGAGATTGAGAATGAGATTGAGAAAGAGATTGAGATAGAGATAGAGATAGAGATTGAGATAAAGATAGAGATAGAGATAGAGATAGAGATAGATATAGAGAAAGAGAGAGAGATAGTGATAGAGATAGAGACAGAGATAGAGATAGAGAAAGAGATAGAGATAGAGATAGAGATAGAGATAGAGATAGAGATAGAGATAGAGATAGAGATAGAGATAGAGATAGAGATAGAGATAGAGATAGAGATAGAGATAGAGATAGAGATAGAGATAGAGATAGAGATAGAGATAAAGATAGAGATAGAGATAGAGCTTGAGATAGGAGCTAATGAATGGAAACTCATTATAAATATAAAAATCCTATTGGTACTCAAATCAAGAAAAATATATGAAGTAGATAGCGAAAATGTGATTGATAAAGAGCTATAAAAATCGATGAGTTTCAATGAAGAAATGCATATTCTTATGCCAATGATTATAACATTATATATCAAAGTCATTTAGTACACCCAAATTCTTAGCACTTCCAAATAAAAAGAAATCACCTCACTTTCTTCAGATGTAGATAAGCTCAAGGCACTCTCACTTTAAACACATTTCGTTGGCTATTGTATGCCAGCCAACGGACCGATGCGCTAAAATGCCAACAATTCAGGTCATTGTCAACGGCTGAAATGGCGCAAATTCCGGCTCTCAAGTATTACCTTCCGCCTAGGAAAGCTGTACAAGCATACATATATTCACCTTAATGCCGCTATAAAGCATGAATAGAAAGTCACTCGGTGTATGAGTGTGTGTGTGTGTGAAGAAGCACTTTCACTTTACAAACTGGCGCAATTGAAAAGAGCTCAGCTTAAACGATACAAAATCGCTGGACCATGATGAGGACAGTATATACATACTCGTATATGGATGCTGGGCTATACTATATTTTGTATAAATGTATGGGTGTGTCTCTGGTCGCTGATGTATGCACGTGCCTCTCGCCGGTGCTTGAATATCCGCCAAATGTGTGATCCGAAGTAGGAAATTGTGAAATTGTGGCTTGTGGTCATTAGGTATGGATTATATGCGCTCAAAAAGAACTAAGTAACTCACTACAAGGTGACTCAAATGCTTAGCATTGTTCGCGACGTTTCGCTCATTCATCTATTATGCTGCATGTAGCCACTGCCGCTGCTGCTGCTGTTGCCAAACGACAATGGGCTTTGTTAATGGCGTTGCTGCCGTTGTTGAAACGCTTTTGTTGCCATGAATTTCGTGTGTTTTGTCATTTCGCTGGCGAAATTTCTAAAGCTTATCAAATGGCGGTGTGTGTGGCTTTTAGTGGCATCATAATAGATGCAATAATGTCATAGTTGTGCAACAGCTTTATGCTTTCAACCAAACTCAACCATACACACACACTTACATATATATACAACACAGATTGGTTGGCAACCTCATAACGCTACATTTTGTATTATATAAGCATTTTCGGTGCTTACATATTTTCCGTTACGGTTAATTAAATTACCTTTACAAGATAATATCGAAATTGTTTGGGAGAGATTATTACCAAAGCAAGGTATACATACAGACATACCTATAGACTTACTTTCATACATACACACGTGAATACATATTTAATGTGCAGGTTGAAAGAGATTCCTTTGATTTGAACCGTATTTTTATTGAGTTTGTACTTTATTCTTACTCTCCTTTACACACACAGACACAGATAGATATACAAGTATAAAATCGCTTTGAAATTTTTCAGTTAATTGAATGACATTTCAGCCAGAAGTAAAGTGAAATAGTACATAATGCTCTTATACACGCGTAATTTACTCGGAGTGATTGAATGTATGAGTGCTTATATGTGATACAGTTGACTGACTAGAAATTAAGTATACATATCCATACATAAATAAACATTTATTGTGAAATTGGATCCCTTGGGTGATGACTGTTCAGAAAGTGGATGATTTTTTTTATTTTTTTATATTTTTTTGAACAATTTTGTACATCTTTAAGCACGTTCAACAAATATTTTGACTGCAACGAAATTATGTTACGCAACAAATTTTCGTCACGCTCGTAGTTTGCATAGTGATACAAATTAGAAGGTTTTTATGTATGTGATTGGCGTTGCAACCGTTTAGCCGATTATAGCCGAATCGACGATAGTGCGCCACTTCTCTCTCTCCTTCGCAGTTCGGCGCCAGTTGGAGATCCCAAGTGTAACCAGGTCGCTCTCCACCTGGTCCCTCCAACAGAGTGGAGGCCTTCCCCTTCCTCGGCTTCCTGCGGCGGGTACTGCATCGAACACTTTCAGGACTGGAGTGTTTTCGTCCATTCGGACAACATGACCTAGCCAGCGTAGCCGCTGTCTTTTTATTCGCTGAACTATATCAATGTCGTCGTATAACTCGTACAGCTCATCGTTCCATCGTCTGCGGTATTCGCCGTTGCCAATGTTCAGAGGACCATAAATCTTGCGCAAAATTTTCCTCTCGAAAACTCCTAGTGTCGTCTCATCTGATGTTGACTTCGTCCAAGCTTCTGCACCATAAAGCAGGACGGGAATAATAAGCGATTTGTGGAGTTTGATTTTGGTTCGTCGAGAGAGAACTTTACTTTGCAATTGCCTACTCAGTCCAAAGTAGCATTTATTGGCAAGAGTGATTCTGCGCTGGATTTCGAGGCTGACATTGTTCGTGTTGTTGATGCTGGTTCCCAGATATACGAAACTATCTACAACTTCGATGTTATGACTGTCAACAGTGACGTGGGAGCCAAGACGCGAGTGCGCCGACTGTTTGCTTGATGATAGGAGATATTTCGTTTTGTCCTCATTCATCTCCAGATTATTCGCTTCGCTTCCTTATCCAGGCGGGAAAAAGCAGAACAAACGGCGTGGTTGTTGCTTCCAATGATATCAATATCATCGGCGTACGCCAGGAGCTGAAGGTTGTTAACCATTTAGAAATAACCCTATAGCGTTAATTTATCCTAACAGCATACGTGAACTGATAGATATGACCTGCTCTCTCGTAGGCGCTATTCTTTCGATGGCTTGACTCCTTTTCTTCTTATGTTAGGTTAGGTTAAAGGACTGATTCAATGGATCTCATTAAATCTGCCAGTGTTTTGTGAGGACACAAACTCCTAAATATAGATACCACAGTCTTTCAAGAGACGACGCAGAGCCTGTTAGAAATTTGTTGAGACAATCGGACCAATTCATCTGGTTCGACGAAACTAGTGCTACCAAGTTGTTTGAGCCTCAGTCTGGCAAAAGATAGACAGTGAAGGTGAGAGTTGTTTCAATATCGTCACCCTCCATACAACATCGGCATGTAAGCCTATTGGACAATGTGCAGTAGAGAGCTAATCATTATGGAAAGCTGTAGCTCAATTTCAAGTTCGCACAAGTAGTTTAGCGGACCTCCTACAACCAAGCCTAAAGGATCTCGCAGTTACGTAACAACCTGGTTAACCACCTCCAACTGAACTTATGGCAGAACATAGGTGAACAGTGTGCCTGCAAGGCCATTAAAAGTAGATGTAAGACTTCTTTGCAACTTTTCAGGTTGTACCCTTCCAGTAACAGTTTTGCATGAACAATTGCAGCCATTGCCGATCCCTTGGTTCTCTCTCTTCTATCCTGAGTACTTTTCTGATGGTCTGATATGTGTGGGCCAGCTCGTTACCCTATATGGTCTCATGTTAAGGAATCCATTCAATATTATATGGTTAATAGAGAATATCTTGTTAGGGTATTTTATGCACTCCAGTACCAGTACATATAAGAGAGTGAAAATGTGTGATCTTTATTATAATAAGCTTTTCCCGAATGTAAGTCTTGCATGGAGTATGAAGTGTAAACTTCTTGGACGTTGGCTCTCACATTTTAATTATGTAATCGAGCTGTAGCTTGGATCTAAACTTTCCCCTTCCACTTAATAATACGAAGTCTTAGCTTCTTGAATTCTTGAAATCGCATCCTACCAGAGACATTACCAGGGATGGACTCGTGAAGTTTCTATAACAATACACTTAACGAAACTCATGCTGGTTAGACCCTAGAATCGATAATACATGTAATTTAAGGGAAGTTTCGTATGTGTTTAAAAAAATGGTTCGATAGAGAAGCTATTCTTATAAGCATAAATTTTAACGAACTAGGCCGAGGTTTTAGATGATCAAGCTGAAAGATTATATTAATCAAATAGGCTGTGATATATCTAACATCAGTTATAGGGCCTGAGAGAGCTAACGAGATCGAATATCAACCTGTTAATCGGTGCGTTAACTGCAACAATAATGTTCACCCTTCATCTGGTATAAATTGTGGGCTTGTGTAGTAAACGTGAAGAAAGCGAGTTCCGTTTAAAAAGGTCTTACGACGCGAGAGGAAGGAAATGATATAAAAACTCAACCTACCGCCTTGCTTCGTCCCTCCATTAGTACCGTTGAGTGTTTCTTTGGAAGACGGTTTGAATATGAAGTGGACGTCTAAGATCTCCAACATTCGCGGAAGATTGGAGTTTAGTTTCCTAAACATACTTCAAAAGTGAAAGATGCTCTGGTTCCCCGTTTACTGATCTGGAATCCGCTTGATAATTTCTCTGTGTACAGTCCTGGTCAGTGTTTATCAAGATAATTAATATATATATATATATAAGTTCAATCTGGCCAGACATTGGACTATTATTTTACAACTTAATTTCAGTTACCATTAGGAGGGATGAACTTTGATGTATAATCATATCGATTCCTTATTATTTGAAGTTCTAAAAGTGAGAGTTGGGACCATGTGTAGAAGTTCACGCAAGTGAGGAAAGTTTTTGATTGTCATTCACTTGGGAGTGGCCAGAAACGATTCTTCTCCACATGGTCCAAGCAGCTCACGACTTCCGGTTTTAGACCAAGTATCCTCTGGGTAGCCAACAGACATCAGTTTGAAGGCGAGCTAAAGTGAGAAGGCGAAGCCCGCTTATGCGGTTGTGCGTTGGGTTTGGGACCCACCACATAAAAACACCCCCCAATGAAAAATCTACGAAAGCCTTGGATGAGACACCCCCCTTTTGATGACGACCCCTGCAAACGTTTTAAGGATAATGATATAAGGGCATGCACCTGGAATGTCCGGACCCTTAATTGGGAAGGTGCCTCTGCCCAGCTGGTTGATGTCCTAATACGACTCAAGGCTGACATCACCGCCATCCAAGAAGTGCGATAGACGGGACAAGGACGGAAGAAGGTGGGTCCTTGTGACATCTACTACAGCGGCCATATAAAGGAGCGCAAATTTGGTGTTGGATTTGTGGTGGGAGAGAGACTCCGTCGCATAATCCTGGCATTCACCCCGGTGGATGAACGTCTTGCCACAATCCGCATCAATGCGAGGTTCTTCAACATATCGCTGATTTGCGCCCACGCCCCAACGGAAGAGAAGGACGATGTGACCAAAGATGCTTTCTATGAGCGCCTAGAACGCACCTATGAGCGCTGCCCCCGCCACGATGTAAAAGTCGTGCTTGGCGATTTTAACGCCAGGGTGGGTAAAGAAGGTGTCTTTGGCACAACAGTCGGAAAATTCAGCCTCCATGACGAAACATCGCCAAACGGCCTGAGGCTGATCGACTTCGCTGGGGCCCGAAATATGGTCGTCTGTAGTACCAGATTCCAGCATAAGAAAATACATCAAGCTACTTGGCTGTCTCCTGATCGAAACACGCGGAACCAAATCGATCACGTTGTGATAGACGGAAGACATGTCTCCTGTGTTTTAGACGTGCGTACGCTCCGAGGACCAAATATAGACTCGGACCATTATCTGGTCGCAGCTAAAATACGCACCCGCCTCTGTGCAGCAAAGAACGCCCGTCAACAAACACAAGGAAGACAGCCACGAAATACTCTACTCGACTTGCACTCCTGCTCTCTGAGAGCACTCATCAGCATCTCGGTATAAGGGAACTGTGGAACGGCATCTCAAACTCACTGCGTACCGCTGCAGCCGAAACAATTGGTTTTCGGCAACGACAAAAACAAGCTGGTACGATGAGGAGTGCCGTCTCGCAGCGGAGAAAACAGACTGCCTACCTCGCAACGTTGCAAACGACCACAACACGTGCGGGATGGGATAGATACCGAGAGCTGAAGAGGGAAGCGAGACGCATCTGCAGACAAAAAAAGAAAGAGGCCGAAATGCGTGAGTACGAAGAGCTTGAGAAGCTGGCAGACAGAGGGAATGCTCGAAAATTTTATGAAAAAATGAAGCGACTTAACGAAGGTTTCAAGACCGGAGCATCCTCATGTAGAGACCAAGGTGGTAATCTAAACAAAAATCATCAAAATCGTAAAACCCACAGACAACAGCTGTTACTGACTACCTACCTGCCCACACACATCCACACATATGCACGTGTAAATACCTGAAATTATTTGGGGGAAAATGGCAATAATTCAGCTGCACGCTGGAAGCCAAATGTTAATTTCATATGCAAAGCAAATCGGTTGGAGGTAATGTTAATGTTTAATGCCTTCATTAAAACACATTGGCCAAACATAACCACAAATACACACACACACTCACCGATAAACACACATCAACACAGGAAGTTAAGCGCACTCGCCTGACTTTTTGGCATTTCAACTTTGCTGCTTTGCGTACTACTATTTGCATTTACAGTTACGTGTTGGCGGTTTGGCGGAAAAACGTAAATGCAAGCACAATTGCACAGTTAAGTTGCACTCACTACACGCACGCATATGTGGCATGCAACAGTACAGAGCAGCACTTTAACGGTTTTTGCTGCGCCATTGTCATGTGTAATTAGAAGTTTTTTTTTTCGGTGGCAATGGTAATTACGCGCTTCAACTAAACAAACACGGTCCCACACACGGGCACACATGCAGATATGTTTATATATGTTATATATATATGTACATATGTGTGTATGGGTCTGCCTTGCGCTAAGAACGTCGGTTATCCACACAACTGTGTGCGTCATGTTGACATCATTCTCCGTGCTCCCAGCAAATTTAATTTGCATTTTTGAATTTGAATTTGGCACAGTGTTGCCACTAGGTCAGAGATTTTGGGGTTTCAAGCGAGAAAGGTTGCATGGAAAGTAGTTTTGCCTGATGAATGCCATTACATTTGGGTTGTGTTGAAACGCTAGAACTATTTGATGTAATACATACATATGTATGTATGTGCTTAAATATGGAAGTAAAAACCTTTATGAATAATAACAAGTAAGGAAGGGCTAAGTTCGGGTGCAACCGAACATTTTATACTCTCGCAATTTATGTATTTAATAACGTCTATTGAGAGTTGGAAACCCTAATATTAGGTATATGCGAGTTAGGTGAAGTTATAAGCCGATTTTACTCATCTTTGGCACGGAGTCATATTATTAGAAAAAACATATTCCCTCTGGATTTCTTATAAATATCGGTAAAAAATTTGTTAGAGGCACTAAGGTCCTCATATTCGATATATAGGGTCTTGAAAACTTATGGATCGATTTCGACGATTAGAAGGACGATGCCTCTTTAAATTCAGTATGTTTGCAAAGTTCTGTTCCGATATCTTCACAAGTGCTTACTTTATATATTGTAAAGTAAACGGTTCAGATCGACTTCAAAGTTCTGGTATATAGGAAGTAGGCGTGGTTGTGAACCGATTTGGCCTATTTTCACAACTTATAATTGGGATGCAAGGGAAATATTACAAACCGAATTTCATTGAAATTGGTCGAGTAGTTTCTGAGGTATGATTTTGACCGGTAAGTGGGCGGAACCACGTCCAATTAAAATTTTGTATACCATTTTGAGTGCAGCACTTCTGTACCATCTTTATAATGCAATTTAGGGCTTCTGGTGGTTTTCCTTACTGAATTAAAGCAAATTTAGTAGTTTTCAACATACCATTTGTATGGGAGGTGGGCGTGGTTATGATCCAATTTCCTTCATTTTTGGACTGTATGAGATAGTACCGAAAAGAAACGACTCTAGAAAGTTTCCTTGACATAGTCTTAGTAATTTACGAGATATGTACAAAAAACTTATTAGCGGGCGTGGCCACGCCCACTTCTCCAAAACTATTACATCCACATACGCCCCTTACTAGTGCGATTCTTTGTACCAAATTTTATTTCCATCGCTTTATTTTTGGCTTAGTCATGGCACTTTATGTGTTTTCGGTTTTCGCCTTTTGTGGGCGTGGCAGAGGTCCGATTCTGCCCATCTTCGAAAGCAACCTTCCTATGGTGAGAGTGTGCCGAGTTTCATCAAGATATCTTATTTTTACTCAAGTTACAGCTTGCACAGAGGACGGACGGACAGACAGACATTCGGATTTGAACTCCACTAAAGAGTACAAAAATGTAAATGGTTATGGGTTTTAAGGGGATCCCCCCATTCTCGATTGCACCAAAATTAACTAAATGGCGGGCATTTGAAAATTTTTTGTTGATAATCGCTTTTTTCAGCCACAAATCAAGTTGAAAAGTAAAGAAGATCTTCACCGATTTGATTTATCCTAGTTCAGACCTTAGCTATATATGTATAGCATAACGTATACAAATTTGGAACCGATTGGATTGAACCGATTAAAAACACTGTTTCGAGAAAAACGCGGGTATAAAACCTACCTACATTCAATCAGCTATCGGCTATATCTTCAAAAGTTTTTGAAATTTTCACTTGAAATTTTAAAGGAACATTCTTGGATTCAGAAACGATTTTTTGAAACCGAGTATGGGGGTCCCCTCAAAAGCTAAAATCTGGTAGGGAAAGGAAAACCCAATTTTTCCAAGTACAATTTCAAACTACTGTATTTGCCGCCAGAGATGGACTAGTTGACTCTAACCGAATAAAAATATCTAACATTGCTTCCTGATCCCTCCTGAAATTGGTAACCCCGTATACAAAAGAAAACTATTTTACAGAGGTCTACGTTAAACATAGTCAAATTGTAGGTCATTTCCCAATGGACATTCATTCGGTTAATTGTTGTTGTTATACGAAAAAGGCGAGATCTTAACTTTCTTCTGAACTTTCCAGTTTTGGAGTTTGGACTATAACAGTCTAAATGGAATCCACGTACTATCTGTTATTGGATCAGCAGCTACAGTACCTTATCTAATCGAACAGTATACTTTAGGCTATATTTCCAGTTAAAAGAAAATAATATAATTTAATTATATAATTGAAATTTCCTCAAAATTACTGTTTATGGAGATTATGTGATTCATCTGGATTAATCAATTAGATCGGTTTGCGTCCAATGAAGAGCTTCTCACTCAACATCACTTTGACATAGGTTTAAATGGGACATCCTTGTGGAATACTTAATTCGGGATCCAAATAGAATAAATACAGAGGTTGAAAATAATTGTAGTCTTAACACGAACCGAAAAGAGTAAGAAGATGAGATCCAAATAAAACCCATCGTCATCCTCAATCCTCCGTAGGTAGGTAGGAAGGTAGACAAAGTGGATGTCATACGACGCACTCAGACCTTTAGAAAGCCCATTGTGACTTCATCAGGACTAGAATCCCCTCACATTACCATATCCTCTATGAACAAACTGTGTTCTTGATAAAGTTATTCAATTCAACAAGTGGAACCTCGGAGACATCGTCAAGGAATCTGTGACCGATAGTTGCCGTACTTTTACTGTGCAAAGCCTTGCATCCACTTAGTAGATGTTCTGCAGTCTCCACATATTTACGTCTTGGCAGTATCTGCAATAGTCATTGTATGTTGTCCCCAGACTACTGGCATACCTACCAATCGACAATGAGTGACCTGTTAACATTTCTCCTAGAGTTCTTTATTCGTCCCATTTAAATTTCATAAAACGGTCTGTGCGGCATGTGTGGCCCCATTAAGGCCACGTTTGTTTCCTTATTGAATAAGTTAGAGATTGTTTCCACCGAGACTCGGCTATGTTTATGATATGAGGTAACTATGTCATCCCTCCGTTAGTTATCTTCAATATATTTCTTTCAGATGCGGCCGGAGTAATAAGCGGATGTCTGACGTTTAGGTTCTCCATCATACCCGATTCATTCTAGTTTAATGTTCCGAAGTAGACCTCAACAGTGAATAGCAGTTTTCCGTGAGTTCGCGTTCTGCTTGTTCGTCTGCCTGATCTGATCCCTGCTTGGTAATTCCTCGGCGTATGTACTTCTCCAGACTATCTTGTGGTATTTTCACAGTTTGGATGCGAATCCTTCTTCCTAGTGTCTTCATCTGTGGAATGTGTCCAGAGCATTTTCTTGGCAAGAAATTTAAAGAATTGGGGTACAAATCGTTTTCCACTCGGAATTTACTCGATGTTTAGGCTTATGTGCCTCTAGTTTATAAATTCTGGCTCCTTAAGGCTTTAACAGAGCAAAAAAGAGAAAACAAAAGTTGCAAAAGAGATATGTATATATTTGACCTTTCCACTCGAGGTCATGGACCAAAACTTTGAAAATGTATGGAATATTTTCCTATATACAAATATAATAGAAATTTCCTCACCTAAATTGACAGTCATTTTCAATAGTTCACAGTTTCTCACACAATTTTGCATATACACACATTTCAGCCTAAAAGTGTGCCACTCTCAAAGGCAATCTTAAAGTGTCAAATGAATACAAAATACCAAATTTTCAAAATTTAAACTCGTAATTTGCATATTTTTCTTAGATCAAACACGTGCTGTACTTGAATGCGACTGTAAGCGTATAAGTGGCATATTGTGCCTAACCATTTAGCCGTAGAAAAGCCAAAAATACACACACACAGATGTGTCTCGAACATGTTTTATTTACTCTGCATAGAGCATAAAGTGTTAAACCAATAGCTTTTGGCAATTTCATTTTTGCTTGCGACTGCAGAAAAATATTGGCTATGAAAGTGTATTATGGCGTCTTGCAAATTTCACACGCACACACAAACACATACACACGCCCATACAATTGCTTACATGTGTGCTTACTTACTAGGGCACGGTTGGTGCTGTGCTGTGAGTGTGTGGCATGGCATGTAAGTCAGCGCTTTTGTACAAGCATATTTGTGTTACAGCGTGTAAGTGTGTTGTTGCAGGCATGTAAGTAGCCTTGTAAGCAACGAGCTTTCACATTTTATACGCTCACTTATTGGCAAAGACGATTTTTGGCCAATTATGCCACGTCATCGCATCTTCGACAAACGCACAGTGGGATGGTTTATGGAAATTGTTTAGAATTTCTTTATATACATTTTTCTTTTATTTTTAAGCTCCACATTTTTCATATTTCATTGATTTTATCAAGTACTTTAGATATAGAATTTTTTTTTAATATGTCTCTTTTCCTTTAATTTTGTTTTAAAAGCAGATTAATTTCACTAAGATATTAAACAACAAGTAAGGAAAAGCTAAGTTCGTGTGCAACCGAACATTTTATACTCTCGCAATTTATTGCTATATTTTTATTAAGATAACACACAATTTGACCCATATATTCGGCATAAAGTCCAATAGAATAACGAAAATCATCATATATGCTATATGAGGGCTGATGTAATTCCTAAACCGATTTCACTCATTTTCCCCACCAAGCTACACTATATACAAAAAAAATTTCGCCAATTTTACATCCGTGTCATCAGGGTGTCAAAGAAGTATTATGTACCCGATTTCATTGAAATCGGTCGAGTAGTTTTTGTGATATGGTTTTGACCCATAATTGGGCGACGCCGCGCCCATTTTTTATTTTTTTTTTTTTAATCTGAAGCAGCTCTCCTCTGCCATTTCTTCGGTAAAATTTAGTTAATTAATTTTCAACATAATTTTTGTATGGGAGGTGGGCGTGGTTCGATTATATCAATTTTTATGGTGTGTAAAGAGGTACGTAAGGAAACGACTGCAGAAAGTATTACTTCCAGTATGATCTTTCCTAGTGAGATCCTTTATATCAAAGTTTACTTTTATAGCTTTATTTATGGCTTAGTTATGACACTTTATAGGTTTTCTCCATTTTGTAGGCGTGGCAGTGATCACTTACCGTGGCAATGATATACCGTTATGTGAACAAAACTATAATACTTTGTTACGAGTGTATACAAATATACCGATATTTCAGAGATTATTTTATGAAGGAAATTCTGGATCGTACTACTCACTATCTTACATATTAAAATGAAACTGGAACTGGACCATTCATGGAAGATTTTGAATATATTGTCTGACAAAGGTTAGGTTAGGGCAAAAAGGTTCTGGCAGCCAATGAGTCACACATAGGCCGATTTTGGTTCTTTGCGATACCAGATGGAGTGCCGTCACGTAGTCAATTCGAAGTAGTCATCCTTTAAGATGCCTGGCACTTGTCGCGAATTTCAAAAGGTGATGCGATTTCACTAACAATAACTCTTTCAGATTATAGTACTATGAAGCCCGCAAGTGCTGAAGCCGTTGCCTTGACACTGCATGGCAAGCAGACAAAAGATGTTCCATTGTGTCTCTGGTACCTTGATATTGATAATTCCTGTATTCTTCACTTTCTGTCAGCTCCATCTTGCAGGCGTACTCTGCCACAAGACTGTGACCAGTGAGTATGTCCACCATGTTCCTACATTTCCTTCTGTCGAGCGACAATAAGACCTGCGTTTATTTCTGATCTACCGCTTTACACATACATTTTGCGGATCCTTCCAGCGCGCTTTGAACTTTCTTAACAATTTCCTGTCTTGATCATCATATAGGCTGTGCAAGGGTTTACCCACGTCGATCACGATTACAGATGACAGTTTCACGCCTCTTCTAGCAATACCTCGTTACCCCCCCATGTCACTGTTGCTGGACAAATCTTCGATTGAATTAGTACGATTTTAGAATATTTTGATTAGCTGATAAGGGATTTTCAGATATTTTTTGGATATTTTGAGGTTATTTTTGTAAAAGCTTACATTAAAAAATTAAGATTGCGCTAAGTTTTCTAATTTTATCCAAGCAATATACAATTCTGCCACACTGTACAACGCTCCAATATATCGTAGATATGTCTAAGAGCACATATAAAGTAGCTCAGCAACTTTAAAAACAGCTATAAATAAATTTTCAAACCCAATTCATGTTTCTCCGAGAAAGTTTATTTTCATTTAAAGTTTGATAGAATTCTTCACGATAGCAACAGTTGCCAATACAACGCCTGACACAAAGAATTAAGCGCTTAATTCAAGCGGAAATAAAAACAACAAAAAACATATACTTCGACTAGATGACAGTTCAAGGCATACATACATCTTTCTACAAATTTATAACGGTTTTCAATAATATTTGTACGTATGTATATGAGTGTTCTTGGACCAACTTTTAAATGTTTTTTGTATATAGATGAGTCTAACTGCATATGTGTTTGTATGTATATATGTATTCCTATCCACTTGAACTTTTCCAGCTGCTCCCATTTAATTCTGCCATGGTGAACTGTGAAAGAGAATTGTAATTAAAGCATATCGAATGTAAATTTCCCAAAAAACCACAACACACTCGGTACTTGCTGTACAATCGATATTGAGCGCCATAGGGCGAGTGGACAAATCGTAGGAAAAGAATTCATGCCAACGCCCTGCCCGCACGGAAACTTCAAGCAGAACCACAAAATATTCACTTGGTGAATTTCACAGCGGTTTGTTTTGTTAATCAATGGGTGTGTGAGTGTGTTTGTCTTTACTGGATGCAATACTTGGATCTATAAATTACATTAGGTTGAATGTGGGGACATATGTACATATAAAAAAAGTAAATATTTTCAGAGTGTTTAAAAGGGTTGGAAAATATTTTTTGTGGTTAATTTAATTCTATCCAGAAATTTAATTTTTTTTATAATAAGGTGGCAACTCTTTAAAAATATATCTCGGACATTATTTTTTTAATAATTTATTTTAATAATCGTATTATAATGTTTCACCGATTTTATCATTTAACTGTAAAAGAATAATAATGTTATTTAATAGAAAATAAAAAAGTGGCAGCACTACTAAAAAATTATTTGCTACTATTATACTTATTAAGTCTCTTTAAATCGATTTCCAAAAAGTTACAAAATTTTTGTAAACTAAAAAAAACTCTCCAACGTAGCGGAGGCCTTCCCCTTACTCGGCTTCCTCCGGCGGGTACTGCATTCGGCGGGTGTTTTCGTCCATTCGGACAATATGACTTAGCCATATTTCGTCTTGTTCTCATTCACCACCAGACCCATTCACTTCGCCTCCTTATCAATGCGGGAAAAAGCAGAACTAACGGCGCGGTTGTTGCTTCCGATGATATCAATATCATCGACTAACGCCAGGAGCTGTACACTCTTGTAGAAGATTGTACCCTCTCTATTTAGCTCTGCAGCTCTTATAATTTTTTCCATAGAACGGCTCGGAGAGGTCCTTCCCAATCCTGACGGAGCTTTTGGTGTTGCTAAACGTCAACTTACGCAGCTGTATTAGTTTTGCCGGGATACCAAATTCAGACATCGCGGCGTAAAGACAGCTCCTTTTCGTGCTGTGGAAAGCAGCTTTAAAATCGACAAAGAATGTGTGTCGATCCCCTTTTCACGGGTCTTCTCCAAAATTTGGCGCATGGTGAATATCTGGTCAGTTGTCGATTTTCCAGGCCTAAAGCCACACTGATAAGGTCCAATCAGTTTGTTGACGGTGGGCTTTAGTCTTTCACACAGTACGCTCGATAGAACCTTGTATGCGATATTTAGGAGGCTGATCCCACGGTAATTGGCGCAGATTGTGGGATCTCCCTTTTTATGGATTGGGCAGAGCACACTGAGATTCCAATCGCCAGGCATGCTTTCTTCCGACCATATTCTGCAAAGAAGCTGATGTATGCAACTTATCAGTTCTTCGCCGCCGTATTTGAATAGCTCGGCCGGTAATCTATCGGCCCCCGCTGCTTTGTTGTTCTTCAAGCGGGTAATTGCTGTTCCAATTTCTTCATGGTCGGGTAATGGAACATCTGTTCCATCGTCATCGATTGTGGGATCGGGTTCGCCATCTCCTGGTGTTGTACTTTCACTGCCATACAGCAGGTCGGAGAAGTGTTCCCTCCATAATCCCAGTATGCCCTGGACATCGGTTACCAGATTACCACCTTGGTCTCTACATGAGGATGAGGATATTACCTACAATTTAAATATGTTTCTGTTTATCTTCTACCTATTTTCTTAAAATAAATTTATTAATAGTTTGAATACGCTCTCAATTCTTAAGCATTAAAATCTACCGACCACTAGATTTGGATTTCTATGAAAGACTGGCCTAAAACTAGATTACTAATATTGCCAAAATGTATATTTGAAAGACCCATGGCCATATTTTTAGTACTAAATTTAAAAAAGAATACCCATGCAATACAAACACTTATGAACTGTAGTATAATTACAATTACCAGTACTTATAATTACCAACAAAGTATTGCAATTAATGGCTACGATGGAAATGTTCCATGTCTTTAAAATGCAGCAGAATAATTACGTGCTAACGTAACGAGCCGAGAGTACAGAGCAATGAGTAACGGCCAACATCTTGCGGCACCACACAGTCATTACGGTAAAGACGCCCGTCCGTACGTCCGCTCGTCCATCCACCTCGGCTTGGACGCCCACCGCAAAAAGCGCAAAAAGTGCTCATTGCCTTGCGCCAGCTGGCCTGTAGTGCAGCGGGCGAAGTGAAGGCGGCAAAAACCCGAAAGAATTGCTACTCATCGCCTTAATGGCACATCAGCTATTATGAAATTGAGCACGTATCTGTTGCACTTTTGCCTGACGTCGCATACGCAACGACCCCAATGGGTCATTACGCCAGCTGCTAGCTGGGGAAAATGCAAATAACTGCAATTTATTGCAAACTCTCACATCAATTATGCTGGACTAAGTGAAAAAGCTAAGAGTTTCTCAAAGAACCGAACCATGACTCGCTTATGATTTTGCAATGCGGGGAAACCATATACAGAATTTATATGTGTTTGTAGAGATTTTGTAAGCGACGGCCTGTTGGTCGAACAAAAAATATCAATCGATTGACGATGGCTTTCAATTTCTAATCGAGGTCAGTAGAGAATATTTTTGAGGCGAACCACAATCAGACTTTTTTCAATATGTGGAAACATAACGGATTTATTGAAATGTGTATCAAGACTAAATGTCATATTTCTTCAAAGGAAACTTATCATCAGAATCCTATCTTTTAAAGACTCCAAAATATCACCGAGAAAGGCACTCAGTGGGGGCAAATCTCTCAAGCGTTGCCTTAAGAAAAGATATGATCCCAAGTTGGTAGAGGTATCTGTGAAAGCTTCTATAGATGGATCGGAAAAATTACTTGTCCCACCTTTCCTGCTTATAATGCAAGTCCAGCCTAAATCCAAGTTAACTGAAATAGCCTTCATTGCTCAAATGGATCCATATTTTGTTGCCACATCTCCAATGATTACTGGAAAATATCCGATAGAGATATCACAACCTAAATTTTCAAACGAACTATCCTACCTTATCTCCACAAATTTAGGGTGTAGTGGTATAAACGATTAGAGTGAGCTCGACATCATTCTTTTGAATAAAACTATATCCATTGTAGCAGTAGAGGTCGAAACTTTCGAAATTTCGACACAATTGCCCTGATACCGTGAGCCCTTACTTCATTTTACTTATTACTAATATAGTACATCTAACATAGAAACACTTTGATAGACATCATCCCTGATGTATTTGGAATTTGGAAAAGTATATTCCAAAACCCACTGATTGAAGTTTTATGTTCTAGAGTTTATGTCCGATAGACGGAGAGGCTATTGCTGTTGTTGATGGTTCCGGTTTTATATACCTAACTTTCAAGAGTGTCAAACTCAGCTCTGTTGTTCCGGACGCATTCAAAAGTAATAAATATCCAACTCATGAATATTTCTTCCACTCTAGAAAAGAAATATCGAAATAAACCTCAACGTAATCCCTCTACTTCATCGGAATCCACTAGTATCTTTTCAAAATCTCGCATCTTCCGAATCCAAAATTTTTGGTAATTATGTACTAATACTTAAAGAGATGTAATTATATAAATAATCACACAAATTCTTTAAGCATCATCTCCACTTAAATATTTGAATTCGGCGCCATTATCAACCATGCCATCGTTTAAGCCAATCTACAATATTAATTGTTAAGTAAAATTCGCTCTCTTAACGCGCTGATTACTTCCAGTCGCTGCACTTTGACCAAAGCTGCGCAAAATTCCTCTTCTGCTAATCCTAATTAAATCTGCACTCGACTGGACAAAGATAGTTCGCGAGTTTGCTGAATTTAGTGGAATGACGAAACGCTTTCTGGCTAGTTTATTATATTTATGAAGCCATTCAAATGGCTTTGAAGACACAAAAGAATCTCTGTTGTGAGAATTTAATATCAGTAAGTTGTTGAAAATTATTTAAATGTTTGATGAATTCGACATAAACTTCAGAATTAACGTTCATATTACCATACAAAGCTTGTTTTTGATAAATTATGGAGCGAAAGTGTTTGAGAAACTAGAAATATTTCCACAACAAACTACAAGAAAAATAAAACTCTTCAAAAGTTGGCAAATATTAGAATGTCAAATATATCCCTTCCGTCTTTTTGTCTTTTGAATTTCGCTACTATGTAGAAAGGGCTCGAGCTCGTATCTGGTAATATTATACATATTTGAAAGGTCGCGCAATTTTAAAGTTTTCCTTCGTTAAAGGCAACTCTGCTAGAGAAACGTTCCGTGAGATTAATGGTGTTTTGGGGGATGGTACTCTATCGCTTCGAACTGCGGAGGAATGGTTTCGACGATTTGGAGTAAGTGAAAACGACACCAGCCAGCCGGCGGAAGACCTGTGATGACGAATACCGATCTAATCTTGGAAAATATCGAATTAGACCGGCGTGTGGCATCTCGAGACAACGCCCAGGAGATGGGAGTTAGTCACCAAATCATTTTAAACCATCTGCGGAATGCTGGATACACAAAAAAGCTTGATGTTTGGGTTTCGCATGATTTGACGCAAAAAAACCTTCTGACCGCCTGCGATATGCTGCGGAACGAATTCGACCCATTTTTGAAGCGGATGGTGACTGGCGACGAAAAATTGATCACATACGACAATATCAAGCAAAAACGGTCATGGTCGAAGGACGGTGTATCGTCCCAAACAGTGGCCAAGCCACGATTGACGGCCAGGAAGGTTTCGCTGTGTGTTTGGTGGGATTGGAAGAGAATCATCCACTATGAGCTGCTCTCATATGGCCAGACACTTATTCTACCATCTACGGCGACAACAACTGGACCGCTTGAAGCAGGCGATCGACCAGAAGCGTCCAGAATTGGCCAACAGGAAGGGTGTATTGTTCCACCAGGACAACGCCAGACCACACACTTCGTTGATGACTCGTCAGAAGCTACGGGAGCTCCGATGGGAGGTTTTATCGCATTCACCAAATAGCCCGGATATAGCGCTAAGTGATTGCCACCTGTTCCTGTCGATGGTGAACGCCCTTAGTGGTGTAAAGTTGAACTCAAAAGAGGGTTGTGAAAAGTGGCTGTCCGGGTTCTTCACAAATAAGTCATGCTGATAAGCTGGCTGGGCTATACACTATTCAATAGATGTTTTGCAAATTCCTAAAATCTTTCGGTCAAAAATTGAATTGGAAAGCTTTATCTAAACCAAACTAAGTCGAACAGCTCGTCTCCGTTGTGAGTTTGATTTCCGGTGGTAGGTTCTTTCAGAAGGACTTTGTTACATACGTTTGAGTTCCATTTTAAATCGTGAATTTTAAGTCCACAATTGAACTATTTCGAAGGTTGGGCTTCCTTACTCGATATACGCGTTGTCAGTAATCGATCACATGCGAAGAATATTTCTTCTTGTGATCTTCATTATGTTATCTACCTTGATGTCCCGGCTTTGAAAAATAAATTCACAGAATATTCCATTATTGGGCTCAGTAGATAAAACCATCACTCTGTATCTATCTTTAGTATTTATCTCTTATTTCAAACAGACTTCCTAGTCCTCAAATTCCATTTGAAAAATGGTGTTCGAACTTTATATTCTTAAAGTTGGTTAAGATACTCCTTTTGTTTATTGATTATACAGTTATTTAACAAGTTAAAGAGATACGTCAATAGATTCAATAACTAATAGAGCTTAAGTAGAAGGAACTTATGACGAATAAGCTGAAATATTTTGGTAGGAAATACTGGCGGTTAATGAGCTGGGCTCTGATTTTCTAAGGGATCTAACTAATTTACTTTCTGGGAAGTCTATAGATTCGTGAGAGAGAAAGCTCATAGCAATCGGTAATTATATATTGGACTTGGAACTGTAGGATCAAAGCAACCGTTCGGCCTCCAAAACTTTGCCTCGAGCGATTTTTATACTCTCGCAACAAAAGTTGCTAAGAGAGTATTATAGTTTTGTTCACCTAACGGTTGTTTGTAAGTCATAAAACTAAACGACTTAGATATAGGGTTATACATATCAAAATGATCAGGGTGACGATACGAGTCAAAATCCGAATGTCTGTCCGTCCGTCCGTCTGTCCGTGCAACGGATAACTTGAGTAAAAATTAAGATATCTTAACGAAACTTGGAACACGTATTCCTTGGCACCCTGAGGAGGTTGCTTTCGAAAATGGGCAAAATCGGACCATTGCCACGCCCACAAAATGGCGAAAACCAAAAACTTATAAAGTGTCATAACTAAGCCATAAATAAAGCTATGAAAATAAAATTTGGAACATGGGATCGTATTAGGGAGGGGCACATTCGGATGTAATTTTTTTGGAAAAGTGGGCGTGACCCCGCCCTTAAATAGGTTTTTTTGTATATAACTCGCAAACCAATAAAGCTATATAAACCAAACTTTCTGCAGTCGTTTCTTTTAGCCGTTTCCTTATACAGTCCAAAAATGAAAGAAATCGGATAATAACCACGCCCACCTCCCATACAAAGGTTAGGTTGAAAATGACTAAAAGTGGGTTAACTCACTAACGAGAAACGTCAGAAACACTAAATTTTACAGAAGAAATAGCAGAAGGAAGCTGCTCTCAGATTTTTTTACAAAATGGAAAATGGGCGTGGCATCTCCCACTTATGGGTCAAAAACCATATCTCAGGAACTACTCGACCGATTTCAATGAAATTCGGTATATAATACTTTTTTGTCACCCTGATGACACATGTGAAAAATTGATGAAATCGGTGCATAACCAACTTCCCATATAACTCAATTTTGAATTCCATCTGATTCCTTCACTTTATAATGTATACATAAGGAACCAATGAAGATAGCGGAATAAAACTTTACACAAATAGTACATATCATCTCTGGCTTCTCTTGAGAAAAAATTGTCGAAAACGGACTATAACTTTTCAAGGCCCCAGATATCGGACATGTTGAACTCAGCGCCTAAGGATAAATTTTAACCGAAAATATGGATAAATCTCTCTGATAATTTAATGTAATTCAGAGGAAATTGTTTATTCTAATAGTGCGTCTCGGTTCCAAAAATTATTAAAATCGGATAATAACATCTCCTAGCTCCCATATACCTAATTATAGGCTTTTCAAAATGGTGGGCTTTAATCTGCATATATGTATTGGTTAATATGTGAGATATCTTAGCGAAATTAAGTGAGTGTATAGTCTTGGATATAGTGTACCTTGCTGGTGAAAATGAATGAAATCGGTTCAGGAATTTCCTCAGCCCACATACACTATATAGGACGATTTTCGTTATTCTATTAAACTTTGTGCCGAATTTATAGGTAAATTTGGGTGTTATCTTAATAAAATTTCTTCAATAAATTGCGAGAGTATAAAATGTTCGGTTACACCCGAACTTAGCCTTTCCTTACTTGTTTTATTTAATACCTTCAGAGTTCTATTCTCAGAAATTCAATTTCTCTTGAACTTATTGAGTAACCCTAAAAGATTTTGCTATTGTCAAGATATTCAGTCAAAATAAAGATATTCTACCATCAAATAAAAAAGTCAAAATTGACTTATGTCATTTATGTGTGAAATCATTGATTTGCTCATTAGGTGATGTCCCAATTAAAAGACATAACATCCTCCACGTGGGTACACATACGTGGTTCCACTCATATCAGAAATGTACACAAATTCCGTTACGCGGAAAGTAAAAAAGGAAAAGAGCAAAAACGACCAAGCACCGATGTCGTGAATAATGAGCGACATGTACTGACTTTTGTTTGTTGTGAAATACAAAGAGCGGTGTGCTGTCGGCACAGCTGGTGCTGGTGTTACGCGGCTGTAGCGAATGCGAATATCGACGCAGTTGCTAGGAAAATCGGTCACGTTGTAACACACTGACATACGAGTACACATACACTGGAAGAGACACAACTGACCCCACTTCGTGCACATACAAAATAAATTGAAAGGAGCAATTGCATTTCTATCGACGACAACATCGATGGGGACATTTTGCAGCATTGTTTCCCATTCTAAACTTCTGTGTAACTGTTGATGGGTGTGTTCGATTGCACAACAGGTCGCTAGTGCATTTTCGTTTGTTTGCATCGCCCGCGGCTCAATTTACCTTCCTTCCCTTTTTGCAGCAAGGGTAGCTTAACGACAACGACGATTTGCTAAGCAGCTCTGCCGGCAGCGTTGGATTGCGCGGATGTTGCGCGTTGCCTGTTCGCTGGCGGCGACGGATGCGATAACAGCGCAAAGATTTTCGTATCGCAATTAAAATGAACTTTTCGCCGTTGTTGTTGTTGTTATTGTTGCATTTGAAAATCACTGAGGCGCAATAAACTCGGCAAATCGCGCTTATTTTCGCCCCAAAACTTTCGCACTAACGGGGACAACACTTCCGTTCGCCCACAATCAGTGCGCAGTAGAGCGCGACTGTCGTGACAGTGTGTGGGTGGGTGTGCGTTAAATGAAATTATGTGATTAATTGCAAATAATTTTCAGCTAAATTGCCAGTTTGAATAGTTGTAGTTGCAATTGATTACTTTCCTAACTCTCTGTTTGCGGAAAATATCAACTTTTTTTGGGTTTTTGTATTTATGAATAATGAAAAATAGGAAAAAAAAAAATGAAAAAAAGGAACGATTTAATGCAGAGCATTTTTTAATTGAACTATATTTAAAGAGTTAGGTTTAGAGCCCTCAAAAATAAAATTTTGATATTGGAGTAAGGGAAATTAATCAAATTTATTTCTCTATACGTGTCTCTCTCTCTCTAAAGTATAACCCTTGACTTATTTAACTGTTTAAGATTTTTTTTCGAGATGGCACATTTATATTTATACTTTGCCTTGAAGAAGCAATGAAAGTTTTTTCGATGATCTTAAGGGGTTAGGAGTAGTCTGGATTTTCAAAATATAATTATTTTGTTTTTTTGCATTTTCGTTAAGTCAAATATCTTCAAAATATCTGGGACAGATCGTAGCTTTTTTTCAAAAATTTCGAATTTTTAAGACCAAATAACTGTTGATTTTTTTCCAAAAATCTAGAAAGAAAAATTCGTGAAAAATTTAAAGACGTAAGAAAAAGTAAGTACAAAAAAAAAGAAAACATTTTACTAATTCTTTTTAGCCGGGTTGTTTGCTAGAAACATTAAGGTTATATAGTTAACCGATTTGAACAATTTCTTCGGAGATTATATTATTACCTTAAGCAGTAATCCATGTCAAATTTCGTGAAGATACCACGTCAAATGCGGAAGTTTTCCATACAAGCCTTGATTCCGATCGTTCGGTTTGTATGGCAGCTATATGCTATAGTGAACAGATCTGAACAATTTCCTCGGAGATTAAATTATTTCTATGAGCAATAACTCACACCAAATTTCGTGAAGATACCACGTCAAATGCGAAAATTTTCCATACAAGCCATTGATTCCGATCGTTCGGTTTGTATGGCAGCTATATGCTATAGTGAACCGATCTGAACAATTTTTTCGGAGATTAAATTATTTCTATGAGCAATAACTCACACCAAATTTCGTGAAGATACCACGTCAAATGCGAAAATTTTCCATACAAGCCATTGATTCCGATCGTTTGGTTTGTATGGCAGCTATATGCTATAGTGAACCGATCTGAACAATTTTTTCGGAGATTAAATTATTTCTATGAGCAATAACTCACACCAAATTTCGTGAAGATACCACGTCAAATGCGAAAATTTTCCATACAAGCCATTGATTCCGATCGTTTGGTTTGTATGGCAGCTATATGCTATAGTGAACCGATCTGAACAATTTCCTCGGAGATTAAATTATTTCTATGAGCAATAACTCACACCAAATTTCGTGAAGATACCACGTCAAATGCGAAAATTTTCCATACAAGCCATTGATTCCGATCGTTCGGTTTGTATGGCAGCTATATGCTATAGTGAACCGATCTGAACAATTTTTTCGGAGATTAAATTATTTCAATGAGCAATAACTCACACCAAATTTCGTGAAGATACCACGTCAAATGCGAAAATTTTCCATACAAGCCATTGATTCCGATCGTTTGGTTTGTATGGCAGCTATATGCTATAGTGAACCGATCTGAACAATTTTTTCGGAGATTAAATTATTTCTATGAACAATAACTCCCACCACATTTCGTGAAGATATGTAGTAAAATGCGGAAGTTTTCCATACAAGCCACTGATTCCGATCGTTCGATTTGTATGGCAGCTATATGCTATAGTGAACCGATCTGAACAATTTTTTCGGAGATTAAATTATTTCTATGAGCAATAACTCACACCAAATTCCGTGAAGATATGTAGTAAAATGCAGAAGTTTTCCATACAAGCCCTTGATTCCGATCGTTCAGTTTGTATGGCAGCTATATGATATAGTGGTCCGATATCGGCAGTTCCGACAAATGAGCAGCTTCTTGATGAGAAAATAACATCTGCAAAATTTCAAAACGATATCTTAGAAACTAAAGGACTAGTTCGTATATATACAGACAGACAGACAGACAGACGGACATGGCTAAATCGACTCAGTTCAACATACTGATCATTTATATATACTTTATAGGGTCTACGACGCTTCCTTCTGCGTGTTACAAACTTCGTGACAAACTTAATATACCCTGTTCAGGGTATAAAGATATCTATTTCGATTAAAAAAATTAAGATTTTGAACTCTTTGAATGCTATCTCCATATCGATGTTCTCATCTCAAATATGGGTGATTTTCTAAATCCAGAATCCCATATCTAAAAATGGTTTTTATTGGAGCTATTACATTCAAGATCAAATATACTTCGAAACAGACAGATCCTAAGACAAGATTATATCGATTCAGTATTGTATCGGATTATACGGTACTGGTTTTATGTTGGTCTTATTCTTTAAACACTTTATTTATATAGAACTCTTTCGATATATGAGGTTATAATTCGTTTATTTATTAGAAAATTTTGAAGTATGTTAGTAGATTCTATTAGCTATCCGTAGCGACATCACCAAAAGCGTGACAATCCCAAGAACAATATGGAACTGCTATGAGAACTGATGCACTTTGGCGGTCACTCGCGAACGGAACGCCTCTTCTTCTTCCACAAAGTCCGGTATATTATTCGTATTACTAAATAGGTGTGTGACTTCACTTAAACTCTCTTAATCTAACCATATCTGAACAAAACCCCGTCCTTTAAAAAATCAAAGCCTTGTAAATTACATTTCATTTCCACATTATTTACTTGCCTGTGTGATACGTAATTGCTCAAGTACATAAAATGAACTGTTTGTGAACAAATAATTATCCTTATCCTTGTACAATTGTTTGGCTTTGAATTTATTTCGTAGAACTACCTCGGAGATAATCTAGTTTATTCCAACAATTTATTTCTCAGTATTTTGCTACAAGTGGCAACTGCAGCTCGAATCGCTTGACAAAACCACACAAAATAAAGTGATTTTGGTATTCCGAGAAGTGCAGAGTTGAGTGCGTTTTTGCTGCAGGAGATTTTCATTTAATTTTTAACGACTTTTAATTGTATTATGGCGAGTCCTATTTACTTTGCTTTCATTAAAAAGTTTCTATACTAATTTTATTTTTATGCAACTGAAAGGGAGAAAAAATGTGTATTTATTTCGTAGAATATTGTTATATGTAGTATATATTTTTTTCATTACCCTCTGAGAATGATTGAGAGAGTATACTTTTAAAATTAATTGAGGAATAATAAAGAAGACCTAATAGGCATTATCCAGAGATATAACATATAGATAGAGAATTCGTCTATCGTTTTTTCTAGAAGCCTATCCATATAATTTTTGGTACGATACGAAAAATCGAGGCTGAATTTATATTAGAGGAGAGTTAAATAACTAGAATATAACTTTTAATCCTTCCGATTGGACGGAGAGACATATTCCAGTTACATATGTTCTGGATCCAATGTCTGATTACCTTAAAAAATGTTTTTAATAGAACATAAAATAATATCAGTCGCCTCTGAGTAAGTATTGCCAAACTCGCAAGGATATTTTTGCCAAAAATTATTGAAATAGAAACTTAGTCGAATACTTAATATTTATTATATAGGAGGTCTTGATAACTCTAGCTAGGTAACTCTAGAAACCCTAAGAGAAGTGGGTAAATTAAATAATATCTATAGTACCAGCAATTTCTCTTTATATAGTTCTAAAATGGTTAAATCGGTCCCAGATCACATTCTCCAACTATATAACGGTATCCGGGCTATGTGGTGGATGCGATAAAACCTCCCATCCGAGCTCCCGTAGCTTCTGACGAGTCATCAACGAAGTGTGTGGTCTGGCGTTGTCCTGATGGATCAATACACCCTTCCTGTTGGTCAATTCTGGACGCTTCTGGTCGATCGTCTACTTCAAGAGGTCCAGTTTTTCGGTAGAATTAAGCGTCTGGCCGTATGGGAGCAGCTCATAGTGGATGATTCCCTTCCAATCCCACCAAACACACAGCAAAACCTTCCTCGCCGTCAATCCCGGCTTGGCCACTGTTTGGGACGATTCACCGCCTTCGACTGCGGCCGTTTTCGATTAATATTGTCGTATATGATCCATTTTTCGTCGCCAGACACCATGCGCTTCAAAAATGGGTCGAGTTCGTTCAGCAACATTGCAGGCGTTGATTCGGTCCAGAAGGTTTTTTTGTGTCAAATCATGCGGCACCCAAACGACAAGCTTTTTTGTGTATCCAGCCTTCTCCCATCTCCTGGGGGTTGTCACGAATGCCACTTGCCGGTCTAACACGATGTTTTCCATGATTTGTTCGGTATTCGTCGTGATAGAGTACCATCTCCCAAAACGCCATTAATCTCACGCAACATTTCTCTAGCGGATTTGCCTGTACCGAAATAAAACTTTAAAATTTCGCGAATTTCAGGGTTAGTGAACTCCAAGTTTACACGTCTATAACTGTTGAACGCAATATCCAAACTAATTATGCATATCGTCGTTTTGTAGGTTATGACAAGACCTTTTAAAGATGTTTAGTATTGCCAGATACGAGCTCGGTAGCGCCTTAGCCATAGCCGCGAAATTAAAAAGACAATTTTGAAAAGAAAATTAATTTCTCCCCCGAAATAAATTTTCTATGGCAAAAAATGTATTTTATATTTATTAGCAATATCTATTAAGGATTTGTGTACCCTTTCGCCAGCGAAATTGAAGCTGATATAAATGCATAAAACTTTGTAAAATTTTCATTTAAATTCATAGCATTCATATTATTTATTATGCTCACTAATCAAATAATCAAACATATTTTGGCAACTTCAGAAAGAGTTCTATGGACTTGCGGCTGCCGTCCTTGCTTTCAGACGCATTTCGTTAATATTTAACACCACAAATCAAACCCCGACGGCTATTTATTCAATGGAATTCGGTGTACTCCATCAGTTGATTGTGTATTTAGGGCCATTTGTCGGTGCTCTTAGTGGGCAAAATCGAATGAAAAGGGCGAAATAAGCAATTTGTATTACAGCAACATTTCAGAAAAGCGCAAAAAAGAAGAAGTGAAAAAAAGAACTTGAAAAAAATGAGCAAAAGTGCGTGGAAAGCGGTAAACTCATTCATCTCATTGGCGCTCAACAATGCTGAGGCACGTAAAAGGATTGGGGTTTCTTTTTTTTTGAAGACGCGTGTTTACATTTGGTATACATTTATGTAGGTGGGTTTTTTAATCACATATATTTAATGCGAAATTGCATATATTTTTCATTGCGCTTTTATTCCACCTAACCTATAGCGTTGGCCATTTCATAAATTAAACCTTTTCAATGTGAGGGATTTTAATGAAAATGCGGTTGAATTGAGTTAATGTGGTACTCATTACTGAGTGGGTGGGTTAAGGAATATTTAGCCGCTTTTTTGTTCGATGGTGTTTTCTGAAATGTTAGGTTATGAGTGGAACTTCACTTAAAGGGGTCTAAGCCGTTAGTTATATGGTATAAAGTCCATTGAAAGTTGGAAACCCTAATATTAGGTATATGCGAGCTAGAGGAAGTTATGACCCGATTTCACTCATTTTTGGAACGGAGGCATATTATTGGAAGAAAAATACTCCCTCTGAATTTCTTCAAAATATCTGAGAGACTTACTTATATTATCGGTAAAAACTAATTCGATGCTCTGAGGTCCTCATGTTCCATATATGGGGCCTTAAAAATTTATGGTCCGATTTGGGCGATTTTTAGAAGGGCGAAGCCACACTATAAACGCAGTATTTGTGCAAAGTTCTATTCCGATATATTTACCAGTGCTTACTTTATATATTGTAAAGTAAACGATTCAGATTGACTTCACAGTTCTGGTATATGGGAAGTAGGCGTGGTTGTGAACCGATTTGGCCTATTTTCATAACATATCATTGGGATGCCAGGAAAATATTACGAATCGAATTTCATTGAAATTGGTCGAGTAGTTTCGGAGATATGGTTTTTGACCCATAAGTGGGCGGAGCCACACCCATTTAAAATTTTGTATACCAATTTGAGTACAGTCCTGTACCTTCTTCATAATTAAATTTAAGGTTTCTTGTGTTTTTCCTTATTGAATTAAAGCATGTTTAGTAGTTTTCATGGGAGGTGGGCATGGTTATAATCCGATTTCCTCCATTTTTGAACTGTATAAGGTAGCACATAAAAGAAACAACTGTGAAGAGTTTGATTGATATAGTTTTAGTAATTTACGACATATGTAAAAAAAACTTAGTAGAGAGCGGAACCACGCCCACTTCCCAAAAAAATTACATCCTATGTCCCTTCATAGTGCAATCCTTTGTACCAAAAGCATTTCCGATTTCAATATCTGTGACCCTTCCTCTCACCGATGGTCACTCAATTAAAATAAACTACAATCCTTCAAACGGCATAAGAACTCTGTTCGGCCATGTTTTCGAATTCTATTGATATTCAAAGAGTAATTAATTGAAGAAGTAATAGGTCGTTGTGTGCCACTCGCTTTAACATTTAAATTGCATACTTTCACTGCGCAGTGTACTTCATTAATAATTAATGAGACACTTAAGCGCATTTACTCTTCTGCGAAAATATGCAGTTCACTCTTATTACGTTAGACTTAATTATTTTCTTTCTTATTTTTCTACTGTTGTGCACACCGCCTAATGGATTAATAACTTCAATCACTTGAACTTAATATGCCTTCAACAGGTAGAGATAATTAATTCATGAATAAATTATATACGTTAAGTCATCAGCTGTGTTACTGCTTATGTACTTGGTTACACAACTTAGTGCATGGAAGTCAACTTGCAACGGAGAGCTTAAGATTGTTTTACCATACACTCTAAAAATTTGGTTGATAGATATGAATGGAGTGTTTAGAATAAAGAGAGAAGAAAAGAGAGCTGGAGACAGTGTAGTAGAGACTTTTTGGGGAAATTCAAACATAAACTGGACAAACTCCTCAAAATTTTGGGAAGGGAAGCAAGAGAGCTAAGTTCGGTGCTGACTTATAAAAAAACTAAGTACCGCAATACGTTTATTATGATATATTAGTCAATGAAATAAATTATAGAAATCAATAGAATTTGCCTATCAAAAATTATGATCCATATTTATTCGAAAAACGTCCGAAATAATTTTTGTTTGGAATTTACCGAGACGTTTTTCAAAATTTCGAACGGTCGAGTTTTTTTTTAAGAAAAAATTTCGTATAAATTCACTTTAATCCGTACCAATATTTGAGAATAACTGAAGTAAATGGACTTTTTAGTCGCCCACCGTACTTTTCCATCGATTTCAGAAAATTATGTCAGCATATCTCTTAGCGGAACCAAAGTGGAAACTATATACTGTTTTGGCAAATTGTCATTACTGGAGATATTGTCAATGCTTATCGACCGGAATTATTATTCTAAACATGGTCTCAAAAGAAATTTAATCGACCACTGACTAAAAAGGTTAAGAATGATAATCATAGAATAACTATTCTTTTGAAGTCCGTAACGATTATTTGTGGACTTAGAGCACTTCGCTTCGAATCATTTGTGTACCATTGATTCATCTTGCAGGTTAACTCTACAAATTTATATATACTGTCATTATTAATGCTTCAAAGAGCATCACATGGATGAGCCAGCCGGCGGAAGAACTGTGACGACGAATACCGATCAAATCGAGGAAAACATCGAGTTAGACCGGCTAGTGGTATCTCGTGACATCGCCCAGGAGAAGGGAGTCAGTCACCAAACCATTTTAAACCATCTGCAGAAGGATGGCTACACAAAAAAGCTTGATTTGACGCAAAAAAACCTTCTGGGCCGAATCAACGACTGCAATGTGCTGCTGAAACGGAACGAACTTAACCCATTTTTGAAGCGGATGGTGACTGGCGACGAAAAATAGATCACATACGACAATATCAAGCGGAAACAGTCGTGGTCGAAGGCCGGTGAATCGTTCCAAACAGTGGCCAAGATTGACGACCAGGAAGGTTTTGCCAAGTGATTACCACCTGTTCCTGTCCATGGCGAACGCCTTTGGTGGTGTAAAGTTGAACTCGCGTGTGAAGAGGCGTGTGAAAAGTGGCTGTCCGAGTTCTTCGCAAATAACCCTTTCATGCCCAATGTTGCCTATAGACTTACCGTCATCTAATTCTTGTTATTTAAATATTTTTGACCAGAGGTTTTTTCAATTATGTAGACCTATGTGTTGTGCATGCCTACAGTTACTTTTTCTGATATGAGCTGTGCACGTTTTCAGTCAGTAGGCGTTCCCAACACAGTGAAATTGGAAAAAATCTTTTGGCAAAAAAAGTTATACAAAAGTGGTTATACAAAAAGTGTTAAAAAACATAAAAATAATTGTTTTATTTTAAAACAAAGTGAACTATATAAATAAGTAAAGATTAGAGAGTTATTAAAAACAAAAATTTCATAAGAAAAGTGCTTAGTTTATTTATAATAATTTAATTTGTGCCTATAAGCAACATCCTGTAACTAATGAACCATGATACATAGGACTTTGAAATTTTTATCACTTCATATTTGAGTTAAGACTAATATATATCTGTACTAAAAAAAATGTTTGCTCCGCCCATTTTAATTCGGGCATGAGAACCAACAATTTTTTCTTCGGGCATCTAAGAAGCTTTGGATTCAATTTCATTGTTTCTAAAGAGCTCATTTTGTGTGATATTCCATAAATAAAAACGTAATTTCCTCTGAAATAGATTGACGGAATGACTTTTCCCCGAGTAGGAGACAAAGATGCTTAATCCAAATTATGTAGTTTTTAAATCTTTAGAAACTCAGAAAATATCGCTGAAATATAAAAAATAATCTAGTCCTAATAAGAAAGATCTCTTCTACATAGATCGAGTTTTTATAACGCATTTATTATTTAGTTGAGATCATTGTGGAACAGAGGATCGAGGTAGAAAACGGCGGAGAGAGAGAGATAGATACAAATAATTCCATGAGGCTACGATAAAATGTTCAGCTGTATTCATTGCTTACCTGGTCTGTAGCAGCTGCAAAGCTTAGACGCGTTTTTATGAGCTTAGCGATTTTCGTTTAGTAAAAGCTCACTATTCGTTGCTTGTTCCAAGAATTTTTGACCAAAAACCAATACTGTAACGTTGCCCCAGCCTCCTTATTCGACAGACATAGTACCGTTTATAATTGTGCCTTTTCATCGTTCCGCTGTATTTATAGCCTAAGTCCACAGCTTCTAGTACGAGATTCTATTCTTTTTATACTCTCGCAACAAATGTTGCTAAAGAGAGTATTATAGTTTTGTTCACATAACGGTTGTTTGTAACCCCCAAAACTAAACGAGTTAGATATAGGGTTATATATACCAAAGTGATCAGGGTGAAGAGTGGAGTTCAAATCCGAATGTCTGTCTGTCCGTCCGTCTGTGCAAGCTGTAACTTGAGTAAAAATAAAGATATCTTGATGAAACTTGGCACACTTATTTCTTGGCACCATAGGAAGGTTGCTTTCGAAAATGAGCAAAATCGGCCACTGCCACGCCCACAAAATGGCGAAAACCGAAAACACATAAAGTGCCATAACTAAGCCATAAATTAAGCTATGGAAATAAAATTTGGTATGAAGGATTGCACTATGAAGGGGCATATGTGGATGTAATTTTTTTGGGAAAGTGGGCGTGGCCCCGCCCCCTACTAAGTTTTTTGTACATATCTCGCAAACTAATAGGGCTATATAAACCAAACTTTCTGCAGTCGTTTTTTTAGCCACTTCCCAATACAGTCCAAAAATGAAAGAAATCGGATAATAACCACGCCCACCTCCCATACAAAAGTTAGGTTGAAAATTACTAAAAGTGGGTTAACTCACTAACGAAAAACGTCAGAAACACTAAATTTCACATAAGAAATGGCAGATGAAAGCTGCACTCAGATTTTTTTACAAAATGGAAAATGGGCGTGGCGTCGCCCACTTATGGGTCAAAAACCATATCTCAGGAACTACTCGACCGATTTCAATGAAACTTGGTTTGTGATAGTTTCCTTACCTCCCAATAATATGTTGTGAAAATTGGCCAAATCGCTTCACAACCACGCCTACTTCCTATATACCAGAACTTAGAAGATGATCTGAATCGTTTACTTTAGAATATATAAAGTAAGCACTAGTGAAGATATCGGTGCAATACTTTGCACAAATACTGTATTTATAGTGTGGCAGCCCATTTCTAAAAATCGCCGAAATCGGACCATAGGTTTTCAAGGCCCCATATATTGAACATGAGGACCTCGGTGCTTCTAACCTAATATTAGGGTTTCCAACTTTCAATGGACTTTATACAATATATATGACGAATATGTAGGTCAAATTGTGTACTATATAATATTAATTAAGTTAAATAAATAAATTGCGAGAGTATAAAATGTTCGGTTACACCCGAACTTAGCCCTTCCTTACTTGTTTTCTTAAAATTTCTCTAAACTCTTTCTCTCCGTGTACTTTACATCGATAGGTTAGTGCTCATCATCAACAATAAAACGATTGTTGCTCTCAGCGAAAGCCTGCTTATTGTTGCACAGACAAACACACCCACACCTTCACACAGCTGTCTGCTGTTCGAGGTGCAAGTGGTAGATGTTATCATTATTATTATTAACTGCGAATTGTGTGTGGAAGGGGGGAGTGGAGGGCACAAGGAGTGTGAGAAACGAGCTGCGAAAGCCAAGTGATGCTAATGGTGGAAGGTGTTGTTGTGGCATATTTTGATTTTCGATGTTTTGCAGCCTTTTCATCCACGCAATAAGTGAGTGCATGAAGGAGTGTAAGTATGTCTCTATGTATTTGTGGGTGTGTATGTATGTGTAAGACGAGCGCTTGCACACTTGACTGCTTTGGGCACACGGTTCAATGGTTGCTTTTGTATTGCGTACAAGCCGGCGAGGTCGGAGGTTGTGTAGTTGTGGCGCTCATTTGTATTATTGTTGTTGTTGTTGCGTTTTTCATTGTTAGTGTAACGTACTGCCACTTCAGTGGAAACTTGTTGCAATCTTTTTGTGTGGGGGGGTGGTGGCGTGTTTGAAACTCGAAAGGATTTAGAAATCACCGCTATTCAATGATTTACACTTACACTCATAAACACACAAACGTCTCCACACTCGTGTACGCGCGTATGTGGCGCCACACACAGACCTGCCACACTTATTGTGTTGTGTTGTGTTGCATGTATTTAAATTCGTGGCGCTGTCAAAAGCGTTTTCGCCACAGTCTTTTGCACAACCCAAAATTATGATGACAGGTTAACAAAATATTTCATGTGCTTTTGCTTCTCTTCTTCTACTTACGAGATTTCGGCAAATTTCGCTGTGTGAGTTGATTGTTGTTGTTGTTATTGTATTATGAAATATGTTCATGTAATAAAAAGGGTGTGGAAATTCCTTGGCAAGCACTTTATTCAACTGTAAAATATTTAATGTGTGGTGACATTTTATTAAAGGCGCTTTTTGTTTGTGTGTGCTAGGGTGGTCCTTAAGAAATCCAAAACATTTTTTTCTTAAATTTCTTCTAACAATCTGAAATATCATTGCATACTAGTATAAAATCCTATTTTTGGTTTCCATCGATGCTTGTTTAAGGCTTACGCTAATATATGAGGATTTGAAAAATTAAAATGAAAATTTTATGTCAAATTTTTCTAAACGATTTTATTGTTTTTGATATACAAAATTTCATCTTATTACATTCAAACTACAAATTAATCCCTTTAAGACACACTCTAATCGTCTCCAGTCGTGTCCAAAATGTTTATATATTTTCTTCGGAATAAGAAATGTGAAAAAAGGAAATCTTCTACTAAAAGTTATAGCTTTAATCTTTAGAGACTGAGGGGAAAATATAAATTTTGCCTCCTCTATGGCCTACCCTATTATTTCAGTATCCAATTTAGAAATTTATTTATGGTTTTTTGATTAATATAGTAACGATTCTGGATAGTATAACAAAAATTAGAGCTTTAATCTTCCTCTATCGAAGAATATTAACTTCGCCCTAACGGTGACACACCTTAATGATTCTACGCATCCATTGAGGACCAAAACTGATATATGATCGCTTCGACTGTAGTACTAATTTTAGATATTTTATTAAAAAACAAGAAAAAATGTTAACTTCGGCTGTACCGAAGCTAATATACCCTTCACAGGTGCATTTCTTTTAGTAAATATGTGTTTAAGCAAATCTAAAGACGTAAGAAAAAGTAAGTAAAAAAAGAAAAAAATTTACTAATTCTTTTTAGTCGGGTTGTTTGTTAGAAACATTAAGGTTAACCGATCTGAACAATTTCTTCGAAGATTATATTATTACCTTAAGCAGTAATCCATGTCAGATTTCTTGAAGATACCACGTCAAATGTGAAAATTTTCCATACAAGCCCTTGATTCCGATCGTTCGGTTTGTATGGCAGCTATATGCTATAGCAAACCGATCTGAACAGTTTTTTCGGAGATTAAATTATTCCTATGAACAATAACTCACACTAAATTTCGTGAAGATATGTAGTAAAATGCGGAAGTTTTCCATACAAGCCCTTGATTCCGATCGTTCAGTTTGTATGGCAGCTATATGCTATAGTGGTTCGATATCGGCAGTTCCGACAAATGAGCAGCTTCTTGAAGATAAAATAACATCTGCAAAATTTCATTTGAAAACGATATCTTAAAAATTGAAGGACTAGTTCGTATATATACAGACGGACGGACGGACGGACAGACGGACAGACGGACAGACGGACGGACAGACAGACAAACGGACATGGCTAAATCGACTCAGTTCAACATACTGATCATTTATATATACACTTTATAGGGCCTCCGACGCTTCCTTCTGGGTGTTACAAACTTCGTGACAAACTTAATATACCCTGTTCAGGGTATAATTAATACATTTCTTGAGTCACCTTGAAGATATATGACATTTGCGTCTCACATGACTCTCCCTAATCCTTCACCGTCTCTAATCGGTATCGACATTTTTATTTAAAGCCTTCAAACAGCATTATTCTACATATATATAACCCGTACGATTTCTAAATTTATATAAAGGGTGATCCATATCGAAGTTCCCTACTTTCAAAAAAAAACACACACAATTCAAATTTAATGGAGAACGTTTATTATCATTCGAAAGAACATTCTTCGGAGTTTATTTTTTCAGATTATCTCTTGCAAATGTTGGCCGCAGCTCCGTCTCAGGTGGTTCATCCATTGAGTCCAATTTTCGACGACTCGTTCGAGCATTTCGACTGGTAAATGGCAAAAGACACGTATGATGTTTTGCTTCAAGGCCTGAATCGGAGCGGGATTGTCCGCATAGTTTAGACTTTACATATCAGCACAGGAAAAACTCTAAGGGTATGATATCACACGATCTTGGAGGCCAATCGACCGGTCGATCACAAAACGTGAAATTATCTGCTCACCGAAGTGTTCTATCAATAAAGCCGTTGATTGATCTGACGTGTGGGCCGTCTTGTTGAAACCAAAAGTCGCCGAGATCACGAACTTCAATTTAAGCTATCAAATAGTCGGTTATCATGGCACGATAACAGTCCGAGTTGAGGCGATCGAAGCCGAATCGACTCTCCACGGTCTTCATGTACACTCTCAGCTACGGCTGCTATACTTTCATCACAGCGTGCTAGACGTGGTCTTTTCGGTCGAATATTATCCAATAATGAATGCTGGGTCTCAAGATGGATGTTGGTGTTGTGAATAATACGCTCAATAGGCCGATTTTGTTGACCATAAGTGGAACAATTCGTAATTGTTGTTCAGGCGTAAGTCTTTCCATGATTAAATGGCAAATGATACTGAGCAAAAACAACATGACAGCTTAACACGACTCACGCGTGATCTGTCAAAAACATGCTTTTGGAAAAGTACCTCTACTTGGATCACCCAAAATAAAAAAAATTAAGGACCACCCTCATGCAGGAACTAATGTTGCGAGTAGTAGTTTTGGCTAAAATTTGAAGGAAAATGGCTAAATGACATTCCAACCGAATTTCGATTATTGTCGCTTCGTCGCGCACCAAACCGCTTGCAAAAACCGCCACACGTGAATGCCGCACAAAGGAACGCTTAGTGACTTCTTGGAATTCCTGCGCATAAAAGCCCAATAGTGTACTCAAAGTCAATGTGTTAAAGGTCGTGTGGGGTATGCGAAAATATAGCGGTTATTTAATTTAGCGCTCGCACCGGCGTCGCAAGTGTTAGTCGCACATAATTTAAGTGCCACGTGTAGGTGTTTAGGGCTGGGGAGACGCACAGCAGGAAAGGATTGCTTGTCACTTTCATCGTCCATTAATTGTGGTTGTTATTCAATTTGCCTCGAAGTATGAAGTATACGTGGGAATTCACTGGAATACTAATGAAAGCACTTTCTTAATGAGGCAGGCAGCTAATTTTATACTCTCAAGAATGTCATTAGTAATTACTAAAAGCTTGAATGATATTAAATTTAAAGTTTTTAATATATTTGCAATTGCCTGATTTAGTAAGTCAAGAATACTTTAAATTTTCGTACTTTTGCCTTAAATTTAACACTGGAAAATTCAATAAACATCACCATTGAAGAGGTTTTGTTAGTGTAGTTGAGGTTAGATAACGGTACTTTCGTACTACGGCACTAATGAGATTCATTAAAATACCACTAAGAAAAAGGAAAACAAAATATGATAAAGGAGTCCAAGAAAAATTGTAAGAAGTTCCAAAAGAACAAGTCGAAGGAATTATTAAAATAATAAGTTTTAAAGCAGAATCTAAGATCAGTGTTGAACAGTTAGATAATTTTATAACAGTGGTAGAACAAATTGCTATAGCCTCGAATCGATATTTATTAATTTCTTCAACGGTTTATCGATATATTTTCTCCATTTCGCTTGGAAATATACCTCACACTTTGTGCTAATATCGTGGATATTTATCGATATTTTTAATTTACTAATCGTTTTTGTTCCGGTGGCATATCGATATATTTCTTCACTTTTAATTTGCTCTATTATTTATCGATACATATTTCGATATTTTTTAAATCGATTATTTTCAATCCAAATGGCTTCTTTTCATGTCGATATATATCGATATACTTCCTTCCGTTCATCTCTATAATACATTCTTTGCATCGATGTTTTTAAATAATCTCGATATATTTTCTTCATTTCGCTTCGGAATTTAATTTACTTCGCTCTAAAATGATGGATATTTATCGATATTATTCATTTACTAATCGTTTTTATATCTATCGATATACATACATATGTGAATATTATTTATCGATAATTTATAAACCGATTTTTCATTTATTAATAACTTTTGTCAAGTCGATATATATCGATATACTTTCTTACGAACATATCTATAGTCCATTCTATGTATCGATACCATATATTTTTAAATTTTATCGATATAATAATTAAAAAAAATATCAGTATTTTACTATATAGATATTTAAGACAATATTCGACTCTGATATATTTATTTTTATACAAAAGAACGCTTAGGATTGAAATGTCTACTACTAAATAATTCTTTAGAAGTCAATAAACCCCAAATTGGATCCACTCTCAGTCTCAGAGCCTCAAATAAAAGATATAATTCTGAGGTTACATTCCTTTACAGTTGCTTTTCGGTATACATATAAGAGGAAATAAACGATTTTCTTGTGGGTTCTCGCAGATTTGTCTCGAACGATCACAGAATTGGAATTAATGAGGTTCTTCAATTCTCAGCGGTTGTCCATAAAACGTTGTACTCGTAGAGGAAAAATATGTTCCATATAAGATCTCAGTATATCATAGGGGGAAGCATATAATAAGAAAATCCATTCGAATAAGATTGAAAACAACTCCAGATTAGATCTATAGTTGTTCCATGCAGCTTACAGTTTATTGTTTAGAACCCAAACCTAACCTATAAAACAATGTTACGCCATTGGCAACTTGAAAAGTCGCTATCTCAAGTACTTTGCTTTCATTCTTCCATAAAAAGTCACAACACTTTACAACAAACGACAATTAACGGTGTGTTTTCTCACCTCTTTTTATCCCCATTTAAATATGCCTCATTTCTAAATGGCGTCTGCGAAGTCAAATGTGCAAAAAAATTACGTCAACTTTGCGGACTCGGTCGCGTCGTGTCGCAGACCCAAGTCCGTTCGCAAATTCATTGACATTTTTCCTTTAAGCTGTTGTAAGCTCTTAATTGGACAAGGCACCAGACAAGCACCACTCGAAAGTTTCAATTCGCGTCTTTTTTTCCTTCTTGTTTTTATTGCTTCGGCATGGCTGCTGGGAATAATTAATCTTCTTGAACAGAATTTTTCCTCACTTACTAAACTATGCTACATACAAACCCACAAACATAGAAACAACTTGCAACAAGTGGCTTGAGTGCGGACTTTTAATTAAGTTGCAAAAATATTGTGGCGTAATTTAAAAATAATAAAAACCGTTTAACCTTAAAGGCGCAAATGTACCGGCGGGATCAATTGACTGGGTGCTTAAAGGAAAGTTTTTTATTTCTTATGAATTTTCCAAGCAAAAGGGGCTCAATTAATTGAGATATTAAAGTTGTAGAGTGAAGTGAGTCTTTCTCGGTGTTTGTCTCGTCTGGCGTACCCCTTCTGCTGCCAATTTCTCAGAACTACCCTTATATACCAACGTTTGACCTTGAAGACCTCGTTTATGAAAAACTCTTTTCTATAAATTTATTTTATAGAATTTATTTACTTCATTCGGGACTTGAAAATAAGACCTGGCAAAAGAAGGAACTCGTATGTCAATGCATTCTACAGCTACTATTTGTCTTAGTTTTATCAAAAGTCGGTTATACGGAAATGAAATGGACCTCGATTTATATCCTAGCAATGATTGTCACTTCAGCAATATTTTCCAATCGAAAAAGTGACCTTCGAGAAATTTGTTACTTGATCTCACAAAGGCGGGACATCCCAGAAGAAAGCGCTTCTACAGCTAGCATCCGGTAAGATTTTTAACCTTACAGAGTGGAGCCAGTTTGAACCCCTACGACTAAGGAGAGGTAAAATTTACTGAGAGCGAAGAGCTCGATAGACCTCCTGCCTTTCCCTTAAGTCGGAAGGATCTGGCGACTGCTCAAGTGCATCCGGTAAGATTTTTAACCTTACAGAGTGGAGCCAGTTTGAACCCCTGCGACTAAGGAGAGGTAAAATTTACTGAGAGCGAAGAGCTCGGTAGACCTCCTGCCTTTCACCTTAAGTCAGAAGGATTTGGCGACTGCTCAAGTGCTAGTGCCTGACCAGCGCTTGCTCAGCTCAACTAAACAGTGGCCCTTCTGTCCAGTAGTAAACCTCAATAGGACAACGGTGATGAGCCATTTGGAGTTGTCTTTTCTGCGTAAGAAAAAAACAGATAATCTTATCAAAATATGGTTGGAGCTCGGCATTATTTCAAATTGGGGATTGGGTGTTAGTATAGAATATAACTTGGAAGATGTTCATTATTATTTCCGTAACTTCTATGTATTATTGTGATTATGGGATTATTGTCATGGTTTTGACAACTCATGACTTTTTTTTTTTAACCGAAGAGGGGTCATTCAATTTAATTTCGATTCCAATAAAAGAGAGGTGTTCCAGTTTTGTGAAAGACAAACCAGGAACCTACGCCTTTTATCACTCCACTGATGACTGATCAGCTACATTCCCATTTGCATCAACTTCGTCCGTCCTCCGAGAGGAACGTCGACTTCGCGAAAACAAACAGATTTCGGACAATTATCATATCTGATTATGGTTATTGACCACCGACAACTTATAGTCGTATTTATACCGAGTTGCTTACCAGCTTAACGAGTGGAGTGGAATTTTAAAGAGAACAAAAAGAGAATTTCGGTTATTTGTCCCTTACTTGCTGGATAAAAGGGGTTGTTTACTTTTGAATTACATAGAGTATATTTCTAGGTCTTTCGATAATCATCAAAAAATGCCTTGGGCTCTTCCGAAGATTTTCGACGATATAATTTAATTTGATTTGGACCAGCTAAAATTATTCTGGAGAAGTTAGGTAGTTTTCTCCGGAGTGTGACAAGTCTAAGAATTATCTAAACTGCTCTAGCTTTCTCATCTCTCCTCTATATAACTAGTTTCAGAGCTTTCACTTAGACCCCCGAAGGTCCAATTATATATCTTTTGGGAAGTTCTCCGAAGCTAAGATAATCACACTTAACTCTAGTAAAAAGTCAACAAAAGTCTTCGTGCTGGTCTTATGTGTTGATCAAAAAAGGGGCGTGGCAGTTAAATCTGATGAAAGTCGCTTGGCTATGGCTAATATTTAAAGAGAATAACCGCAGAAATAAAACCAAGTGTCGAGATAATCAAAACTAACTGTACGTGCTCTGGAGTATATACTGGCGCACACACCACATTTCTTTAGCATGTTTGCGCTTGATTTATTAGGTATGGCTGCGCCTGCGAGCAAAAAATCCAAAGCTGGTAGAAAAGGAACAAAAAACGAAGAAATGTGCATGCATTTTAATGTTAAATAAAAGCTCATAAAAATGCAATGAAGTCAACTAGGAGAGCTGTGATTTCTGCCACATGCGGCTGTCACACGAAGAAACACCACGCAAACATGGCGCCGCGCTCGCGCTGAAGTCCCTTGCGCAAAAACGACATGCAACGGATTTGTTTGCGCAAAAAAAAGAGACAGAAACAGAAACAAACAACCGCAAAAAAATGTTGGAAGAAAGAAAAATGTTGAAAAAAGAAGCTCTTGGAAGAAAAGAAAATGTTGGAAGCTAGCAAAATGTTGAAATAAGAAAATCTTGGTGAATACGAAAAAATGCGCTCTCTTCTGCACTATGCGTGATGCTTAGGAATTCATATAACCGTGTCGTAGTGTTGTATAACAAAAAAACTCGCACGTTCCCCAAACAATGGAAAAAGTCAAGGAAGTTTCTACAGAAATTGCACCAGTGAGCAGCGTACGGCGAGCAGCGAGCGTGAGCGCAACGGATGTTCCAAAAAAATCATGGCGCTGCTGCACAAGTCTCTCATACTAAATGACATCCACAAATGCGCCTCAAGTCATTGCCAACTGTCGAAGTGCCTCTAGGGTCCAATGACGCAAGCAAGTTTTCGTAGATTTTTACAAAGAACCGGAATTCGGATTCAAAACAGTTTTATTGTAAATTAAGAATACATAATAGTTTTACCTACATTTTAAAATAATATTTTTATGTGGCATCTGCTCCATATTGAAGTTAGTATGAGCTCGTCATCGTCATTTTTTTTTGTGGAAACCATAATGTTATTCAACAAATGAGCGAAGTAGACCTTCGAATAGATGATTTTCGTATCTGTATTCTGTATTCAAAAACAGTCGAGTTTTGACTTGAAAATTTTCCTTGGATACTTCTGAATAAGTTCAGTAAACTCTCTTCTCTTTTAGATGTAACCCAAGACTCCACATGGGAGTCAAAAATCAGAAGAATGGATGTTGATAATATGTAATAAATCGACACTTGAAGATTTATGGATTTTGTGAATATCACTAGGCCACAAAAAATAAAGGGTCAAAACAATCTACTAGATCATATGAAGTTTTCTAGAAATCGATATATCGTAACCCTGATATTTGAACCGATTTAATTTTAATAGACTTCGAGAGAAGTACCTTAGAAGGGTCTTAATTTAGTGTCGAAGTCGAATTCTAGCAATGATTTAAGCGAAGAATACATGATTGTACCGTCATAATCTTGAGCATTTAAAAAATATATCGCTCTTACCCACCCAGATAGTGTAGAATTCACCTCCGTCTTTAGAAAACATTACAAAATAGGGGTTTCGTTATAAAATCATCAAGATTTGGCTATCTGTGCTCACAAGGGACTTCACAGATTGAGGAGCTGTATTCGATCCAGGCTGACATAGATCATTCGTTGGAATTTGGGACTTACTAATAAAATGCAGGCTTTTAACCTCATCAGCGGAGAGTAAAATTGGTTCCTGGTCGAATAAAATTCCGGTTAATTCCAGTTGTTGTTGTTGCAGCAAATATTATCCAAATAATTCGGAGGAATACTGCCGACTTGACACTTTGGACGGCTAAGGATCTGGAACCGCACCGGTTATGTACAACCGACTTTCGTTGGAACGGGTCAATTCCATTATGTACAACCGGTTCTCGTTGGTAACTGCAGACTTGAGAACATTGACTCAGGCATTGCCTTCGTGAATTATCCAATTTGTATACCCTGAACAGGGTATATTAAGATTGTCACGAAGTTTGTAACACCCAGAAGGAAGCGTCGGAGGTCCTATAAAGTGTATATATAAATGATCAGTATGTTGAACTGAGTCGATTTAGCCATGTCCGTCTGTCTGTCTGTCCGTCCGTCCGACCGTCCGTCTGTCTGTATATATACGTACTAGTCCTTCAATTTTTAAGATATCGCTTTGAAATTTTACAGATGTTATTTTCTCTTCAAGAAGCTGCTCATTTGTCGGAACTGCCGATATCGGACCACTATATCATATAGCTGCCATACAAACTGAACGATCGGAATCAAGGGCTTATATGGAAAACTTCCGCAGTTTACTACATATCTTCACAAAATTTGGTGTGAGTTATTGTTCAAAGAAATAATTTAATCTCCGAAAAAATTGTTCAGATCGGTTAGTAAAATGTTTTCTTTTTATACTCTCGCAACAAAAGTTGCTAAAGAGAGTATTATAGTTTTGTCCACATAACGGTTGTTTGTAACACCCAAAACTAAACGAGTAAGATATAGGGTTATATATACCAAAGTGATCAGGGTGAAGAGTGGAGTTCAAATCCGAATGCCTGTCTGTCCGTCCGTCCGTCCGTCTGTGCAAGCTGTAACTTGAGTAAAAATTAAGATATCTTGATGAAACTTGGCACCATAGGAAGGTTGCTTTCGAAAATGGTTGAGCAAAATCGGACCACATAAAGTGCCATAACTAAGCCATAAATAAAGCTATGGAATTAAAATTTGGTATAAAGGATCACACTATGAAGGGGCATATTTGGATGTAATTTTTTTGGGGAAGTGGGCGTGGCCCCGCCCCCAAATCGGTTATTTGTATATATCTCGCAAACCAATAGAGCTATATAAACCAAACTTTCTGCAGTCGTTTTTTTAGCCTTATACAGTTCAAAAATGACAGAAATCGGATAATAACCACGCCCACCTCCCATACAAAGGTTAGGTTGAAAATTACTAAAAGTGGGTTAACACACTAACCAAAAACGTCAGAAACACTAAATTTCACATAAGGAATGGCAGATGGAAGCTGCACTCAGATTTTTTTACAAAATGGAAAATGGGCGTGGCGTCGCCCACTTATGGGTCAAAAACCATATCTCAGGAACTACTCGACCGATTTCAATGAAACTTGGTTTATAATAGTTTCCTTACATCCTTACATCCCAATGATATGTTGTGAAAATAGGCCAAATCGCTTCACAACCACGCCTACTTCCTATATACCAGAACTTTGAAGACGTCCTGAATCGTTTACTTTACAATATATAAAGTAAGCACTAGTGAAGATATCGGTGCAGAGCTTTGCACAAATACTATGTTTATAGTGTGGCAGCCCCATTCTAAAAATCGCCGAAATCGCACCATAGGTTTTTAAGGCCCCATATATCGAACACGAGGACCTCGGTGCTTCTAACCTAATATTATGGTTTCCAACTTTCAATGGACTTTATGCACTATATATGACGAATATGTGGGTGAAATTGTGTATTATATAATATAAATTAAGTTAAATATATAAATTGCGAGAGTATAAAATGTTCGGTTACATCCGAACTTAGCCCTTCCTTACTTGCTTTTACTTAATTTTTCTTAAGTCTTTTGATTTGCTTAAACACATAGTTACTAAAAGAAATGCACCTGTGAAGGGTATATTAGCTTCGGTACAGCCGAAGTTAACGCTTTTTCTTGTTTCTTGTCGGGTTGGGCAATTTGACCGGACACGACGAAGCCCTCAATCCATTTTGCTCTCTTTGAAATAATGAACCCAAAATTGCTCCCGTAAAGCCCTTGAAATGATCCAGTTAGACTCTTTAACTTCCCTCTTGGCTATTCTTCTCAACAACTCCACTGATTTGATTATTCTTTGCACCGTATATTCTAACCATGTCCAAGTGAAGCTTAACCCTCCAAAAATATTTCCAACGTCTGACAAAATTTTAGTTCTAGAAAAACCCACTCAACTCAGTAACAAAGAGCCCCAGTTCCTTCATTTCCAATCATCCAATATTTCTAATTAAACATGCGAAAGTGTTAGCCATAAAGCGTAATTCGATATACACCACCACTTACATTCGTGCTAGCAACAACAGTCGCATTGGAAATATTTGTAAACGTGACAAAATGGCAAAATCTTGTAAACAAACCGCAATGTGTTTATGGCCTTTGGAGCTGTCTTGCCAGTTAAGCTTGATTAATTAAGTGCTGCACACGAAAAATGCCGCCACTTCAGCACTCAGTTCCCCTCTACAACAAATACACGAACACACACGGACACAACTTTTTGGAGCTTATCCTTTCTGGTGTTTTTGCCAAAGTTAAAAGAAATTCCTGTCATTCTCATATACATACCAACACACATACACACACAATTATAAATGACAAGTTTCGTAGAAGTTTGCGAAGCTGACGTCAGTCTTTGATAAATGGGCAGTGCAGAAAGCTTGGCAAAACTACACAACTATTAAGTGAAATGAGTTTGGTTCCAAGCAGATTTGGACGATGAGAAATTTAATGTTGAGCAGAAAACAAGATTGGAAATGTGAGAATATCTAACAATTAATAAAATACAATTTTTTGGCATTTTTCTGTGAAAGCATAATGGCGACGGAATTTCGAAATAATTTCTTATAAACAAGCGCACTCTAAAGGTCAGTCATAGATGCCAGCCATGAAGCTTAGAATCAGCATATTATTTTAAAAATATCTTTTGAGGGTAATGTCTTGGATATAGAGGCATTACACGAGTCTTTCTAGAAAATCTTTAGTATCTTACTGGAAGTGGAATTTAATCAGTATTTTATAGAGTTCAATGCAAGATTTTACGTTGCCAGTGTCTTAAGACACCTATATTTCACATTGTATTGAGACTTTTTGGTTCTTGTACTATAACAAATCAACACGTCAGTTATAGAAGATGCCTCCATTGATTTCTGAAAAATAAGGATAATATTTAGGTAGATATTTAGTGTGTAGTGTGGCCTTTGTAATGTATGTTATTTGATAACGTCAGAAGGTGTTGTTTGAATACGATTTCAATCAGTCAATCACTTTGAAGGCATATTTGACATTGTACTTGCTTTGCTTTGGCTTAGATTTCCTTTATAATATGAAGAACTGGCTTTCCTATCGGTCAATTCTTCTCTATACTTTGTTTCTTTAACTAATGTAATATTGGTTCATGATAATTGTTCTCCTTTTCAACCATTTCGTAATCGAAGTGGTAACAACAGGTGCTACTTTGGACTGAGTAGGCAAATGAAAAGTAAAGTCCTCTCTCGGCGAACCAAAATCAAACTCTACAAGTCGCTTATCATTCCCGTCCTGCTTTATGGTGCAGAAGCTTGGACGATGTCAACATCAGATGAGACGGCACTAGGAGTTTTCGAGAGGAAAATTTTGCGCAAGATTTATAGTCCTCGGAACGGCAAATACCGCAGACGATGGAACGATCGGCTGTACGAGTTATACGACGACATTGACATAGTTCAGCGAATAAAAAGACAGCGGCTACGCTGGCTAGGTCATGTTGTCCGAATGGATGAAAACACTTCAGCCCTGAAAGTGTTCTATGCAGTACCCGCCGGAGGAAGCCGAGGAAGGGGAAGGCCTCCACTCCGTTGGAGGGACCAGGTGGAGAGCGACCTGGTTACACTTAGGATCTCCAACAGGCGCCGAACTGCGAAGGAGAGAGAGATGTGGCGCACTATCGTCGATTCGGCTATAACCGGCTAAACGGTTGCAACGCCACATACATACATACAATAGATTGGACACCTTATAACTTCATATTATCAAATGGAAATAATCTCAGATTGATTTCAGAGTTATAAAGTTCATCAGTTCCTTAGTGTGCTGTCTGTGTGCTCAAGACTAGTCAAGGAGTGTGATGGGGCCTGGTCATAATAGAATTGGTGCAACTGTAAGATTTTTTCTGACCCAGAGGAATCACAGGAGGCCCACTAGCTTACTTAGTCTTTGCAACTTCTAGGGGCTCTAACCGAACATAGTCGAATGAAAAGCTCTGCAGTGTGGCTAAGGTAGTTGCAATTTGTCAAAGTTGTCTGAAAAAGGTGAAATAGAATCATAACGGCACTTTATTTTGGAATATCCAGCATACGAAACAAAAACCATTACGACAAATAAACCAAACTTGGTCTGAACCGTCTTGACTGAGAGATCAAGACAGAACAGGTTTTCGGAATAATTTTACCCTAGCGACACCTAACTGTATTTTATGTACCATATAATAGCCTTCTCTTCATTAAAAGCACTTATTTTATTATATTTATAGGATTTTTTACAATTATTAGAGTTTTTGTCTGTCTGATAGAAAGAGCTTTCAATAAGAGCGCTACAAAACAAAAAATAAAAAAACGGTTTGGGATATCAATAAAATTCTGTATTCCTATGACATTCTGTATCCAAGTACATTCGATGCCATTTTGCATGGAACTCGATTTCTTTTGCATATCCACCATGGGCACGCTTGTCCAGACGCTGAACCCAATTCGTGTGAGATAACACCTTCACCAAACTTGGTTTTCAATAAATCGATTGTGATATTCACTGTGTGGCTCAGTCCTGTTGGAACCGTATATTGTTCAAGTCCAAATAATACAATTTGTGCCAAAAATATTCGGTTATCATTGAGCGGCAGTGATTCCCATTCACAGTAATGTGTCGGCCTTGAGCATCACGGAAGAAGTACGGCCCAATGACGCAGCCAGACCATAAAGCGCACCAAACCGTAATTTTTTTGGAATGCAATGATGACTCATGAAGTACGTGTGGATTGCTGCCGGACCAATAAAGGATATTTTGCTTATTGACGAAGTTATTCAGCCAGAAATGAACCTCATCGCTAACGATGATTTTTCGATGAAAATCCGGATAACTTTCAAGTTGTTGTTCAGCCAATTGACGAACATACGACAATTCTGGTGGTCGACCGGCTTCAGTTCTTGCGTCAATTTGATCTTGTAAGGATGTAGTATTCTAAGATCTTTTCGCAAAATTCACCACAACGACGTCACAGAGATATCCAACGCTTGAGAACGACGTGTGAGATACTAATTTGGATCTTCTTCCATTCATGCGCTAGCGGCAGCAATATTCTCGACACTATGGGCACTTCTCTGTATCACTGACAAGGGAACATTCTGTACTGTGCCTGTGGATTCAAATTTTTCCACTAGACAATTGAGCGTTGATCTGACAGAACGAATATGACGACCATAAATTGAACTTAGCGCTCTTAAAGTTGAGGCCACTGACTCCGAATTTCGATAGCAGATATTAATAAATTCGACTGGTTGTTAGATCGTATATCTTTCCATGATGAAATAGCAAACCTTACTGAAGAGAAATGTCAAAGGAGCGGGAAAAAATATGGGGTACTATCAACATACCACAATTGTAGCTCTTAATATGAACTCATATGACCTGATTTACTATAAACAATTACATCTCTGACTTTCGAATTAACAAATTCACACTTGTATTTAATACCTGCTCCGAATTAAATCCTGTAATTATATTACATTCCATTCAAAAGTAATTTATGGTAATCACTACATTATTCACCACGGCTGTGAGTGTCAGTTGGGGTGGAGAACTCTTGACAGCTGTCAAAATGTGAGTAGACTACTGATTTCTCTGTTGTATGTGGAAGTTTATTGTAAACACAAATTAGCCTTTGAACTTTAATAATGCGTACGGTAAACTGTTGAGCACAAATTGTAAATTAATTCCATGCAGATACCTGCCCAGCCATGAGTGGTGGACACGAACGGCGAGTTGTATGGTGGGAAAATGGCATGCAATTTGTTTTCAAAATGTCAGGAACTTGTAAATAATGCGTAATTGTTGTGTTTATGAAACGTAAACTCGGCACCATAGTGCATAACGGCGTTATAATGTGCGAGTAGCGGTTGTTATTGCGTAGTGTGGTGAAGTTGGGTGGAGGCAACGAGGTGGCAAAAATACATATTTAAGTAAAATGCAGTAACACTCGTTGATGTAATTTAAAAAATGTTGCATTACATAGGCAACATGCCTCACACACACACACACTCACTCATACATACATCGCGCGTATTTCCACCACCAAAACACTTTTGGGCTTATGTAATTAAAAGCTTTCAAATGAAATAATAGCTTTTGAAACTGCATTACGCACAATTAGCCAGCTATTCAGCTATCAGTGTTTGCACAGTTGCGCGCACAAACTCTGCCAAAGTGTGTGCAACAACATTTAATTAGCTGTAATGCAACGCCCCAATAGCTCGAATATACAATTTAATGACACGACATTATATGCATCTCTCCGCAGCGTATTCTCGGGCATGTACGAGTGAGTGCAGTCACGTGGGTGTTGCTAATTTTGTTGTTTGCTTAAAAGTCGCTCATAAATTGTTGAATAATTTTTGGCCGACCATTAAAACAATTTGCGCGAAAAAGTTTTTAAATTGCTTCGGCGTGTTTTCGCATAAAACTATACCGTTAATTGGCAATGGGGGAACTCTCAAATTGTATGCACAGATATGCTGAAGTGTTAACTGGGGTAATGCATTACGTTTTAGGTGTCATTAAATCACTGTTTGGGTATGCAAAAGTTTTAGTAAACGAAAAAGTAATCTATTGCGAGTATTTGAAGTACAAAGGAAGTAATGGGAGGTAATGCAAGTTATAAATTATTAAATACTTTAATATTTTACTAAAGTGCTACGAAACATATGAAATAAAAATTAATTTTTATAAGTAATCCGAAGTAATGTATGGTAATGGAGATAGAAGTTAGGTTAGGTTTGTAGGCAGATCTCTGTAAAAACGGAAGATCTCACTTAGACATCGTGGCGCTGTCCATTGTGGTACCAATAAAACTCCATATGGATCAAAGACCTTTAGAATTCAGCAAAACGCTTGGAATCCGTTACAAATTTCTTAAGACGGCTAATATCGATTCTAGCCAGTTCGCTAGGATCGCCGAAAAAGGGCCTTCCGAGGTGTTTCAATCTCAGTCTGGCAAAAGCTGGATAATGTAGAAGGAAATGATTAGATGATTCCATATCGCTTTCCTCCATACAGCTTTGGCAACTTGCATCTGCCACGATCCCAAGTCTCACCGCATGGGTACCCATTGGACAATGTTCAGTAAGTACACACATGATGGCGCTGAGATGGACCTTGTCTAGAGAAAGCAGTTGAAAGGACCGCTGACGCTCCACAGAGGGCCAAAAGGACCTCGACACTACACAAGTACTGGTAGTTGACCAGCGTTTGACAAGCTCATACGTAGTCTGCATGTCCAGCATGCGCGAAATAGCTAGAAGCTATTGTTAAGGATCTAAGACACTCCTTAACTAGCACAGAGCGTACTGTCATCGATTCCAATGCCAGTATTGCCGCCCTGCTGTCGGAGTGAATGCATTTGCAAAATAAATTAACAAATGCAGTCAAGCAATAATTTGTATGATTAATTCAAAATTATGCATGGTAATCACGATGGTAATGTTTAATAATTTTCCTTAATTTTGCAATATAAAGTAAGAAAAATGAAGGAAAACAAAATTTTGTATAAATAAACTAAAGTAGTGCATGGTAATCGCGATGGTAATGTTCCATAATTATGCAATTTTAAGTAAAAATAATAATTTTTATATGTAATCTAAAGTAATGTATGGTAATCGCGATGGTAATTTTTAATAATATTCCATAGTATTGCAAAATTAAGGTAATAACGTAGTAAAACAAAATTTTTTCTAAGTAATCTAAAAAAATGCATGGTAATCGCGACGTTACTGTCTAATAATGTTCCATAATTTTGCATTATTATGTAACAAATGTAGTAAAACAATGATTTTTATAAGTAATCTAAAGTAATGCATAGTAATCACTAAGTAATTTTTTATAATATTCCATATCTTTGCAATATTAAATAACAAATACAACAAAGTAGTAATTTTTATAAGTAATCTAAAATGGTGCAAGGTAATCACAGTGATAATGTTTAATAAATTTGCAATATTAAGCAACAAATACAGTACAGCAAATTTTGTTTATAAGTAATCTAAAGTAATGCTTGGTAATCACAAGGGTTATGTTTAATAATGTTCCATAATTTTGCAATAATAAGTAACTAATACAGTAAAACAAATATTTGTGTAATCTAAAGTAATGCCTGGTTATCACGATGGCAATGTAAAATAATTTTCCATTATTTTACAATATTAAATAATTAATGCAGTAAAACAATAATTTTTATAAGTAATCTAAAGTAATGCCTGGTAATCACGATAACAATGTTTAATAATTTTCCATAATTTTACAATATTAAATAACTAATCCAGTAAAACAATATTTTTTATAAGTAATGAGAAGTAATGCATGGTAATCGCGATGGTATTTTTGAATAATATTCCATATATCTTTGCAATATTAAGTAATAAATGCAGTAAAGGTGAAATCTTTAAAGGTAATCTAAAGTAATGCATGGTAATCGCGATGGTAATTTTTAATAATATTCCAAATCTTTGAAATATTAAGTGACAAATGCAGTAAAGGTAAATTTTTTTAAGGTAATCTAAAGGAATGTATGGTAATCGCTATGGCAATGCTTTTGATTTTTAGTATAAAAATTGTTGTACGATATTGGGAATAGTAATGGCTAGTATTTCCACGGTAAAAATTCGGTTTTTGATAATAGAAATAGTTGGTTGGCAACCTTAAAGAGTAATACAAAGAGTGTAAATTTGTGTTAATTTGTCTATACAATAGACAGTTGGTAAGGTATCATGTCTTTACACTATTGTCGTTACATTTTTTCATGCAAAGTGTTCGATAAGTTAAAGAAATTCGAATTTTTCGATACCAAATATAATGGCTGGTAATGCAAACAGTAGCGGTAAGCCTTTCAACAGAAAATTTTGATGAAGGTGGTCGAAAAGCACCGCACTGATCTCATTACAGAGCAGATCGTTTTTGATTTTTATAGTCTACTCTCTTTTGAATGGCTCTCTAACATCTCTCTTACTCCGCACTCCTTCGAACATTTTACCAACGTTGTCAAGACAACTTTTTCTAGCAATTTCCATATTCTGTCTTTAATACCTAATTCAATTACAACATAAATATTTCCTCAATAAGCTTAAAGCCTTAAGCTCACTCACAATACCAAAAGTGACCATAATTTACTGACAAAATTTATCTTCATCAAATTTAAAGAGCCACAAAATACAAACACTCAAACGCACTCACACATCAAATCTTGAGGACACTCCTTGTGGCGCATAAGTTTGAATGACCCATTTTCATTACAGACTATGTAAAACTGGAACGCATAAAAAAAAAACTTTCAACTGTCAGTCGCAATATCAACCGAACTACTATAAGTATTGAGAATTGTGGCATCTGCTCTCTGACAACTTAAGTTTCTTGCACTCGCTCGCTCACTGTATGAAGTTGTCAAGGACAAAGGCATTAACTTTCTCCACTTGAACGATGTGCAGATGTATGTTCGTGTATGTAGACGAAGTGAAGCAGGGAGAGCGAGAGATAGATACAACGAGTAGGAAACTAAATGATGGCAGCAACAACAACAACTTGCACAGCTGAGACAATTGCACGCAATGAATTATGTCGACCACCTGCATGCCTGCCACTTCAGCTTATTGGAAAACTTTATGCGTTGACTTTAAATGCAAGCCAGTGCTTAGGTAATACATACATATGTACAGATATACAAGCATACTAATGTACGGATGTATATACGGTTGTATGTTTATGTGGTGTGTCTGTTTTATGCAAGCATAACTAGTATGATGTCGTCATGCTTAGTTTTGCATGCATTTGGAATTATGTTTATATATTAGGGTGGTCCTTAAACATTTTTAAAGTTAGCAGTATTTAATGACAAATTTTATATTTGTATTTTAGGACTACCCTATAAGGATCCAAGTTTTTTTCTATCCGAATATAATTTAGTTTCGTATACTTTGCTTAAACTTCTGGCTAGAAATTAAGATTTTATAAATTCGATGTAAAATATTTTTTCCTACATTTAAGAACCACCCTAAAAATTTCAAGGTTTAAGGTTTAATCAATTTGATGTTTGAAATTAGTTTTTGGTTTCATGAACTACCCTAATGTAATATTGAATCGAAATTAAAATATTTTTTAATCGGCAACGTAATATATTTTTGATATCTTTCTCTACCTATTTTAATATCGACGTAATTTTTTCCGGTATTAAAAGGATCACCCTAAAAATATAATTAAATTTTTTCGATTGGCAAACACATTTTACCCGCAATATTAAAATTTCGTTATAAAGATGGAAAAGAAGAGCTGCACTCAAATTGGAATACACAATTTTAAATAGGCGTGTCTACTTGTGGGTCAAAAACTATATCTCCGAAACTACTCGACCAATTTCAATCATATTCGGCGCATAATATTTTCCTGTCATCCCAATGATATGTTTTGAAAATGGGGCAAATCGGTTCACAACCACGCCTACTTCCTATATACCAGAACTTTGAAGACGATCTGAATCGTTTACATTACAATATATAAAGTAAGTACTAGTGAAGATATCGGTGCAGAACTTTGCACAAATACTTTGTTAATAGTGGGCTTCGCCCTTCTAAAAATCGCCGAAATCGGACCATAAGTTTTTAATATATATCAAACATGAGGACCCCAGTGCTTATAATAAATTTTTTAACGCAAATATAGGTAAGTTTCTTTTAATAATATGTGTCCGTGCCAAAAACGAGTGAAATCGGGTCATAACTTCACCTAGCTCTCATATACCTAATATAAGGTTTGCCAACTTTCAATGTACTTTACACAATATATACATATAACGAATATTGGAGTGAAATTGTGTTTTATCTTAACAAAATTAAATAAATAATTTACGAGAGTATAAAATCTTCGGTTACACCCGAATTTAGTCCTTTCTTACATGTTATTCATATTTGTATCCATCTGAAGTTAGAAGTGTTAAATGTTTGAAGTTTAATACATTTTATATGAATATTTCTGCTTTTAAGAACCATCCTAAATTCTAAATAATTTTTAAATTATTGAACAAAATTGTTCTGGTTTCGCTGAATATAGTCAGAAGGTTATAAAAATCTGAAGAAAAAAAATTTTAATTCAAAAACCATCCTATGAAATTCCAAAATTTTAAATAAATATGTTTTCTATTCGGAAGCAGTATTTAAAAATTATTGCTTATAGTCGTAGCGACCACCGATGGATTTTAGGAACACCGAATTAAAAAAAATCGAATTTTAAGAACCACATATTTTTATAAAATAAATATTTTTTCACTCAAGAATATTATTTATATGTACAGGCTTTATTTTAGTAATAACCAATGGGATTTAATATCTGATATACAATTTTTTAAGGACCACCCTTTAAAGAAAAAAATTAAAGTTAACAAGTAAGGAAGGGCTAAGTTCGGGTGTAACCGAACATTTTATACTCTCGCAATTTATTAATTTGACTTTATTTATATTATGTAATACACATTTTGACCCACATATTCGTCATATATATTGTATAAAGTCAATTGAAAGTTGGAAACCATAATATTAGACTAGAAGCACCGAGGTCCTCGTGTTCGATATATGGGGCCTTAAAAACCTATGGTCCGATTTCGGCGATTTTTAGAATGGGGCTGCCACACTCTAAACATAGTATTTGTGCAAAGTTCTGCACCAATATCTTCACTAGTGCTTACTTTATATATTTTAAAGTAAACTATTCAGATTGTCTTCAAAGTTCTGGTATATAGGAAGTAGGCGTGGTTGTGAAGCGATTTGGCCTATTTTCACAACATATCATTGGGATGTAAGGAAACTATTACAAAACAAGTTTCAATGAAATCGGTCGAGTACTTCCTGAGTTATGGTTTTTGACCCATAAGTGGGCGACGCCACGCCCATTTTCCATTTTGTAAAAAAATCTGAGTGCAGCTTCCATCTGCCATTTCTTATGTGAAATTTAGTGTTTCTGACGTTTTTCGTTAGTGAGTTAACCCACTTTTAGTATTTTCAACCTAACTTTTGTATGGGAGGTGGGCGTGGTTATTATCCGATTTCAACTATTTTCATGGTGTGTGGTGGAGTACGTAAGAGAACTGACTGCAGAAAGTTTGGTTTATATAACTTTATTGGTTTGCGAGTTATATACAAATAACCGATTTGGGGGCGGGTCCACGCCCACCTTCCCAAAAAAAATTGCATCCAAATATGCCCCTTCTTAGTGTAATCCTCTATTCCAAATTTTACTTTTATAACTTTATTTATGGCTTAGTTATGACACTTTATGTTAAGTTATCCGTTGCACGGACGGACGGACGGACAGACAGACATTCGGATTTTGACTCGTCTCGTTACCCTGATCATTTTGATATATATAACCGTATATATAACTCGTTTAGTTTTATGACTTACAAACAACCGTTATGTGAACAAAACTATAATACTCTCGTAGCAACTTTTGTCGCGAGAGTATAAAAATTGTCTGTTCGGAGACGTAACATAGACCATTCTAGTAGTTCAAAAATTTTAAGCTAGAAATTATGAAGCAAAAATAGCTAAATTTAAGAACCACCCTACGATTATGAAAAATATTTTCCTCATTCGCTATAATATTTATATGTACTCACCATTAATTTAGTAATATCCAGATGGGATTTGATATCAAATATACAAAAAATTATTAATAATAAAAAATACGACCTCCCTAATGTAAATGTATGTGACTGATGAATGCATAACACATTGAATTATTTTCAAATTGCACTCACTTACCCTTCGAGAGACGCACATATTTTGCATTTTGCCTTTCTATGCAAATACATATGTACATATGGACTAATGCATAAAATTTCTATGCCAACTAACTTTTCGATAACGATTTGCTGCCGTGAATATGTTGCCCAACAGCGTCTAATAACAGTAAATGGCATTTCAAGTGCACTTCTGCGTGCTTTCTTCGACCTTCTGTCGCACAGCGTTGTATTACGATTTCTATTAGCTCTTCGAGATAACCGAGATCTTTGCAAGAGTTTGTAACAGCAATCCAGTGGCAAGCGTATATATATGTGTGTATACATGTGTCAGTGTGTGTGCGTTTGTGCATGCTGCTGGCGGCTGCTGAATATTTATGTGACAAATTATGGCATCTCCAACAATCAGCATACGTGATTAATTCGAAATTTTTGCTATTTTATAGTTGTTGCTGTTGTTGTTGTTGCTGTTCATGTTGTTGCTTTTACATTTACCACTGCATCTAAGGCTGGGCAAAGTTTTCTCATTTCAAACTTTTACTGTGCACACAGTTGCAGCTGAAGTACATGTTTGCCTGAATGGAGGTTAATGCATTCGTTGTCTTGTGTAATGTTCATGAAAGTTGAAAGTTGAAAGTTTTCGTTACAACAACTTTTCACGTGTCGTCCGTGCTTGCGTACTATACGTTTACATACTTATATATACACTTTCATACTCACTTACAAGAAGCTTTGTGCGTTTACGAATGTGGTCTGTTGGAAAAATTTATAATTGAAAGCTTTTTTACATACTCGATTGAGCTTTCATGAGCTTTCCTTACAGAGCTTTCATTATATATATATTTGGCGTAGAAACCGCTTAAGCGATTATAGCCGAATCCACCAGAGCGCGCCACTCGTTCCTCCTTTTTGCTTTTTGGCGCCAATTGAAAACACCAGGTGAAGACAGGTCACTTTGCACTTGGTCTTTCCACCGGAGTGGAGGTCGTCCTCTGCCGCGGCTTCCTCCAGCGCGTACTGCATCGAACACTTTCAGAGCTGTGGCACTTTCGTCCATTCGAACAATATGACATAGCCAGCGTAGCCGCTGTCTTTTTATTCGCTGAACTATGTCAATGTCGTCGTATAAATCGTACAGCTCTCATCGTCTGCGGTATTCGCCGTTGCCAATGTTCAGAGGACCATAAATCTTACGCAAAACCTTTCTCTCGAAAACCCCAAGAGTCGTCTCATCGGATGTTGTCATCGTCCAAGCTTCGGCGCCATACATCAGGACGGGAATGACAAGCGACTTGTAGAGTTTGATTTTTGTTCGTCGAGAGAGGACTTTACTTTGCAATTGCCTACTCAGTCCAAAGTTTTCATTAGTAGAACTTTTTTGCTTGGTTTCCTCGTCACGGAACCTGTAGTCAACGTTGGTCTTTATAATCGTAATGATTTCTCAGCGTCTTGACAATCGGATCTAATAGGCTGGACCCATTGAGATCGAAAACTTTCCAGTTATTTGAAAGCACTGACTCTTTCGATTATACGTAAACAGATTATAGACCTAGGGACCATATTTTCTAAAGACAGGAAGAAAAAAAGCTTCAGATGTTGGTTTCTAAATATAAATTGGACGACTTGTTCAAGTCAGGCACTGAAGACGACATTTCTGAACTTTGGACTTGTTCATATGCTCTCCAAACACGATAAATAGTCTTCGAAAGAAAGTATTTCCGCTATTTCCACCTAATCCTAACAGAAATTCAGTTGAGATACTTGATTTTCCCTACCACCTTGATGATACAGCCCTCTCTTCTCATTATCTATCTGTTCCGAATGATACATTTTTTTGTAGAACCTTCTTCTCCTGTAAACTTTACCTTCCTTCGCTTACGGAGATTTCTCAATTTAGTTGAAAGCTCTCAATAAATACTCTTAAAAACTCGTCTATTCCGCCCGAAACCTCTTAGTACAGATAGCCGTTCATCCATCCGACATCTGGAGCGTTCTGGAATTATTCCTTGAGTGTCTTCTTAAATTCTTCAGAGAATGATACTACCAGGAATAGACCCAAACGCTGCAACCGGTATTGGTGATTGCAGAACTCTCCGAAATTCATGAAACCAATTGAGCTTTCACTTCCAGACCTCCATTTGCTGGACTAAAACATGCTTGGTAGAATGGTACTGACTCTTCATTAATACTGGGGTGTGTTTTGAAAGTGGATCTATGGTCTCAACTTTCTACCACCCAATATATTTAGATCTTGAACTTTGAAACCTTGAATCAATGGTCTATCTACTCACTCCAAGCAAGAATCTTATAAAGGACCGATCTATAACTTGAACTCTGTAAAGTAATTTCCAAGTTCAAAATTCAACTTGTATTTCTTATAATTTTCCTACCGACCCAAAGTCATAAACAAACAGGCCAAATGGTGGCAACGCTCGGCATTGGTTGCAATATTACCTTTCGGCTATAAAATGAAAATTCATTGCTGCCATTGTGCTGATATGGAAATGAGCTTGCGTGAGTGTCCTGCAGCTATATGGTTTATTTGCTTTAACAATTAAATAAATACTTTAATTAATATTTGCCGTACATTTCGAAAATCTGTGCATGAAGAAGCACAAAAGCCTAGAATTGCCCATATAAACAAGAGGTAAATAAAACTGGAAAAATAGTTGTGTGAATGTAACTATGTCTGTTTGAATTATAAGGAGTCCCTAAGAGTTTTCTATTAATTTCGTTTGCTTTATATGCATATGGAAATGAATTTTCGGATTTCAAAATAAATGAATATGAATTGCAAGAGGTGTGCATATTTTTTGTTTTATTAGAAAACACAGAAGTCAAGAAACTGTGTAATTTTTCCACAAAAAATTATTTATAATGGCGAAATAGGGAAAACATAATTTTTTACAGACACTGTTGCCTTCAAGGAATTGATAGATTTCAAGGAAGATGGCTATTCAATGACATAGGAAGACGTTAATGATCCTGAGTTAAGTGTCAGGAATTGAACGATCTCGGAGCTAGTTCCTTGCAAGACTGTCGAGATATAGAACATCTGTTGAAACTAGTATGGAAGCATGTGCAAGTTCTTTCATTTCCTTGCGATCCATAATTTAGAGAATTCTAGAAAATCTTCGAAAACGTTTTTTGTTAAGTGTTAAGTTTTTTTTAAGTGTTACAGTGATCGGATTTAGTTCAAATATCCGACGTTTTGTTCGATAATCTGTTTCCATCTAGACGGCAACTTCATAATCCTTTGCGAAGAACTTGGACAGCTACTTTTCACAAGCGACTTTTGAGTTGAACTTTACACCACCAAGGGAGCTCGCCATGGACAGGGGCAGGTGGTAATAACTTGGCGCTATGTCCGGGCGTTATGGTGTATGCGATAAAACCTCCCAACCGAGCTCCCGTAGCTTCTGACGTGTCATCAACGAAGTGTGTGGTCTGGCGTTGTCCTGGTGGAACACTACACCCTTCCTGTTGGTCAATTATAAACGCTTCTGGTCGATCGCATGCTTCAAGCGGTCCAGTTGTTCGCAGTAGATGGTCTGACCATATGGGAACAGCTCATAGAGGATGATTCCTTTACAATCCCACCAAACACAAAGGAAAACCTTCCTGGCCGTCAATCCCGGCTTGCCCACTGTTTGGGACGATTAACCGGCCTTCGACCACGACCGTTTTCGCTTAATATTGTCGTATGTGATCAATTTTTCGTTGCCAGTCACCATCCGCTTCAAAAATTGGTCGAGTTCGTTCCGTTTCAGCAGCATATCGCAGGCGGTGATTCGGTCCAGGAGGTTTTTTTGCGTCAAATCATGTGGCACCCAAACTAACACCCATCTCCTGGGCGATGTTATGAGATGCCACTTGCCGGTCTAACTCGATGTTTTCCATGATTTGATCGGTATTCGTCGTCACAGGTCTTCTGCCGGCTGGCTTATCCATGGTGTCATTTTCACCCGCTCTGAATCGTCGAAACCATTCTAGTGATAGAGTACCATCCTCCAAAACACCATTAATCTCACGGAACGTTTCTCTACCGGATTTGCTTTTAACGAAGGAAAACTTTAAAATAGAGCGAATTTCGGCTTTAGTGAATTCCATGTTTACACGTCTATAACTGTTGAACGCAATATGCAACGTAATCATGCATAGCGTCATTTTGTAGGTTATGTCAAGACCTTTCTAAGATGTATGGTATTGCCAGATACGAGCTCTGTAGCGCTTTATACATAGCTGCGAAATTCAAAAGACTAAAAGGCGGAAGGGAGATATTTGCCAACCTAATATATGCATTATTTCATTAATTTTCCTTTAATTTTGTATACTCCAACCTAGGTGGCAACTCTGTAATGTCATACTGTAGTGACAGCCCTAATAGCCCTTATCAAATAGGGCTAAATAGCCCTTATCAAAACATCCATTTCCTATAATTCACGTCTAAAGTCTTATTTTAAATGTATTAAATAAAAAAGGGTGGCAACCCTGTTACAATAAACCTCAAATTTTGAAATTTTTTAAGAATTTTTACTCAGTTTATATTACTTAGCATTTGTTTTTAACACATTTTTATTTCAAATCATGTGGCAACTCCATCAAGTTATAATTTTGCTTTAGCATTTATTATTTAGTATTTAAATTTGGCTGTCCGTAATGCTTGATTTTAACATTTTTACTTCTAATACATATTTTTTAAAGAAATCTGGCAACTCTTCAGGATTTTATTTATTGTCTCTCCATCTTGAAAGCTCTCAATTCTAATTGGCTTTTTCCTATGCTTTTAAAGATTATGTATCTACATATGTATGTATGTACGGTAATAAATTTTCTATGCCATCTACTAAATTTCGGTATGCAAATAAATTTCAAAGCTTTAATAGGTTTCCTAAAATATTCGTAAATTTTCGAAAATTAATTCGCTTAGCCTACTAAAGACATTTATATGCTCAATTGCTAAATCAAGGCATAAAAAGGTTTTCATATGTGTTATATATTTATAGATATACATACATATATACACTTGTAAGGGTTCTTATAGTCATATGTTTAGACTTGCAGTAATATTTCAGCTGTAACTGATAGAAGACGCTAGCTTTAAGTTTTATGTGCACTAAAACCTGAGTACTAACCTACTCAATATGCAAGTTTCTTAATTTGTTTATGTATCTGTTTATATATATGTATGTATGTATATTTATATATAGTTATCTACATATACTTAAGTGATTGTCTTCGCTGTTATTCTCGAAGCAACTTTTGGCTTCACATCAACTTAACAAAATGACCTCGACGATAAAGCGTAGCATTTGCACAGTTTTACTTGCAACAAAATTTACAGCTCATATGGAGCTGAGTTACCCTGATGGAGCGTAAATTCGGTTATAAAAACATATCTTATGATGTGTAAAGACACCATACAATTACTGGAAGTAATGTGTGAGTGCATGCCCGGTAGGAAAAATATATACAATATAGGTTAGGTTAGGTCTCCAAATATATAAAAAGTAAGGAAAGGCTAAGTTCGGGTGCAACCGAACATTTTATACTCTCGCAATTTATTGATGTAATTTTATTAAGATAACACATAATTTTACCCATAAATTCGGCATAAAGTTTAATAGAATAACGAAAATCATCGTATATAGTATATGAGGGCTGAGGTAATTCGATACACACCAAGATACACTATATTCAAGATTATATACTCACTTAATTTTGCTAAGAAATCTCAATTAAACGATATATGCGGTATAAAGCCCACCGTATTTTTGAAAAACCTATAATGAGGTATATGAGGGCTGAGGTAATTCCTGAACCGATTTCATTCATTTTCACCAGCTAGGTACACTATATCCAAAACTATACACGCACTTAATTTCGCAAAGATATAGTATCTCACATATTAATCAATACATATATGCAGATTAAAGCCCACTGCATTTTTGGAAAACCTATAATTAGGTATGTGGGAGCTAGGAGATGTTATTATCCGATTTTAATAATTTTTGGAACAGTGACACACTATTAGAAGAAAACAATTTCCTCTGAATTCCATTAAATTATCGGAGAGATTTATCCATATTTTCGGTTAAAATTTACCCTTAGGCGCGGAGTTCAACATGTTCGATAACAGGGGCCTTGAAATGTTATAGTCCGTTTTCGACAATTTGTTCTGAAGTGAAGCCAAAGATGATATGCACTGCTTGTGTACAGTTTTATTTCGCTATCTTCATTGGTTCCTTATATATATATTATAAAGTGAAGGAATGAGATGAAATTCAAAATTGAGTTATATGGGAAATTGTCGTGGTTATGAACCGATTTCATCCATTTCTCACATGTGTCATCAGGGTGTCAAGAAGGTATTATGTACCGAATTTCATTGAAATCTGTCGAGTAGTTCCTGAGATATGGTTTTTGACCCATAAGTGGGCGATGCCACGCCCATTTTTCATTTCGTAAAAAAAATCTGATTGCAGCTTCCTTCTGCTATTTCTTCTGTAAACTTTAGTGTATCTGACGTTTCTCGTTAGTGAGTTAACCCACTTTTAGTCATTTTCAACCTAAACTTTGTATGGGAGATGGGCGTGGTTATTATCCGATTTCTTTCATTTTTAGACTGTATAAGGAAACGGCTAAACGAAACGACTGCAGAAAGTTTGATTTATATAGCTTTATTGGTTTGCGAGTTATATACAAAAAACCTATTTGAGGGCTGGGTCACGCCCACTTTTCCAAAAAAATTACATCCAAATGTGTCCCTCCATAATACGATCCTATGTTCCAAATTTTATTTTCATAACTTTATTTATGGCTTAGTTATAACACTTTATAGGTTTTTGATTTTCGCCATTTTGTGGGCGTGACAATGGTTCGATTTTGCCCATTTTCGAAAGCAACCTCCTCAGGGTGCCAAGGAATACATGTTCCAAGTTTCGTTAAGATATCTCAATTTTTACTCAAGTCATCCCTTGCACGGACAGACGGACAGACAGACATCCGGATTTCAACTCGTCCCCCTGATCATTTTGATATATGTATATAACCCTATATCTAACTCGTTTAGTTTTATGACTTACAAACAACCGTTAGGTGAACAAAACTATTATACTCTGTGCAACAGGTTGCGAGAGTATAATGAAACTTGGAGTATATCAGACCGTTCTTTTTGGAAGCAGAATTACCAGTTAAGTAGGATATTAAGGTTCGACGAAGCGTAAATAAACTTAAAGTGAAGAAGAATTGTAACGTACCGTTTCATCAGATTTTATATAGCTGGAAATAAAAAAGGAGCAGCTTTCTTCATCCTCTTGGCATACTTTGCTTTCACTTGAAATAGTTGTCTAAACGATGGACTTCTTTGACTTTAAATTTTCGTTCCCTTTTTGATACAGAGTTGCATTAGGAAATATACTTTTTTTACATTATTTTCATATCTTCTAAGTCATTTATTACTTCCTCAACTAATTCCATTATTTTCATAATTTTTTGTCTTACAGGGTCTACTAAACCTCGGGTTAACGATCCATACAAGTAGGTAAGTGTGTAATTTTCCTTTTCTGTTTATATTTAGAGCTTAAAGTGAACGTTTCAATTATTTTCGGGACTCTACTGAGTGGAGTTATGGTGAAACTGGACTTTAATGAGTAGTAAATGAGAGTACTTTATACATACCTATATTAATAATGTTTACAACAGCTTAATTTTTATTAAATTAATTTTAAAAAGCTTCCAAATATATAGAACAAAATGAGAGGTTCTCAGATATTATGATGGTCTTTGTTTTATATTTAGGAAAACTAAGTACTTTCACTGTTGATAAGACTTAAATTTTTTAATCTATAATAAATCTTGCCCCATATGAAAAGAGAAACTAAATGAATAGCATATAGGTAAATGTAAGTTTGATCCAGTGATTAAGTTTTTTATTTCAATTTGTGCAGCATAAACTTTTTGGGTGACTGCCACTCGGAAAATTGTTTCAATCCCAATATGGTTTATTGGAACCCCCAAAGTATATTTAGAATATAAAAAGACTTACCAAAACTGGTCTATATGTGGCTCTCTGGCCTACCAGACTAACCATAACCTCAAATAATCTGTATCGGAGTTTTGAAAAAGGCATAAGATCGACCTGCCAAGAAGAGAATAATACCAAAGTCCGCATGACATAAACCATCTAGAATCTGAGCCTAACATTCCCAGAGAAATGTGTCGGTCAGGCTTGTTTCTAATAACTAGAGTCCCTAGCAAAACTAGAGCAGGTTTCGAAGAAATTCTCTGTTAATATCCCATTTAATTATCTTTGCTATCCTTTTGGTTAAGTTACAGGCATTTTAGGGAAACCTGGACGTAGTTAGTGCTCGACGAACCAACGTTTAGACAGCAAAATGTAGAGGAACTATCCAAATTTGAAGAAGCTTATGGACCTTGGTCTGCAAGCCGAGAGATGTCGGTCAGGTTTGGTTTGCATTACCAGAGTCCAATAAGCAAACTCGAACAGGTCTCGAAGAAATCCTCTGCTAAGAATCGGAACGTTTTGAAATATTTAATGTCTCCATCGAATTCAAATAAGCTATATCCCGTTTAGTTATCTTAGCCATCAGATTTTTTTAGTTAAGTTACAGGGATTTACCGGAAACCTGGCCGAAGGTAGTCTATGAAGAATCATCTTTTAGACAGCAATAATTAAAGTAGAGAAACTTCCTTCAGGAATAATTACTGTGGCTTAAAAAAAAATAAAGGTTAAGTCAAAGGATTTTCTCGGAAACCTGGACGAAGTTAGTCTTAAAGAATTTGAAGAAGAAATTATGTCCCAGGCTTTTCCCGGAAATCTGGACAAAGATAGTCTTCGAAGAACCAACGTTTAGACAACAAGAATTGATGTAGATGATTTTTTGTGAATTTGAAGAAGCAGTTATGAACCTTCAGGAGTAAATACTCCGACTTTAAAAAATTATGGCTACATCACAGGCTTTTCCCGAAAAAATAGCCGAAGATAGTGTCCGACGAACCAGCTTTTCGAAAGCAAGAATTGTTGCAGAGAAAATTTTCAAGTTTTAAGAAGCAGTTATGAACCTTTGTATACAAGTGTTGGGCTTGTCGAATTAAGAGTCGAGACTTCGATCCGCCATCCGGCACATAACTTAGAAACAGTATGAAACCGTCGACTCTATATACAATCTATCAAATATAGCCGTAACAGCTGAAAAAAATCTAAAATCTAGACCATTCCTAGTTAATTTTGCACAAATTTTCTAACTAAATGCGAATCATAATTGAAGTTTCCCCCCAACAGCGCTGCAATGAAACTTTGCAACTTTTTAAAATTTTTTATCGAAACTCTAAAAAGTGTAAAAAAACGAATTTTGCCTTAATGGGTTTTTCCAACTAAACGACTTCCCCGACATGCCAAAACATATTTTTTCAACTTCCCTATTTTTCTCCCTTTTCCCGTCCTTACTCTTCCGCTTCGCACAAAATCCAGTAATTTGAATGGAAAAACGCGAATATGCATTGGCTACTGATGCCTGATAATGGCGCTACTACTACAGGGGAGCTGTGGCGGTTGCGGCGCCTGCCGTGCGCAAAGTGCCAAAATGCGAGCAAGGGCTGTCTATTCAACTTTCCGTTGCGTAAATCCTCATAGCACTGCTGACAGCTTTGACTTTTGTTGGCAACAAATCCAAGCTGTCAAAATATGCATGCCAAGTCAAGTGCAGCCGCAATTTTCCTATTTTCCGCGTATCACTCGCTGTTTGTATCCCCGTGTGTGTATATGTGTTTGATGTTTGGAATGGTGGAGTAACGCCAGCAATGCTGTGGTTTGCCTTTGTTTTTGTGTTTTTGGTTCACCATTTTGCGATTTGGATTTCGAATGCATAGTTTTTCTTCTTAGCTGTCCGTTACAATTTGAATAGAGGTGTCGTAATGTCATAACAGAAATTATTACAGTGCTTTCTGAAAAATGATCCACACGCAATGATTCGCTGCGACTTCGCAATCCATGCATACCTATGTATATACTCACATTGAGGTAGGTGAATATTGTAGACTGGATTAGAATTGCAAATGAAATTTAAAACGTATTCGGAAATTAAATTTCGTAAAAGGCAAGCTTTGAAGGTAGGATATAACCACAAAAGCTTAGGTTAGACAAATAATAATACAAAGTCCACACCACGAAAACGGAAGAAAGGGAGAAGGAAAGTCCGAACCGACTTTTAAATCGGAAAGTGTCCTGGGAGGGTCACTGCCGGCGGTGACGGAATCGTCTGCCGCAAAAGGCAGTGAAAATAAAATTTCGCAGGTGCGGCTACCCCCCGTAAAGCGTAGCAAGTCAGGCGCTGTCGGCTGGAAAGTGCTTAGCGACGGTGGCGACGGCAAAGCGGCGAGATTAGGTAAAAATCAATCTCAGGCTAAACGACAAAGGTCGTTTGAGGTGGATTCCTCCCTTGGCGAGAAACCACGGGCTGGAGAGGTCCCGACGTTTAGCGAAATCGCCAAACTCGCGGGCTCCATTGAGCTAGGAGTATACGAGCGAAACAGGGAGAATGGAGCCATCTCTCACGATGAGTGCAAGCGGGTCGCGGCGGCCATATCTCCGGTTTTCATGAGGGTGATCGGAGGAAACCACTCCAAGCTGCAAGAGCGAGGGTTGGCACCACGGCATCCACAAGCTAGTTAGTTGTGCTGATGAAAGCACATCATTTTACTCCGCACTCCAATCAACAGCGCTCCATCTGGACTCCTATCTACTCATCTATATTTTGATATTGGATCGGATCTCGTAAGTTTTTGAAAATCACATTCAGAATCGGCTGATTGAATCCCATTGGCGAATGTATTTGGTTATACGAAAGCTCGGCGCAAAGTGAGTGACCAAAAATAGATAACGAATTGTGGACTCTGAATAGTGTTTGGACATGTTCAATTGCGATAAACCGAACTTCTTTGGACGATATGTGAAAAAAGATGAAACTTTATTCCAGCAGCTACTCAGCATTCCAATCGGCAGTCTTTCGAGTAGACTTCACGAATCCAAATCTTGCGAAGTCTCATAGTACACGGATCCAAAGCAAAAGTCTCAACAGTCTGATATCGTTTGTATTTTGAGATCGGATCGGATCTGTAGTATTCTCAAATTCATATTAATGAGGCTGATTACAACTCACAGATGCTCAGTTGAGTTGGAAGAATATTCATAATTCTATGGTATATAGGGACTTAGAAGCCTTGATTGTACTCAAGGACCTTGGTGCAGTTGTACTTTGAGGCTAGTCAAACAGCATGATTATTTCTTCCACGAGCTCATGAGCTATGTACTTTCTGAGCTTTCTGACAGTACATTTACTATTGAAAACCTCTTAAAAGTTTATCTCGGCCAACATTTACTATCACTTTGGAAGAATATTAAATTATCACTGAAGATTTGGCTGACAGGGCAACGCCTCATAACTCGTCGCACGATGAACCAAAACAAAAAGATGTCAACTGCTGAAACCTGAAGCCAAGTTTATATGTATATATCAACTACAAGAGTGTGCAACATATGCAATCGCCAGTAGTGAAGGCAAAAACAAAAAATCCAGTGCACTCGATTAACTTTATGCAATATATCTCTTGGGACCATGTCGCGAAAGAATGAATTTTTCCTGCTTTATTCTCTTGTATACTCAAGTAGTTGTTGGCAGCACATTTGTTTTTGCGCTGTTGTCATATCTTATTCTGTCATAACGGAAATTGCTGTTGTACATTAAAGCGTCCCACAGCTCAAGCGTGTAAAACAAAGAAAAATAGTGTTTTTGAAGTGTAGAATATTAAAGAGTTGTTAATATTAGATTTATTCTGCTGAAGAGTTTAACGGTGTTGAAGATGTATATATGCCACCCATGAGAGACAAAAGTGTTTTAGTGCTAAGAGTACAAGGAATGACCCAAGGGTTGCAATTGGACCTGAAAAGGCGGAAGTTAACCAAGAATTTTGTGTTACTTAAATTTTGGCCAAGTCAAGTTAGTTCACAGTAATTTGGTCGGATCAGTATCAGTCCATAAACCCGACCGACGTCGGAACTTTTATTTGATATGGTCTTCCCCAGTTGGTCTTTCGAAACAGATAGTGACTAGCAAACCCTTCGGATACAATAGGCTAAAATATTTTGCCTTATCTCAGATCGGATTTAGTTCAAATATGCGCCGTTTCGTTCGATAATCTGTTTCCATCTAGACGGCAACTTCATAATACCCCCCTCGTAGAAGCCCCGCTCCTTATTTGCGAAGAACTCGGACAGCCACTTTTCACAAGCCTCTTTTGAGTTCAACTTTACACCACCAAGAGCGTTCGCCATGGACAGGAACAGGTGGTAATCACTTGGCACTATGTCCGGGCTATATGAACAATACTCCCTTTCTGGACAATTTTGGACGCTTCTGGTCGATCGCATGCTTCAAGCGGTCCAGTTTTTCGCAGTAAATGGTTGAATTAAGCGTCTCGCCATATGGGAGTAGCTCATAGTGGATGATTCCCTTCCAATCCCACCAAACACACAGCAAAACCTTCCTGGCCGTCGATCCCGGCTTGGCCACTGTTTGGGACGATTCACCGCCCGTTCGACCACGACCGTTTTCGCTTGATATTGTCGTATGTGATCCATTTTTCGTCACCAGTCACCACCCGCATAAAAAATGGGTCGAGTTCGTTCCGTTTCAGCAGCATATCGCAGGCGTTGATTCGGTCCAGAAGGTTTTTTGCGTCAAATCATGCGGCACCCAAACATCAAGCTTTTTTGTGTATCCAGCCTTCTGCAGATGGTTTAAATTGGTTTGGTGACTAACTCCCATCTCCTGGGCGATGTCACGAGATGCTACATGCCGGTCGAACTCGATGTTTTCCATGATTTGATCGGTCACAAGTCTTCCGCCGGCTAGCTTATCCATGGTGCCATTTTCACCCGCTCTGAATCGTCGAAATTATTCCTCCTCAGTTCGAGGTGATAGAGTACCATCCCTCAAAAGTCCATTAATCTCACGGAACGTTTCTCTAGCGGATTTGCCTTTAACGAAGGAAAACTTTAAAATAGCGCGAATTTCGGCGTTAACTGTTGAACGCAATATTCAAACTAATTAGATACGAGCTCTGTAGCACTTTATACATAGCCGAGCAATTCAAAAGATAAAAGGGCGGAAGGGAGATATTTGATAACCTTATATAATTTCCTAGCTTTTTTTCAAATAAATTCCTAAGATAGGTTCCCGAGAGTGATTCTTGGTTAATCCGGATATATATTTTAACGGTCCTAATGAAAATTCCAATACTAATATGGATGTAAAACCCAATATTATATGAAAAGAACTTCACGAAAAAGCTTTTCCTGAGAGAGACCGTACGTAAATCCAATTACTGTCGAAGTAGTAAGTAAGTATAAAAAATATTGATCCTTGCAATGAATGACCCACGAAAGTCTTTACAAAACGTTAGAATATATTTTGTATCCGACAGCATTTCATCGGTAGTTATTAAGAAATTGTAAGATCCTCGGATACAAATGTAAATATTCATTAATTTCAATAAAGTAAAATCAAGAAGTAATCAACTCATCCATAAACGTTTCATAGTCGTTTCTCATATTGATTTGCCAGCGGTCCGTCAAAACCTCTTCAGTCCTATATTATCTATATTATCGAGTGGGGTACTAGTAGTTCGCAGAAAACCGCTCCAAGAAAGCTCACTAGGCACTTATCAGCTATATTTTTTTTTCCAAAAAATCAAATTTCTGTGAGACTTTCCATCTAACCGTTGAAGATGATGCCTCTTCTCTGTCCAACAATATATTCTTTCGTTGTTCTAAACGGTTGGTGACGATTTTACCAAGGGCGTAACTAGCAGACAAGGGCCTTTACTACAAACTTTAATTTAATTCCGACTTTTCTTTGGATCGCTATTGTCTTCTTAAGATAAAAGAGATAAGATTTCGTCTTCCAGAAAGCTTCTCTTTCACCGTTACATGTTCAGTATAGTTTAGAATTTGAACCCAGATTTCTGAATTTCGAGGCCTCCTGCTGTTAGCCCAGCTTTATGCTAATACGGAAGATTCAGTTGTAAGACTTTTGAGGTTATTATGAGATCTTGTCTACGTATGACAGGTTGTCAGTTCGACTTCCAACTGAAGGAGAATCTGAAATAGTATAGAATATTGTTCAATTTTTGAAAGCTCTAGCCCCTCAACTATGTATCTACAAGCCTATATTTTATTCGAAAAAAACTGAATATTTTCCCCCTTCCATATTTTGAGCAGTTAATGACAGCTTACAAGCCGTCATTCAGTACAACATCTAAAATGCTGACAAGTAAGAAAAAGAATTGGAAAAACATCATCTTCCACTTCAATGCTACCTCACATTTCCATTTCCATTTCTTGCGCAACACTTCGAAAACTAGAAGAGAAGAATTGAGCATATTGTTGTCAGAATTTGATAGTTGATATCTACAGCACAACTATTGAGTGCTCAACCGTTATATAACGGTGAAAAAGTGTTGATTGCCTATTTGTGCAGCAGATATTATTTCAAGTGCAACTAAAGTTAAACGTAGATTCCACTGACAGGCTGTCAATAAATGCAAACGTACTTTGGCAGCGGCGCGTTGCCAACCAACTGAGACGCCGTGATTGCTGACAGGCGGAAGCGCACATCCGGCATTCGCTTACTTTTAAAAGCCAGCTTTTTTTCGCAATCACGTGCTATGTTTCGCTGTAGCTACCGCTAGAGCACGTGTGCAAGTGCAGTTGTTGTGGCGCAGAGTCAGAGTGAGTGGTGAGTGGAATACTGAGAGTGTGCATTCGAGGAATTTCTTATTTTCTAAACTTTTTTTTTTGGTTTTGTTGCAATTGTGCATTTATATAGTTTATTTAATTTATTTATTTGTATATTTATTCAATGTTGCCCCAAAAAAGCGCTCTAAATAAGAAAGAAAATGCACTGCTGCCTTGTAGGTGCTACAGTGCGTATGAGTAATGTTAATTTCATACTATATTTTCATAGGCGGGATTGTTAATTTATATATATTTTTATGAATTTACATTGAGAGATTGATCATTTTAAAATGAAAACTCTTACATATTACAATATTTACATTTTGTTCCTTTATCACGAGGAAAAGATCTGAAGGTCTTATTTATCCTTCACATTATTTTCGACTTAATCTTTGTACTATGGTCTTGGGTGGTCAAAGTACTAGGGTGCGATAGTCATTTGCGTATTTGTGACTGCCTGTTTTTTAGTGATTTTTTAAATATTTTTTTCTACGACCAGGAAATAGATATAGCTATAAATTTATTATCATTTATTAACATTTTAAGCTAAAAATATTGTGTACAACATAAATTACAGCGTTCTGAACACCCCCACCTCGAAAAAATAGGCTTAGCATTTCCTCCAAGTTTCCGGCTGATTGGCTTATCAGAATCAAAAAAAAAAAATGAATGGCATTCTAATCTGTAAGCTTAAATACTTGGGACGCACTACGATCAAGTGAATGTACCGAAAATTGGTCTTTTGGGAGACATTTGAAAAAAAAAATTGCGAATTTCCCTTTTTTGTTTTATGCTAATTAATCAAAGTTTTTGGAATTTTTGATCAATAATAGAGCTTTCCATGAGTTGACATGTGCTGAGTGCACTCAACAAATTTCAAGTCATTCGGTCAAGCCGTTTTTGAGACACGATGCGCTTCGAACAGCTCCTTCTTCTAAATGCTGTGTCTTTAAAACGAATTCGATTTTCTATAAATCACTTTACTAATGACGTGTGTTATAAATAAAATATTGTTTGAGCCCATCACATGGGATGACTTTCTTAAAAATATAGGGAATATAAATTCTTCCAATATAATATTATTGTCTTTACACTCTCTCTTTTTTCCTCTATTCTTATGACTGTCATAACTATCTAGTTTAATATGTTTTGATATCCTATGCAATCATAATTGCTCATTGTTCAAAGAATCACCAATGTTTCGTCGAAACTTTCTCAGAAGCCGGCATTAATGGCTTGTTTGCTGTTTTTAATCTTCTTGGGGGAGATCCCAACTTCTTAAATAGCTGATCAGCCTAAATGAGTAAGACAGGAGTATTAGACAGGAGATTTTCTTATTATATATTTACTTTAATTCTACTTGTTCGAAGCTGTATTAAAACTACATTACTTCGATTGTCAGAAACTATTTAAAGCAAAATGGAAATGATGGAATATCTACTTTTTGGTACATTGTTTGGAATTAAATTGCTCTATGAAAATATATAGCTTTTCAAGTTATGAAAATAATAAGATCAAAACATTAATTCTATGCTATTTGACAGCTGGCGTGACAGTTATTCAACTTCAAAATTATATAGCTCCAAAAACTCTATATAAATAACAGCTATACGAGGTATGTTCAATATTTAACGGAATTTTTTGTTTTTTGAAAAAGAAAATTATTCTATCGCCTTTATTCGAAACACTTCTCAATCTCGTTTTTTGGGGATATCTTTCCGTGATATCTCGATTACTTGTAATACTTCGGTCCTTTAAGGCTCTCCTTATATTTGGAAATAGCATAAAGTAAAACAAAGTCATGTTTGGTAAATATGGAGGCTGGGACATTGATACAGTATTATTTTGGCAAGAATTCACGAAGAAGCAACGAAGTGTGAGCTTTTAATTAACAAAAATCGCCAAGCTCATAAATTACGTCTAACCTTAGCGGTTGCTTTATGGCTACTTGAGCGGCATGCATAATAACACAACAAGAATTGGCTATCTAAACCCTTGGAACTGTAAATTTTACAATTTATACATAAATATTGGTTGGCAATTATCTCACTCCGCTTTTTGCTCTTTCTTCAATGCTTTATAAAAAGTGTTACAGTGATCTGATTTAGTTCAGATATGCGCAGTTTCATTCGATAATCTGTTTCCATCTGGACGGCAACTTCATAATACCCCCCTCGTAGAGGCCCCCTCCTTATTTGCAAAGAACTCGGACAAACGCTTTTCACAAGCCTCTTTTGAGTTCAACTTTACACCACCAAGGGTATTCGACATGGACAGGAACAGGAACATGGCGCTATGTCCGTGCTATATAATGGATGCGGCAAATCCTCCCATCCGAGCTTCTGACGTGTCATCAACGAAGTGTGTGGTCTAGCGTTGTCCCGGTGGAACTCTACACCCTTCCTGTTGGCCAATTCTGGACGCTTCTGGTTGATCGCCTGCTTCAAGCGGTCCAATTGTTCGCAGTAGTTGGCGTCTGGCCATATGGGAGCAGCTCACAGTGGATGATTCCCTTCCAATCCCATCAAACCACAGCAAAACCTTCCTGGCCGTTAATCCCGGCTTGGCCACTGCTTGGGATGATTCACCGGCCTTCGACCACGAACGTTTTCGCTTAATATTGTCATATGTGATCCATTTTTCGTCCATTGGTGACTATCCGCTTCAAAAATGGATCGAGTTCGTTCCGTTTCAGCAGCATATCGCAGGCGTTGATTCGGTCCAGAAGGTTTTTTTGTGTATCCAACCTTCTTCAGATCGTTTAAAATGGTTTGGTGACTATCACCCATCTTCTGGGTGATGTCACGAGATGCCACATGCTGGTCTAACTCGATGTTTTCCATGATTTGATCGGTATTCGTCGTCACAGATCATCCGCCGGCTGTTTCATCCATGGTGTCGTTTTCACCCGCTCTGAATCGTCGAAACCATTCCTCCGCAGTTCGAAGCGACAGAGTACCATCCCCCAAAACATCATAAATCTCACACCATTAATCTCCCGGAATGTTTCTCTAGCGGATTTGCCTTTAGTGAACTCCATGTTTACACGTCTATAACTGTTGAACTCAATATCCAAACTAATCATGCATAGCGTCGTTTTGTAGGTTAGATGTATAGTATTGTCAGATACAAGCTCTGTAGCGCTTTAAACACAGCCGCGAAATTCAAAAAACGGAATGAAGATATTTGCCAACCTAATTATTATTTTTTTCTTGAACCTAGAAGGCTCACAAACCTCAGAAAGGTCCCACTAATATACTTTGTTTAAATGTTAGTATAGTCCTAGAGACATGAAGTGCAATTCCACCACCAACAACAACAACAAATACCAAAATTGCTGCACGAGACAAATAACTACTCTATAGCGTCTGCTCACTTGAGACAACAATCTCTTGCTGATAACCACATAATGTATTTTTCGAATTAACATAAGAACCACCCTAATGCAAATTACACCGCCATATGCATTTATGAAAATATTTACTTGCGGCTGCGACACAGCGCCACACTGGCAGCTGCTTCCGCAATCATCAACGTCAAAGCAAAGTTGCGCGCTGCAATCACACACCTTCACATATACATACATACGAGTATATGCGGTTGCATATGCGACTCTGCATGTGCGCTGCACATCCTTCCTGCTGCTGTCACCGTGCATATTTTGCAACTCAGCCACTTCTCCACAACAAACATTTATCAGCAGCACACGTACAATTTCCTCGTCGCGCTTTCTTTGGCAGCACTTCTGCCACGCACACACACACTCACTCACGTTCTTACACTTAAATTTCGTGTTTCTTCAGCCACCGCTGCCGCTGCTCACTGCTGCTGCTGTTGGCTGTGTGTTGCCAACACTTATCATCTGCTTTTGCCCTGCGTTGCACCCTCCCCAATGACGGTCGGTGTGCTCGTTTTAATGTCGCTTCAGGTAATTTCATTTAGCAAAATTCGTACTTACGGCATTGGCAACAAAAATAGTAGCAACAACAACAACAACACCAACAACTAAAGTGAGAACAATAATGACACTGACAACGGAAGCCATACCTGTTGACAAAATATTATCTTGTTACGAATTTCCCCCGAAACACATTGAGGCATACACACTCAGACTCATATACATACATATACATACAGACACTTGTAAATTTGTATTTTTGTTGTATAAATTCTGTTTTCTTACAAAAAAAATGTTGTGTGCTCACGTAAATGCCAGCATTCGCATTCAAGTTGCATTCACTACATTTCTTCACGCCGCGCTTCTTCTTCCCCTTCTTCATCCCCTTCTTCACCCTTGCAACGCAATTCTCAAGCGTTCATTATCAAGCTGCCAGAAAGTTACTACACATTTGCATTGTTTCAATCTAATTTCAGTGCGTTGTGTGCTGTTTCTACTCCTTATGTAAATGCAATTCTTATAATCCTATCCACTTCTGAGATATAGTCAAGGTTATCAATTTAAATAAATTTTCATCTGAAAAAATTTATTTGAAGTTTAGGTTGAAGAGTTTTTATGGCATATTTTATGTTAATCTAACGATTATACAAGAAAGTTGTACGACTTGCATCTGAAGAAACGACTCACGTCAGAAAGACACTCATAAATTCAACTTTAACCAAATTTAAGGGATTTCAATTGATCTCTATATAACCCGAAGGCTGCACGATGTGTCCAAAAAATATGTAATATTTCTGCGTTTAGAACTTCGATATAAAATCTTCGATCTTGAGTCTTCACATATTCAGCAATACCAATCAGGAAGCATACGAGAGAACTGTTCTCCGCAAGATCTTTGGAGACGTCCGCTTGAACGAGGAGTGTCGTAGCAGATGAAACCATGAACTTTATGAGCTATACGGCAACATGAATATAGTTAAGCGCATAGAATTCCAACAATTCCGATGCTTGGACCATGTCGTACATTTGGAAGACGATGTTTGACGAAAAGGTTCTTCGATTCGTGGTCCATGAGTGGACAACGGAAGCAAGAGTGTCCACGCCTCCAATGGAAGGACAAAAAGCGCAGGGACCACTCTGCAGTAGGGATGTACCACAGTCGTGATTTCGCAAAGAATAGAGGCAACTAGCGAAGTTTTAATATCTCGGCCCAGACCGACCCACGGTTGTAGTGCGAAAAAAGAAGTCATGAAGAAGTCGATTACCATTCGTTCGGCTTAAGACAAGTGATATCATTTTTCCATCTCAGAATACGATTTTTTTTAAATTGAAATTGGTGAATAATTCAAAAGGAACATTCTAATAGAACCTGCTGAAAGCTTGTCATTCGGAGAGCTTGTTTCGTCATCTTCAGCGAATGCTCTACTCTGTAGCAAATCTGCCTTAGCGAGTAAATGACCGTTACTAAATACTCTGACCTTTGGGACATTTTATTCCTAAAGAGATAGCATCACGTCCATCAGCCCTGGAACATTATTAAGATTTCCTGACTTACACAATAGATCATAGGTCTCCCTGTGATAAACCAATTCTTAATCTTATGCTTCATCCACCTTTATCTATAAGTGGTAGAAGGCCTCCATTAATACTACCCAAAAATAAGATTTAGGAAAGCACTTCATTAGCGATATTACAAGACGTGTTTAGACGTGTTTCTTCAGCTTCCATTGTTTAAGGCAGCATTTCAAGGATTTGAATGGTGTTGGTAAACGTGTCGTGGACAGCTACCGAAGATTTGCTTTTAAATTATTTTCAGATACGCACGTCCAAAAGTCCAAATGACATTAACGAAGTTCCTCACAAAAAGTAAAATTTCTTCTCTCAGTGGAGTCATCTAAGAACTGGAACCATCACGTTTGAAGTGTGCTTTAACCGTCGGTTCAATCGATTATTGCACCTTCGGCCAATTACTACTCTTCTACTTTTTTCTGTTCTCTTAGAGAGAGAATAAGAGGGTATTCTTACCGATATGGCGATATCAACCCTTCTAAATACTTCGACGCTCTTTTTCGGCTTCTTATGTTGTTCGTTGCGATGCTATCCAAAATCAGAAAGTCCTCACTGAAGATCCTCCTTCTTTTAACTATTTCATGATAAGTATATTTTCAGAAGTTTGCTCCCAGGGGTGACCCCTATACATTTTGTTGCTTGTCGAAAGCTTAAGATTGGACCTTTCTTGTAGTGGTTTCTCATTTGAGATGTTGGAATTAATTTAGTGACTAGATGATAAATTAAACTATTTTATTCGAAGTTCATAGCGTTTCCAACTTCTCCTTTAAAAAATTAAAGACGTCAAATAAAAGCTTTATTAAACGCTTACAAAGCTTTCAGCTTTAATCTTAAATGTATTAAAGTATCTACGTGTCAGTGACTCCATAACCGAGATGTTACTCTTTAAAGAGTAAATGTGTCTACACTCCAAATACTTCTAATACCACATAATAATACATATGTACGTATAAGTATAATCAAGTATTCCTTTGTTTGTAAACTCTTAACTTATGTAAATATCCTGAAAAGTTCCTTGCGCGCCACGCCACTTCAGTATGGACAAACTCTTTGCAAAACGCCGCGAGCATCATTTGTTCATTGTTGCCAAAGCGAGTCGAATGTCGAATGGCGAATGGTGCGCGGCTGGCGTCACGTCTAAATTCAACTGCAGTGGCATTGGTGGGCGCCAATTTTGACATTCGTAGATAAATTTAAGATTTATTTAAATAAGTTCTTGCCAACTTTAATTTACAAGGCGGAAGCCGGATGGACAAACCCACACAATTAAAGAAAATTAAAAGATAAAAGGACTGTGTGCGGTACTGTAATGTTTTTGGACGATGGTAGTTTCATTTTAAACCCAACGGTAGATGGGACGTTATGAGAAATCAGTAAAGTTACTAATCCATAAAATTTTCCGGAGCTTGCGATGAAAGATGTTTTGAGCCTTTATGAGCGAACTGTTGAATGAAAGACTTTTATGACACCTGATAAACAGACTATCTGATTATTATGTGCATGTGATATCAATAGACTTCTTCTTCTTCTTGAATGGCGTAGACACCGCTTACGCGGTGATAGCCGAGTCCACAACAGCGCGCCACGTATCCCTCCTTCCGGCATTATGGCGCCAATTGGTTATACCAAGCGAAGCCAGGTCCCTCTCCACCTGGTCCTTCTATCGGGGTGGAGGTCCCTCTATCAATAGACTACTTCATATGAAACCACATTTGAGGAACGCAAAAGAACTCCGATATTTAAGTAGTTACATGTGTTGTCTAGAAATAAGCGGCTTAATATTAAAATTTCTGCCATTGCGGCGTGATTTCCGTCGAGCCCTCGGAAGAAAGGAATGAAAATGAGTAACTTGGACGAAGGAAAAAGTTCAAAATGGATTTTTGGATTTTTTGGCAGAGGTTTTTATGAAAAAAAAAAATAAATAAATGTCAAACATTCCGAGGCCAGTTTTAATAGTTGTAATTGAAAATAAATATTTCATCCAAATCCTTGTAAATTGTATCTCAAAGATCCGTTCAAAATTTCATAAAGATCGGTTAAGTAGATTTTGAGTAATGCTACCCTGAAGCGTGCAACTTCTTCAGACTGTACAGTATACTCTCGAAAAGTAAATTCTCAGAAAGTAAATAATCGCGGAAAAGTTAATCACCTTTAAGATTACACATGCACCTCGAAAAAGTAAATTTTTTAATTTACTTTTCAGAGAGTGTGATAAAAAATTCGAAACGAAGCAAGCAGCGTTTTTACGATGTTGCAAAAACACTTACTCTCTTGTTTATCGCGTCTTTTTAGTAAATAAACTCTCCTACTTGATCCACTGGTTTAAAAATTAAAACGATGCAAATCAGGTGTCAGACTTTTTGAATTGTCGTACAAAAATGGTCAGAAAATATATTGCAAAAGAAAAAAAAACAAAAGAATATTCAAGATTTTTTCTCTTCATAGTAAATACATATGTATGTATGTAAATGTAAATATGTTTTTCATGTAAATCCATATGTTTTATTGAAGCAAATAAATGAATGAATTTTTTAAGTCTAAAAATGCATTTAATATTATAAAAACAGATAATTTATGTATATATTTGGAAAAGTAAATTATTCGAAAAAGTAAATTACCCAAAATACCAATCGATTTACTTTTCGAGAGTATACTGTATATCCAAAACTATCACTAAGGCAATCAGACAATACTTTCTTTTGTGACTACTTAACCTCACTTCCCAATGAAGTATTGGAAAATAGATTGAGGTTCACGCAATCCTCTTGGGCGTCCGAAACAAGAGTATCCTGTTAACGGTAATTTCAAATCATCACTTAATTTTTTGTTTCCTTAACCTTCTCGTTAACCGTTAAAATGTCTTAACTGAAGATCTAAAAATCATATAACAGTTTAAAAATGTTAACTGAGATATTTAATGGGTCAATAAGCCCAATTGAGGTGTTTTCTCTTCGTGCTATCAGAAAACACAAGAGGAAAATGTGGTTTCAGAAGTAGACTTCTTCGTAGAGTCATGCCTCATTAGAAGTCTAAAGCTTGAAAGAAATTATCGAGGAAAATCAGTCTCGATGTATTAGAACATTCTACTTTGATTTGAAATGGAAAGGGTCGGATCGGATCTTAATTTCGGTCAATCAGGCTAAATTTCTGGAAAAGTGAGAAGACCCTTAGTGATAATAGGTTTTAGTCAGAAATGATGGTGATTACTATTTGATATACAGAAATGGTATTATAAATTTTCCACGCAAATTATTCAGACTGAATCAGACTTCTAAGAACGTTTCTTGTAATTATCTTCTTCCACCCATAATGAAAGATATCATATGGAAAAGGGTCTTATTCAACTAAAAGTGATTAACTCACGTTGAACATCCTTCAAGAAATCCGCAGCGGTAACCTCGAAAAGGTGTTAGAGATCCCTTAGACAGTAAATTAATAAATTCTTCTAGCTGCGACTATTTCCTAACTATAGATCGACCTTAAGAGGAATAATGTCGACTAAAATCCAGTTTTAAATACCTTTATAGAGTTTTTTGTAATTTGAGTCAAGGACCGATAAACTAGACTATATATTCGTGTCTTATATACGTTATATAGTGAGAGCTTTCTTCGTGAGTTTGGTTCTAACGATATCTCCAGCACGATACCAGAATTAAAATTTCCGAGAGCCTTTATATGGCCTTCAAAACGTAAGTGTTTCACTTGTTCATATATTTTGCTTTACAAATTTTGAAATATTTGAAATATTTTTTTGCCTTTTACACTATCGGTTACTCGATAACCGTTCAGCTGTTATACATTTTTGTTTTTGCTTTTCATAAGAAATTGGGCAGTTTCGTGAGCTGATTGATATTTTTAGCAGCGACATCTACCGTAGCTTTTTTGTATCAAAAAATTCAGCCAATCAGCCAATCTTTGTCGCAGAGTTGCATTTCATTTTCAAGTCGATTAAAATTCAATTAAAAATCAATGTAGATTTTTATTTTGTATGGTAAATAGCTCTTAATAAGCGTTTTAATCAGGCAGAGGCCGGTTAATTGAACAATTAGCTCCTGTGTAAAAATGCTATAAGGCCATTGTTTACCTGAAATCCGTTCTAAAGTAGCTATGGCACAACTACTTGGTGAACTTGGTGAATATAAACCAACAGCAAACTAGCGTTGGGTATAAAAACCACTGCTTCCAAAGCCTTCGGTGAAGAGTCAGTCTGTGTAAATATATGTATGTATGTGTGTTCAAAGTGCATTTGTGTACTAAATTCAATAAGGATTAAAAGCCGTTGTCGAAAAATATTTTCTATTTATTTAGCGCGCCAATGTGTCTGCTTCCGTTTATTTGTCTGGCGTTGCAAGCACTCGCATATACAAACATACAAACACAAAAAATTATTTCAATATGCAGTAGAGCAAATGAATGCAAAACACATACAAACACAACTACAGATATATAATGAATATAAGTATTTGTGTGTGCATAGTTGCAATGCAACATTTCGCATTCCAAATATGAAAGGTAACGGCGCTGCGTTGCGAGCGTGTTCGCCTGCCAATTGGGTCAAGTGACAGCGACATGGATGATTGCCAGCAAAAATTTTTGTGCTGAAAAGCTTCAAACGCGCATAAAGAAAAAATTATACATATACGAGTATAACTTTATAACATTTTGCTTACAACATAAAGAAGTCACAGTGGAAATTCGTTCCAACACACATACACATTCAAATACTCACACACACACATACTTGTTAAAATGATTTTCTATTGAAAATTTTTAAACTTTTTGCGTACAAACTGCGTCGTTGCGATTTTCCAACACAATTCACGCAAACAGTACAGTTACATATTATACATACATACAAACACTCACAAATGTAAAAATTTACAATGAAAGAAAGAATCCACAACTGCAACTTATGGCTACAAAAAGAAATACATAAATATCTATTGTTGAAGTTCCTCATAGAACAAGAGCGTATCAGACCGCATACAGCCGTTATAAAATGTTATTTATAAAAAAACAACAATAAAAACATTTTTTGCTTATCTTAAAATCTTCAAAGCCATTTAAATTCCGTGGATAATAAAGAATCATTGAAACTGGCTTAAGGAGTTACATGGGTTTCGTCGATTCAAAAAATCGATTTTTTTGTTTTTTGGCTTATTAATTTCTACAAGATCTCAGGAATATTGTCCTAAATTTTCAAGTCGATCCGAATAATAGTTTCGGAGATACTAGAAGATGTGCGCTCCAACTCAAGTACTATTGTTACTCAAACTTTAAACGCGTTTTTCACGGAACCGTGTTTTCAAAGTCGGTTGTCAGATTTTCTCGAAAAACTACTCAACCGATCTTGATGAAATTTTGAACAGGTGATCGAGACACAATTTACTCGTGCTTGAACGAAGGATTTTATTTTTTTTTTCAATTACAACTATTATAAAAAAGCAAAATGTCAAGAAATGTGTCCGAAATTCCAATTTTCGCTTTCACTTTTTTTGTCTTTCCTTCGTTCAAGCACGAGATTATGGTCTTACCTAAAACACTTATTTTTATTTCTTCATTTTGGATGATCCTGTCAGGAGTTATGCTGGCAACGCGGACGCACCTTTTTTCATAGGGGTCACCGGAAATGACGTCACAATGGAGGAGCTTTGATTTTTTATTTCAAATTTCAGAAATTATTCTTTAAATATTTATTTATAAGGCAGAAGAAAATTTGAATTAAATTAAACACTTCAAAATATATAATTCGATATTTTTAAACGCTGAAAAATTACAAAAAGTGGTACCTTGAAACAGAACAGTAAACTGAGCCAGCGGACCCCGGAAGCCATTAGTCTTCTGTTCCTGATTCAAAAGGGACGCTACAAAATACCGATAGGTACAACAAACGTCGTCATATTTTTCCCTCTCTTTTGACATTTCTCTTCAGTAAGTTTTGCCATTTCATCAAGGAAAGATATACGATCCTACAACGAGTCGAAATTATTAAAATTTAATACCGAAATTCGGAGTCAGTGGGCTCACGTTAAAGTTATGGCCGGCTCATTTCTGGCTAAATGGCTTCGTCAATAATGAAAATATGCGTTATTGGTCAAGCAGCAATCCACACGCACTCCATGAGTCACCATTGCATCCCGAAAAAATTACAGTTTGGTGCGGTTTATGGGCCGGCGGCGTCATTGGGCCGTAAAGGCTCCATGATGATCAAGACCGACACGTTACTGTGAATGGGAGTCGCTACCGCTCATTGATCACCGAATATTTTTGTCTCAAATTGGATGATATGGACTTGAACAATATGTGGTTCCAACAGGACGGCGGCACAAGCCACACAGCGAATGTCACAATCGATTCATTGATGAACGTGTTAACTATTGGTCGCCTCGGTCTGTGATTTGACACCGTTAGACTATGTCCTGTGGGACTACGTCAAGTATATGGTCTATGCCAACAGACCAACGACGATTGATGAACTTCGTACGAATCTCGAACGAGAAATTTGCAGCAGTATCGGCTGATTTATGCTTGAAAACCGTCAAAAATTGAGTTCCACGTCTGGACTTCTGCAAGCGTGCTCGTGATGGCCATGCAAAAGAAATCGAATTCCATACATAATGGCATTTTTTTGAAGTCTTATTGGAAAACCCTTTATTATTTACAGAATTATACACGCAAAAACAACAGCGAAGAAATTGAATTGAATTGAATTTAACCAACTTTCTTATGTAAAAAATTTCAAATGAATTCAAAACTGAGTAGTTTGAAATAATTGGCTCAGAAATTTTTTTCGATAGAAGGTAACGCAGTCGCTAAAAAAATTTAAAAATTCCCGAATTTTAAAATTTCCATTTTTCCAGAAGTCCAAAAGTCCATTTGTCATTTATTTTTTATTATGTTTATATTATGAACAATAATACTTTCAGCTGTATTCATTGCTTACTTTTAGTTTTGTTAAAAGCTCACATTTAGTTACTTTTTCACAAATTCTTGACCAAAAACAATACTGTAACGACGCCACAGCCTTCATATTCAACAGACATGACTCCGTGTGACTTTCGCCTATTTCCAAAATAAATATAAGAACATTAACAAGCATACGAAAAATCGCTAAAAGAGCCAAAGGCTAGCCCAAAAATCGAATTTGAGAAGTGTGTCGACGATCGGAACAAGGGCAATAAAAATGTAGACGAATGAATAAATATATATATATTTTTTTTCGAAACACGAAAACTCCCGTTATTTCAGTTTATTTCCAAGAAGCTTATAAGGATTGTACCATATTGTGTTACATAACTTGTTTCTTAGTTTGACCCTTACAATAAGTAGCAAAATTATGTAAATCTTTTATATGAATTAAAGACTTATCGAAGGCTCTCCGGAAGTTCTTCTTATAAGCTTTACATCTTGAACATATTTTCTTTTTACTTATCTCAGTTAAATCTTTCAGGAATTCGTTATTGTAATCTCTGCTTTTTAGGCAACTTTAGTTCCAATTAAATTTATTTTAACTGTAGATTTATTAGACTATAATAATATGTTTTATCAATAGCTGGTATTTCTGAATTACATACTACCTGATTACCTCTAATTCAAAGTCAATATTTTTATTTGCAATATTCTGTTTTGTTATTGTTCATTATTATCCTTATTCAATAGACGTGCTAAAACGAATTTACAGCTCCGATTAAATAAGTAGGAATCTGAAACTTTCATAATGCATTTTCGTACTTTTGGGCTTCTGTCTAAGGTTTTCTTACGGACCATTTCCCGGCTTTTACTAATGTCATTAAGAATCTATTTTATGAAACAACGACAAGAGATACATTCAGTCAACTAAGTATCCGGAAATTCTCATTTTAGATTTTCCCGCTGAGAATATTAAACAAAAAAAATATCCTGTCAGCCACTATTCTGTCAATTTTTATTGACGATGCCAAAACGTTGGAAATGTTGAAAAACATTTGGTAATTCAACCATGTCGAAAACTCAAGTTTACGATTGGTATAAACGAGGAGCGAAAAGAAGTGAACGATTTGCCACATTCAGGACGGCCTTCGACCTCTTCAACTGAAGAAAACGTCGACAAAATAAAGGAAATGGTGCTCGAAAATCATACATTCAGTCATTATAGTTTGCGAGAGATAGCCCAAATAATGGACGTGTCCATGAGACCGCTTGTCATATTCTGGTTGATATTTTTGGTATGCGGAAACTCGTAGCGCGATTGGTGCCAAAAGATCTGAATTTTCTTCAAAAAGTGAATCGCAGTTAGGTGGCTAAAGACATGCTTGAACGCGTAAATTCCGATCCAACGTTCATCGAACGGGTCATAACTGGTGACGAGACATGGGTTTTCGAATACGACATGCATTCAAGTCAACAATCATCGGATTGGCGCGACAAAACTGTGTCGAAACCGCAATCACAACGCACACAAAAGGTTAACTTGTTCTTAATGACGCCGTAAACAAACTAAATGACACTTAGCAATAAAAATTAACAGAATAGTGACTGACAGTTGTGCCAATCTGGGAAAATTATTTTTTAATGTTCTCAGCGGGATTGTCAAATTGACAGTCTAGTCAAACCAATGAAAATGGTTGTAATTTCTTATTTTTGAAAAGAATTTATGGCAACAATTTCTGACTCAAATAAAGACTTTGCATGTTATTGTGATCCCTTTAGTTATTTATTATTTTCGGCAATTAATGATAGTCTTGACCATTCCCTTAAATCATCATTTTCATTTTATTGTCAGTAATTTTCGAGTCAAATTGATATTATTGATATTGTTAATTAAATAGTTCAGTAAAATTACATTAGGGAGCTTATAAGCATTTCAATACATACTTTTCTCAGCTATATATTCCACATTTGTCATTTTAGTGTCATTAAATTTGACATAGTGTAAAGCGAGCATTATTCTATAAGTCTATTTTGTCCGAAGTGTCTTGAATACCTTTCATTGTCTGAAAGCTTCCGTAACCAGTGCCTAACACTAATGATATATACTTTCTATTTATAGTAACTCACCGTAAAATTTACTCCACAAAAAATCACTTAAGCGGATAATAAATCTCGACTCTTGTCAGAGTACCCGTAGCATGGCTAATTAGGCGTAGCATAATAATGAAGCTTTGCTTAAATTAAACATGTTACACCCAATACAACAAAAACAACAATAACAAAAGCAATTGCAGCAACAATAATAATATCAGCAGTGGTAGCAACAACAACAACAATAATAATAATTATTATGTAACAAGCAATAAATCACTGGTGAAACAATACAATGAAGCTACTTGATTGCCTACCATGTTCCGTTGAGTAGTTCAATATCCTTTCACCAAACAGTACGAGTATAATACTTGACTTGATTTCCTCCTGCCCATTTGGCAAACAGTAAAAGCAATTAATGGCATAGCAGAGGCAAGGCAGGCAATTCTAAAGATGCCAAGAATAACAACAACAACAACAGCAAGAACACGGCATGGTAATGAAGCGGCAAAATGGCCAGGCCCGTCCGCCACAAGACTTCAGCACTTCGGTACCGTTATTAACTATTGGAGTGCTAACTGCCAGTGTAACGGCGTATATTGTTGCATGCAACTGATTAGTTGGTGCTGCCGCATGCTTGGTGCGTGCCATTTGGTGCATGCAACTGCATTGCATTGCTACGAGATTTATGCATTTCTTGTGCTGTTGAGATCGCTGCCGATACGACGGCTGTGGGGACTACTGTTGGCCAGCTCATGCTTGCCGTGCTCGCCATGTAAATTGAGTGGCGTTCGTAGGTAATGCAATTTCATTTGGATATCTCAGTGTTGGCATTGGCAACACGTACGCAGTAGTTTCAGCTTTGCGCTTATAACTTGCAATTAAATTATATACGAAATTTGTAGGCGTTGTGTGGTGCTGCAGTAGAGATTTAACTTTCTGCTTTTAGTGCTAAATAGGCTTTGCTCAACACTTCCGAATGTTACTGAAGCGTGTTCCTTAAATGGTATTATTGTAAAGGATCTTGTCTGCGGAGTGCGAATGTGCTAAGTAAATTCCATTATATCTATAGAAACTATATTACTGACCCACTACCCGGTAGGCTACCACTCATACTCACATTTGGATAATAATATATTTCAAATAGACGTTATTATCAGAAAGCTTTCGTAGAGTTCCATAAGCGAAGAAAACATTCCTAGATAGTTCTAAAAGGTACGAAATATAAAAAAATCAAAAGAGGCACGTGTTTTTTGGCGAGATTATAAATCAAACTAGACCTACGTAGCTCTGGTTATCAACGAGACTACCACCATATAACTTTGTATATTCATTACTAAAGAGCTGAACTTATACAATCGCCTTTGTTGGGGGCCTGCAAACATTTTTAGCTCTCCAAAATTCTTTTGGAATAATTTATATAAATATCCACTTATGCTTTATTCGAAAATTCGATGGATATCTTATTATTTTTGAGATTCTAAGTTCAAAATAAATTGTAACCACTACCTTCTCGAATTTTCGTGTTAATAGGAGTATATAGTTTTGTTTAATTTATTTTTGAAATCGATTATGGTGTTTAGTTTAGTTTTCAGACTACTATACCACATTTTCCTTTGCTTAAGATTCTCTTCCTAGACCCAGATACATAGTGAGGAAGTGCGGATTCAGACAACATTCGAAAAACAAAATTTTGGAGTATTGCGAGAAAAGAAAGTTATGCTAAAATGGTAAAAGCCAATGATGAAAGTACTCAATACGAAAACACGGCTTTCTCTGCCAATCAAGGCTAATAAAAAGGAAAGAATTTTTTTTTTCTAAAGCTACTAAGATCTAACTTTATCCTGCTTTAGATCTCGACATTATTTTAAGATTTTAAAGCATCCATCTTCCTTCTTTTCAAACACTCAAAATGGTATCTCATCAATTGAACAGTTGATCACGCTTTGCATTCTTTTTTTGTTGTTATGAAATTTTTGAATTTTGTCCTATGGGCGCAACCACTGTGCAATGTCTCAGTTCAGAAAACTGGATTTTGTAACTTTAAAAATAACAAAAAGCACAAGGCATTGCCGACCTAGTCTAGACTCTAATACCTAGAATACTTGATTGACAAAATAATAGCAAATATCACATAGATTAGTTTGTTTGGAGACCTAATGTAAGAAGAAGAGGCTCAAGATTCGCTCCGGTCCTATGGTGGTAATAATATGTGTATATCAACTTAGGGTCCTAAAATCTCTAGTTCGTCCAACTTTCCGTTTCTCTGCCGCTGCTTTAGAACTCAAATATGTATATCGAGTGATGCAAGTAGCGGTACTTTTTTCAATAGCCTTTTTTTTTTGGCGTGAGTCGTGTCAAACTGTCATGATATTTTTATTCAGTAGGTCATTTGTTTAAACGACGAAGGTCGTGATCTCAGCGACATTTGGTTTCAACAAGGCGGCGCCACTCCCCACATATCGCATTAATCAATGGATTTATTAAGAGAATATGTTTTTAAATTTTTTTTTGTTCTAGAATATAATTTTACGTTTTACGCCGGTCGATTGGTTACCAAGATCGTGTGATATCACACCGATGAAAAATTCCATAAGGACCACTCTATATTTCATAAATGTTTATGAATTTTGATTTTTTAACGAACTAACTCCAATTTTTAAAAATAGCCACTTGACTCCCCCAACTTTCGCACAATACAATGCAGTTTAACATAGTTGCCACTCCGAACACTAATAACGATGTCTAAACATCAACCACGCACACACATACAAACAAACACTTGTATGACAGCTGATCGTACGAGTATCCACTTCGCCATGCAACATTTACGGTGTCAAGAGGCATTCTCACTATTTCTTAACAACAAAAAATTTAACTGTGTAACAACAACAACATTGAAAAAGAACAAGTAAGGAAAGGCTAAGTTCGGGTGCAACCAAACATTTTATACTCTCGCAATTTATTGTTATATTTTTATTAAGATAACACACAATTTGACCCAATTTGAAAATCCTATAATTAGGTATATGAGAGGTAGGGGAAGTTACACTATTAGAAGAAAAATATTTCCTCTAAATTAAATTAAGATACCTGAGAGATTTACCGAAATTTTCGGTGAAAAGTTACCTTGGGGCACTGAATTCTTCATATTCGGTATTCGGGGCTTTGAAAAGTTATAGTCCGATTTCGACAATTTTTTCACAAGTGATGCCACAGATCATATACAGTATTTGGTTCCTTATGTATGTATGATAAAGTGAAGGAATAAGATGGAGTTCAAAATTGAGTTACATGGGAAGTTGTCGAGGTTGTGAACCGATTTCGCCCATTTTCCATCCGAGTCATCGGGTTGTCAAGAAAATATTATATACCGAATTTCATTCGAATCGGTCGAGTAGTTCTTGAAATATGGTTTTTGACCCATAAGTGGGCGACGCCACGCCCATTTTCCATTTTGTAAAAAAATCTGAGTGCAGCATCCTTCTCCAATTTCTTCTGTAAAATTTAGTATTTCTGACGTTTTTCGTTAGTGAGATAACCCACTTCCCACGCCCACTTCCCCAAAAAGATTGCATCCCAATATGCTCCAAAATTTACTTTTATAACTTTATTTATGGCTTAGTTATGACACTTTATGTGTTTTCGGTTGTCGCCATTTTGTGGGCGTGGCAGTGATCCGATTTTGCCCATTTTTTAAAGCAACCCTCTCACGGTCCCAAGGAACATGTGTTCCAAGTTTCATCAAGATATCTCAATTTTTACTCAAGTTACAGCTTGCACAGACGGACGGACGGACGGACGGACGGACAGACAGACATTCGGATTTTGACTCGTCTCGTCACCCTGATCACTTTGGTATATATGACTCTATATCTAACTCGTCTAAACAACCGTTATGTGAACAAAACTATTATACTCTCGTAGCAACTTTGTTGCGAGAGTATAAAAACAGAAAAAAACTGAAAAAGTAAATAAACAAGTGAAGAAGAGAAAAGAGAAAAACACACACCCACACATAATATAAAAGGAAAATAGCCACAAGCGCCGGATGCTAAAGCTGAGCAGCTGGAAGCAACATAACGTTGCATTTCCTTTCGGCATACACTTTTGGCGTATTTGTTGTTGTGTTTGTTGCAAGCGAGTGAAAGAGTGACAGAGAGAGAGAGTGAGAGGAGAGAGGGAAATGACGCAAACACGTTTGTTAATTCAGCTCAAGCCTTCAAGGCAATTTGCACGTTCATATCGCGTCACTTCAGCGCTTGTCGACTGGCGTGCGCGCCAACAAAGACACACATACATACATATATACACATACATACATATGTATGTGTATAGACTCTTCTAGTGACATAGGGACTTCACATGGCGATTGCTTGGACAACAGTGCTGCCATAGCGCTGCTATTATATCTACAGTGGACCTGCGGGCTTATAAACACACATGGACCCATGTGCATATGTTTGTGTGTATGTATGTAAATTGCACTAAGTGCTTTGCTTTCGCTATCGTTTGTTGAATTTTTCAGTGGTCCTTACACAGCACACACACTCCTCGAGACACACATACGTACACATATGAACACATCAATGGTGGATATGCATATGCATTATAGTATTGGTGGCGAAGTCTTTATGCTGTCATCTCCTCGGGTTAGTCAGGTCATCGCGTTGGCATTAAGTTGGCTATAAAAGGTAAAATGAAAGAATAAACAATTCAAAGGATGTGCTTTTCTTTCCACCATTTTTCTCTCGCTTTTTTCGATTTTTTTGTTTTTTTTTTTTTTGCTTTTTTTGTAATGTTGAACTAAAAAGTTTTGGCCTTTTCACTTTTTAAGCGGATGCATTAAGCGTCGTCGTCATTTTAGAGGGGTCCATAATATTGTCTGGCAATTAGGCTAAAGTGGTTGGCCACATTAAGCACGAAAATAGTTATAACGGTAAATCGAAGAACGCAATTCAATAAATTCACTTAACGTTAATTTTATTGCTTTTGAGTTTATGTAAGTCGTATTGGATAGTTGATTTCTTTTTTTTAGTAGATCTAGTATATTGCTTTTTATGAAGGGCTGGAGAACAGACCTAGCATTCAGCTTTATATGATGAGATGGAGTGCTTTAGTTAAAAATGTATTCTATGAGCGCTCACTAACTGTAAAAACGGAGCTCAATAACTGTAGTCCAGCTGTGTCTCCAGCTTATTGCTCTGTTGCATATTTTTAGGCGTAAAGACATGATTTCATTCACAAATGTTTGTACTTCTCAACCGATTAAAGAAATGTCATACCTCATTTATAATTAGGAAACGCTAAAGCGGGTCGGAAGAGTCTTCCAGATAAGCAAATGTCTTATTTGAGGTCCCAAAAAATGCGCAAATTCATTTAAATTAAATCCAAATCTTGCTTGATTGAAGTAGATTATCGAGAAGACAACACGCTAGTGACTAAGCTTAAACTTCTGGCTTAATATCTTCCTCTAGAACTTCCACTCAGATTTCTAAATTCGTCAAACTTCATTAAACTATACCTTTCATATCCTTGCAGTCTAGTTTCTAAGCAATCGAAATATAGATATTCAGTGGTTCCTAATTCTAGAGTATTTTATGAGTTTATAACATGGAGCTCTTTCAAGAACTTTTTTTATATATTGAATCTACTACTAATAAATATGAATTACTTCGTCAGTTTCTATTCTTAATTTGGAGGAAGCATTCTTAGATATCGTTGCTTCTAGGGTGAATACAAGCATATGACTGGTATCCGTTCTTAAAACAATCGAACCTGCTTAATCGGACGGGTGCTGACTACCAAGACTTCTCACATATCTATTTGATTATAGCAGTCTATTGCATTTATACCAGTTGTGTATTCGTTTCGCCACTCTCCAAGCTCTGGCAAATCTCTGAATTTTGATTGAGGAGTGCTGGGTCCCAAACCCTACGCACAACCGCAGAAGCGGACTTCGCCTTCTCACTTTAGCTCGCCTTCAAACGGATGTCTGTTGGCTACCCAGAGGATACTCGGTCTAAAACCGGAAGTCGTGAGCTGCTTGAGTCATATGCAAAAGAATCGTTCCTGGCCACTCCCAAGTGAATGGCAATCAGAAACTTTCCTTACTTGCGTGAACTTCTACATATGACTCCGTTTTTAATCGCTCGGCTATAAATGCTTAAAGCGGTTCCTACGCCAAATATATACATATATATATATATATATATATATGCAGTTGGACTTCCCTAACTCCAATCACCACAATCCACAAAACAACTTCGAGATGAGTTCAAGTTTTGGAGAAATTCGAGTTATGGAATTTCAATTGTATATTTTCAAGATAATAAACTTGAATGCTAAAAAGTTAACACTTGTAACCCCCTAAAGCCCTCAATAGTTGCCTAGTTGCACTATCTATTTATATAGGGCTTTCGTATGTTATTAAGGGCATTACATAAGTAGAAGTAGCATTATTTTCACATTACAACCCTGTAATTTTCGTAGAAATCTGCTGCAATTATTTTGAATGTGAAAATATCAAAGAATTTTCAGATTGACCTTAATTTAATGTCTACGTAAAGGCAGTAAACGAAACATAACACCAAGATAATTATACGAAGGAGGAACTATGTCCAAATTACTCTACAGTAATCACCACATGACCCGTCAACCTAAATGCACAAGTAACAAGTGTAAGAGTACATGTTCGGGTATGTGTGGGTATTTCGAAGATAAGACACACTACACTCGACATAAGGTGTTGCTTGCCTCAGAGGCCAACAGGAAATTCTCGTCTTCCAAGCAGTTTTGAAACCAAAGAGAATAATTTATAAACCGACTTTAATGCCAACTTAAGGAGTCCATATTTATCCCGATCTTCTGACCTGGTACAATACTGTCAATATATCCCCAATATTGATCTGCTTAAGATTCTTAAAACTCCTGTTGATCTGGCTTGATAGTTTGTTAGTTATAAGATTGTTATAGAACCGGTCCCAAAAACTTTGTTCGATTTCGGAAGGCTTTTGAAGTATCGACAAAGCTCGACCATAAACCCATATAAGAGATCTCAATAAAGATCAAAATGATTGGCTTAGATCTACATTTTCGCGAAAAAGTGGGCCGTCAATTGTAAATTGAGCTTCAGTCTTCCAAATATTTTCATGAAGCTATACAAATAAGACTTTCATTACCTCGACTTTTACATACATAGATTCCTTTCATTATCCAACGAAGTTTGCCAATCGCCAGGGTGTAGCGCATGCAAATGCCACAAGCGCCGCTCAGTTCAGTCAAAAGGAAAGGCACAGTGTTAAAGGAAGGCGATAATTAAAGTGACAACAAGGTAAACAATGTGCGAAACAATGGCTGCAATGAGCAAGTGCACACCGTGGCTCCGTGTCGAGTCGTCGTTAGAGCTGTTCCTAAGGCAGTTGGAGGTGAATGTAAAAGGCTTGCATGCTGCCATCGTTACACCTGGAAACATGTAGGCAAGCATTGTTGTAGACATGTATGTATTAGGTATATGGGTTAAATGCATTTCACTTTCGGTTCCTTTAACTATACTTTTATGGGCGAATTCTCGAGAAAGTGTTCAGAGCCAACGCCTTCCAATAACTACCAATAATTTCATCTACAGTCCAATATTCGTAATCTTATTAATTCAAAATTGCTGATTGTCGATACCAAGTAGATCTTCTTATGGAAATGAGATCCTCTTGTAGAACTGCAAACAAGTCAACTTTCAGGCTTTGACTATATATCGTCTACCCAAATATCAAATTCTTTATATCTTACTTATAGAGTAAACAGAGTTCGGTTATTGGTTTCATCCAGCCATCAATGGCACCAGCTCAACCTTATAACTTTGTATATGTACTGAGGGTGAGGGTGGACTGGGTAGCATTATTTGAATCAATGATCGTGCTCGTTTTGAGGCTTAATCGCTGGAGTCTCCACAGCTTATGAATTAATACCCGGTTTTCACCTAATCTTAGGTTTAGGTTAGGTTCCGTGACTGTTCCCTCCAGAGGAAACACACTTAGACTATTAAGGACAGTCCTTGGTGATGCCAAAAACTGTCTCCCTCAGAGGCTAGAGCCTACTACAAATCCGTAGAGGTTTTTAACTTATATTAGATTATCAAATATCTCCCTTCCGCTTTTTTGCTCTCTATTCAATGTTTTATTAAAAGTGTTACAGTAATCAGATTAAGTTTAAATATGCGCCGTTTCGTTCGATAATCTATTTCCATCTAGATGCCAAGTTCATAATACCCCCTCGTAGAAGCCTCCTCCTTATTTGCGAAGAACTCGGACAGCCACTTTTCTCAAGCCTCTTTTGAGTTCAATTTTACAACACCAAGGACGTTCGGCATGGATAGGAAAAGGTGATAATAACTTGGCGCTATGTCCGGGCTATATGGTGGATGCGATAAAACCTCCCATCCGAGCTCCTGTAGGTTCTGACGATTCATCAACGAAGTGTGTGGTCTGGCGTTGGCCTGGGGAACACTACACCCTTCCAGTTTTTCAATTCTGGACGATTCTGGTCGATCGCAAGATTCAAGTTGTCGAGTTTTTCGCAGTAAATGGTAGAATTAAGCGTCTCGTCATAGGGGAGCACAAAACACGTCAATCCCTTCTTGGCCACTGTTTGGGACGATTCACCGGCCTTCGACCACGACCGTTTTCGCTTGATATTGACGTATGTGATCCATTTTCCGTCGTCAGTCACCATCCGCTTCAAAAATGGGTCCAGTTCGTTCCGTTTCAGCAGCATATCGAAGGAGTTCATGCGGCACCCAAACGTCAAGCTTTTTTGTGTATCCAGCCTTCTCCGGATGGTTTAAAATGGTTTGGTGACTAACTCACTTCTCCTGGGCGATGCCATATGCTATGGTCTAACTCGATGTTTTCCATGATTTGATCGGTATTCATCGTCACAGGTCTTCAGCCGGCTGGCTTATCCATGGTGTCGTTTTCACTCGTCCACTAATCTCACGGAACGTTTCTCCAGCAGATTTGCCTTTAACGAAGGAAAACTTTAAAATAGCGTCCAGCACTTGCTCAGTTCAGCTGAAGTCCGTCCATCCAGTAGTAAATTACAAGAGGATGATGCTGCTAATAATTATTTCCATTCCACTCAAAGCGAGACTAGCGTACCTAGCCTAGCAACCTCGTGAGCCTTACAATTCCCTGGGATTCCGCTGCGGCCAGGCACCATACAAATTTGTATGATTGCGAAAATTTCATAAGAAACAATAAAACTACTTCTGTAATTTAAAAATTATTGCTCTCAACTCTAAAAAACTACTATAACACACACACCTAACTGTATTTATTCTAACCTAAAATAATCTCCAGGGAGTATTTTCACATATGTAATGTGTTAATTAGCAATTCATATTGAGTAACAAAAGAGAAAATTATAAAACACAGGTGTTGAGCCTGCACACGCAAACAAACCAACGAACACTTACGAATAAATAAATCGCACAAACCGCAATTATGTAGAAGAAATGAAGCAACCGAAAACGCAGCCGCGCCAACCAACCACACGTGCATTCAGTCTGCGGTTGCTACGTGACGTGAAGTCGAAAGCAGAATTTGACGGAAGATTTTGGCGAATATTTATGACTGCAAGTGCTTTTGGGACGTGACAAATAGTTGTGGAGCCGCAGCCGCAGCCGCAACATTTTCTTAATATTTTCGGCGAAGTAAAATGACGGTATTTATGGCGCAGCGTGTGCTCCAGCATTGGGCGAGAGCGATGGTAAGAGATCTCTGAAAAAACTAGTAAACATTTTATTATTCGTCAAACGGTAGACGATGAATGATTATTCGACTCTCATTGATTTACTCAGAGGCTGTACTTTTGTTGACCTCTACTTTCGGTAGCAAAAGTGGTTTATCGGGCAGTCCACTCTGGGCAATTTTCTTGGGATTAATTTTTAGTTTGCTGTAACTCCAAGGTCTTTACTGTTTCGTAGGCCTTCGTTCCGTCGGTAAGGATGGGATCTAATCTGTTTTTCTAGACAGGAATGGATGGGGCACTTAATATTACGAGACGTTTTAGATGACTAATTAAAGCTTCTATTGGAGATTAGTATAACTTTTCTTAGTAAGACTAAGGGAATTTCGGAGGTTTAGAAGTTTCTTCTAAATAATTTATTATCATTTCTACATGACTTGCCAAATTTTTTTCTCACCACAGATAACTTAATTATATCAAAAGCTTTCCGCCAAAAAAATCAAAATCGAGTTTATATCTAGAAGGTCTTTAATATATAGTGCTCCTTTTGAATTCTTTTCACGAGTAGGAACGAGACTGATTAAAGCCAAAGGAAATCTTTTATTCAAGTCGTTTTGAAATATGTAGACTGGAGTATTAGGTTTTATTAGATGTCGGAAACCGCTCAATCAGTGGTACCGATCGATGTCTGGAACTTTCAATCCACTCCCTAAGCTTTGTCCTTATGGTTAGAGGTCTCGCCTAGTTCGTCATTCCATCATATAGATTATTAGGCTTTTTTTAATCCAACAGATATATAAATCCTACAAAGAAACACCCTTCAGGCAGTTCTCATTAGTCCATCGGAAGAGTTTCTTACTCCAAAATTACACATACTCAGTTCCAAGGAACACCCACTTACAATAGATAATATACAATTTCCAGCCTTACGTTAACTTTCGAACACTGAAAACCGTTATGCATAAACCCACCTCCCGCACACTTAACTTCCGTTACATATTGTCCGTTACCTGCCGGATCACACCGACGTAAATATGTGACGTAAAGTAAAGTAATAAAATGGAGTTTTCCGAGACTTTCTAATTCGTTGTGTGGAATAATTTATGTGATTGTTACTGAGTGCTAGTCATACGCACCGGGCTATAACATAAGTTTCCCACGAAAGTGTTTATGGGTTGTCGGTTAAAGTAATTTGCGGGCGTCGTCTTGCAGTATACACACACACACACACACATTTACTCACACACGCACACATATAGGTTTCCATATATATATACATTTTAAATACATGCACATAAATCACCGTTATGCAGTTTAGAGTTGGTGTGAAAGTTTCAGTGTTGCAACAGCTGTTCCTAACTTTCAAAGCGAACATTAGGCGCGCGCCGCGGTTTGTTTATGTTTCTGTCATAAATGGCTATACAAAATGCATTATACATACATACATATTAACCTAATGGGTCTATTAAGTGCGGCTGCGAGGCAAGCCAAAGTATCCTCGTAAGCGATATATGGTAGTTCGTGTGCTGTCGTGTGTATGTGAGTTCGTTGTTGTAAACGGCAGCTGTTCCTTCGGCACTTGGCTATGAATTATAGCGCTGGAGCCGCGAAGACAAAGCCACAAATGTGAAATTCTAAGTGGTTCTACATTTAACGGTTTTCCATAAAAGTCAAAACCCATCATTATATTGCAATTAGAGCGTTTTTTTAACAAATTAACAGTGGTCTTAGGTCCACATGGTGGCGAACGCATACGTTGGTACTGTTTACATTGGTTATACAATAAGTTGTGGTACATTATGAATATTACGTAATCGATAATGGGTTGAGCTGAGTCCAATGTCTACTTTTTGTGCAAAATACAATTTACGAAATGCTATTTATTCTGCTATTGAAATGTATTTTGAACTCAGCGTAAATTTGAAAAGCAGAACTCAAGTTAGACCGAATCTGAATTCCGGGATTAGTAGATACTAAAGGGTTTTTTCGATTATTTATGGTTTGTATCACAAATTTATTATACTTTGGTAGTGGGCTCCGATATATGTGGAGCGATGACAACACACCTCCTGTTACACTAAGGTTCTTAAACAGCCGCATTACTCAAAACATTGTGAACTCAGAAAGTTTCTTGTGTCGAACTCAAACCCATTAATGCGCTTAGAAATCAACGAGTGGAAGATGCCCAAATCCCAAAATTGAGGAAAGTCTAGAACAATAATATAAACTGCTGCAACACAGAAGAAATAATAATACCTTTAATAACAGAATTCAAACAAAATAAACATCGTTCTTAGATTTAATTCAAACACCGATTTGACCCAACTTTTTAGGGGAAACTCCGAGGCTTGAGGTTTACTATCCGATTACCGTAGCACCTTCAGCTCCGAGTTTTTGGTCGTTGATTTTTTTTTTTTGATCCGAAATACTAACTGTAACGTGATTCCTTCTGTAGTCTATAGCCTCCTGTAAAAGCACTGGTTCAAAAACACAATAACTGAGAGATCTACAAAGTACACAAAAACAAAGATTCGGAGAATTGATTAAAGAGGGAGATGGAGTGAGTCTCATTACAGTCAATTGGTAGCCTCAGACCTTTATAACAGACGCCAAATTTGTGATCTTGATTCTTGAAGAATAAATGTAAGCGGTAAAAAATATCCAAAGCCTCACTGGTAGTAGACTCAGTTCAAAGTTAGTAAGTTGATGTCTGACTTCCCCTGAAGCAATGATATACAAACTTCCAGTTGTAATGTGGATCGCAGACCTTTAGGTTTTCATTAAAGCTTTAGAACACGTTAAAAAATTCATTAAAAGGGCTTTTCGGAATCACGGCCTACGTATTTGAGGGAGGGGTAAGGGTTGCAGCGTAAAAAAAAACACTTTTTTCTGTGATTTTTTATCTCAAATATCGATTAAGCAATTTTATTCAAACGTTTTTTACATTATTGAGTTTGACTATGTTCTGTAAATTTTTCATGCAAAAATATTAAACCATTAGCCCGTGACAGAGCTTCCCCTAGGACGTCTTGAAAAAAAAAAAACAACAATTTGAGGTATTCACTGTAACTCGACCCAAATCGAAATTATCTGAAAATGAAAAAACATAAAAATTTAGTTGAATTTTGAACAAATCTTCCCCAAAACGTTCTCTGATTATTTTTTTTATACCCTGAACAGGGTATATTAAGTTTGTCGCGAAGTTTGTAACACCCAGAAGGAAGCGTCGGAGACCCTATAAAGTATATATATAAATGATCAGTATGTTGAATTGAGTCGATTTAGCCATGTCCGTCTGTCTGTCCGTCTGTCTGTATATATACGAACTAGTCCTTCAGTTTTTAAGATATCGTTTTGAAATGTTGCAGATGTTATTTTCTCTTCAATAAGCTGCTCATTTGTCGGAACTGCCGATATCGAACCACTATAGCATATAGCTGCCATACAAACTGAATGATCGGAATCAAGAGCTTGTATGGAAAACTTCCGCATTTTACTACATATCTTCACGAAATTTGGTGCGAGTTATTGTTCATAGAAATAATATAATCTCCGAAAAAATTGTTCAGATCGGTGCACTATAGCATATAGCTGCCATACAAACTGAACGATCGGAATCAATGGCTTGTATGGAAAACTTCCGCATTTTACTACATATCTTCACGAAATTTGGTGCGAGTTATTGTTCATAAAAATAATTTAATCTCCGAAAAAATTGTTCAGATCGGTTCACTATAGCATATAGCTGTCATACAAACTGAACGATCGGAATCAATGGCTTGTATGGAAAACCTCCGCATTTTGCTTCACGAAATTTGGTGTGAATTATTATTCATAGAAATAATTTAATCTCCGAAAAAATTGTTCAGATCGGTTTACTATAGCATATAGCTGCCATACAAACTGAACGATCGGAATCAAGGCTTGTATGGAAAATTTTCGCATTTGACGTGGTATCTTCACGAAATTTTACATGGATTACTACTTAAGGTAATAATATAATCTCCGAAGAAATTGTTCAGATCGGTTAACTATATAACCTTAATGTTTCTAGCAAACAACCCGTATATTAGCTTCTGGCGGCCATCTAAAGTGTGAACCGTTATTTTCGACTAAAATTTCCGCCATTTTCAGGGTGGGAAACACCCTTAACACGGACTTCGAAAAAGTAGTTTTGAGAAAAACGCGTTTAAAGTTTATGAAGCAAAATATGAAGCAAGGCCCCGAGACTAATTAAACAATAACTTCAAGAATATTGCTTAGATCTGAATAAAATTTTGAGGACATATTCTTGAAATGTTAAACAATAAGATAAAACAAAAAAAATCGATTTTTCAAAAGTGAATACCCTTAACCCGCCCTTGATGTTACTTTTCAAAAATTTTCTTTTTAATTACCCATATTGGTCCGCCATTTTGAATTTTGAAAAAAAAAAACCGACACCATATTCGTAATCTGCGACTCCAAAATCCCCGGAATTGCATTAATTAAATTTTGAGAAAAACGCGTTTAAAGTTTGGTCCTTTTACTTCCAAGCACTCTGAAACGCCTTTTCAAATTTTTCATTTGCTTGTAACTTTGAAAATATTCACCGGAACGATATGAAATTTTCTGTGTGTATTCTTAAATATATGTACATTAAGAAAATGAAATAAAACAAAATCGATTTTTTGAAAATTCTAACTGTATATAACCCCTTAAATAAATTAAAAGGTTATTTATAAAAGCATAACAACATTTGGCAGAATTTTTATGATATTATAATCTTGTACAGTATCTCTTGTATTTTAAAAGTATAAAAGCCTAAGTCCATCTTAGGGATCTCGAATTGAAACAATAAATATTCCATTGCTTTTTAATTTGTATACATTTTTGAAGATTTTTTTTATACTTTCTTGAATTTTTTGAGACTATCTAATGTTTGATTCCAACCAAACTTAGCTCTTACTTATCAAAACCCGAAAAATCATAAATTAAGCCTCAACTCTGTCATTTTATTATTTCATAAACCCAGTGAGAAGTGTGCGAAAAACCAGTTGAACAAGTGAAACACTTATTACAAAATGCCAGAGCGCCTAAAATTATGCAACAACATGTGAAATTCGAGTGTATTAGCTGTGGATATTAAAATAATATTGCAAAAAATTATTCACACAGTCTACTGCTGACATTTTTTTTTTGATTTTTTTTTCACTGATAGTTTTTTTTATTTCTGCTGCCGGCAAGCTTAAAATCATTAGCCGATCATTAGCTGGTATTATGACACATAATAGCTAGATATTTTGAACTAAGCAGCTTTCCATACAATGGACCAATGATTTTCCAAACAAAATGTTAATAGTTAGTAGCATAAAAGCCCGGCACAGCGCCGTGCCGTTGTGACTATAAAAGCATGCATAAGCCTAGCGCACACACATACACGGGCATGGAAAAATAAGTGTTCTCACATGTGTGTATGAGTTTAGGTGTGTGTCATGGTATAGCCACTTTCGCCTAAAACAATAGCCTGGGAGTAATATGCCAGTTGTGAAATAACTAGAATATAAACAGCAGTTCCGCAATTAAAAACAACAATACATTGTTAAGGTTGTATGTGTGTGTGTATTCGTGCTTGAATTGTGCACAAAAACAATAAACGACAGACTCGTTCAACTATCATATGGCATAATTGTGATTTACCAGCACGAACACGAATACATTTTGCAATTTTTACTTTACTCTGCATGAGTATGTGCCTATATATGTATATATGTATGTATCTCCGTATGTAATCCTTTATTTATACATGCCTATCAGCATTGAGTGTGTCAGAAGTCGCGGCCTTATTGTGTATTGTAAATTGTCATCAGAGTCGTTAGTTAGTGTTTTGCTGATTGCAGCTACTGCGCAACAATAAATTCTTTTGTTACTGACATTACACATAAATTACGTTGAACTCTGCTCATCGGGCGCAACATGAGTAGCAGCGAAAAGCACTGGCAACTGAATAGAAAATGTACATATGTATGTATATGGTGAATATGTGTTGGCGAGGACAAAATTGTCATAGCAGTGCACTTACACTCATATAAAAACACAGACACACAGATACATTGTTGGCATGTAAATAAGCATTTTTGCATAAATAAATCCATGTAAATTTTGTATTTAATTAATTTATTTCGTTATACATATTTTTATCCACTTACAAGTAAGTTTACAAGCATGCAGGCATACATACGAGGTGTGTTCAAAAAATAACGGGAATTTTCGTTTTTTGAAAATAAAACAATTTGTAAATTGGTCTAATTAATATTATTGTCTTCAAAATAGTCGCCATTCGATGTCATGCCCTTATGCCAGCGCGCCTTCCAATCGACGAAATACTACTCAAAATCGATTTTTGAGATATCCCTTAGCTCTTTCAGTGATTTCTCGTATGCTTGAAAAACGTTTTATTTTTGGAAATAGAAAAAACTCACACGGAGTCATGTCTGACGAATATAGAGGCTGAATTGAACGAAAATTGAAAATTGGAGTTTTGAACAATTTTTTTGGACTATGAAAATTTTAAAATTCCCGTTATTTTTTGAACACATCTCCTGCATAAGTATATTATTATAGTATTTTTCATGTATAAAATAAAATTGCACACGGAAATAAATAAATAAAATTGTACTACTCGTAGTGTATTACACAGAAACCTTGCGAACTTGCTTTATTGTGCAATGACAAGTTGAGTCCTTGAATATTTACGTACATGTTACATGGATAGATTCTTCACGTAGTTTATTTGCTTAATTATTTCGTTCACAAATATTTTTTGAAAATAATTTTTAGCAATTATTCTCATCATTCAAACTAGTTGAGCTATAGTTAACACATTGACTGCCAACTACGAGATAACTCGTAGTATGATTTCCCTTCCAGGAAGCCAACTACGAGTTATCTCGTACTACCTAAAACTACCACTTTTTGTGTAGCTACGAGTAAAACCGTATTATAATAGTGTTAGTATAGATCTTCCGTGAGCTTTTTTTTATAAAAAAAAAAAATATGGAAAAATTAACTCAAATACAATAAATAAAGCAATATATTATTGTTTGTGGTAGTTTTTAAAACAATTTTCCACACAAAGGGCTGGCTTCTCTGGACAGGCTGGACAGAAGTAACGCGTTTCTCGGCGTTTTTTTCCTGGGTACACACACGACATGGCTTTCACGGACGCTGTTTTTTTTCCGTTGGTGGTAAACATTCTAAATAATGGAGCTCTTTAGATCTATTTTTTTTTAAGTGGTTGAAAATCCCCAATCAACGGCAAGACGAATTCTTCTCTGAACTTTATCAGTTTTATTTTTGATGAAGTTACTTTTTGGTAAATTCTGTGAGCATTTTGTATATATATCTCTATAATATGAAGTGAAACCTTTTTGTGCCATCTAATAGTCTTTCTTAGAGATGAGTAGTACGAAATCATTTGATCTACTCGGTCAATGCAAGACAGTCCATTATTGTAGTCTCGAATTATATTCGGTTTCATAGAAATTGTTCCATTGCGATTGGGCACCTCTACCATTTCAATAAAAAAAGGACCTACCTACTACGAGATAATTCGTAGCGTTCTTTCCCAGACGCCAACTACGAGATAACTCGTAGGTCCTTTTTCTCATAAAAAAATATCATTTTTGATTTTTATTGATACCACTGATCTAGAAATAGAGTTTTTAGTAATATAATGTGAAAAAATCAAAATGTCATTTTCAATCAAAATGTCATCAGTTTTCAGAAAATGGCCTTGGCAGTCAACGTGTTAATTCATTCACCTTAACCATAACCTCACTTTTTTATAATATACACATATAAACGAAAGCTCTTCTCATTATGGGATACTTCTAAAGATCGAAGACCTACCGGATTCTCAAACTATCTTCATTATCACATCTCATACTTTTTAATACACATACATAATCTCATTTTTTTATAACAAACAGATGACAGCATACAATGATTCTTCATTATTGCAAATTTCTAAAGACCTAAGATATACTCAGATTTTCACAACATTAGGTAATACGAGGGCTGCTATATATATTTCTGGCCTAATAATGAAAATAGGAATATTTATCAACGAAAATGGTTTTATTGTTTTTCAAAATATTCTCCATCAAGATTTATACACTTTTGCATGCGCTCAAACCAATTTTCGAAGCACTTTCATTGAGCCTTTTTTTGAGTGATTGTCAAATTGTGCGGGATCCAACGAGAACAAACCTTTTTTACGGCCAGGTGTTCATGCAATATCGAATGTATGCTGGTGGGAGAAATGCATAGGCATGCCTCTATCAAAGGACGGTATTGCATTATCAGTTCACGTACGGCATCGATGTTTCCTGGCACAACGGCTGTTTTTGGACGACCTTCACGGAATTCGTCTTTGAGCGAGCGTCGGCCACGATTGAATTCGTTGTACCAGTTTTTCACAGTGCTATAGGATGGTGCTTCATAGCCATACAAAGATTTTAGTTCATCGATGCACTCTTGTCGCGATAATCCACGTCGAAAGTTGTGAAAAATGATCGCACGAAAATTTTCACGAGTTAATTCCATTTTTTGGCCGAGATGAGATGATTTTTTTAATTCCCTGTAAATAAAAATCTGAGTGATGTTATGCTAAAAAATGTCAAACTTTCCAATGGAAATGTCAGATTGCATCTGACAACACTTAGTGTTGCCTAGGCCAGAAATATATATAACAGCCCTCGTATCTTCAAATTTCACATCTCAGTCTATTTTGTATAACCATTGAGGATTTTACAAGCAAAATTTGTCCTTATCTACAATTCTATATTTTGTCATCTCAGAATCTTATAGGATTCTCACTTGTTAGGGTAATAGCAATAAACTCAGTCCACATTATAAAAAAACTTCGAACAAAAATCTAACAAATATTTGATATATTCCATGTAACTCAGTAGTTCCTTAATTAAGGATTCTTAAATAAAGAGAATAATCAAAATTTCTGGTCTATACACAGATGTACTACAATGTATACATACATAAAATCTCAAATCTTAGCAAATCTCTAAAGTAGATAACATTGAGTGCCTCTAAACTCACTCTTTTCGTTCTAACTCACAGAATATACACAATATATCCCAAACATTTTTTGATAAAATAAATATATTTCATATTATCTCAATATTACAGGTGTTTTTGGACGAGAGGTTGTCAATGAGGCAATACTTTTCGCAGAGTTGGTTTTTTTGACAGCTGCTACTTGATTTAACTGTTATACTCTGTTTCACAATTAACATACTTACTCCGGAACAACGTTCATTGCAGAAATACCTACCCAATTTTTGAAAAAAGCGGTCGAAAATCGAAATATTAACTAAATCTATTACAAAAGTCTATGGATCAGGGGTACCCTCTCGATAAGCAAGCAAAAACGTTCGCCAATAATAATTTAAAAAATTATCTCATATAACACTCCCGCTTAGAAATACAGAATTCTTCTCACTTTTCAAATGAAGCTCCGCTAGGTTTTTATCAAAGCACCAACCTAAAATTCTATCTTCAGTACTCTTCCAATTTCCCTACTCTTCTATTATTTTCGACTCGTATTCGATTATGTTAAGTATATAGACCTTTGTCGTAGTGTTATAACAGTTTTACGCCAGTTTATGATACAGGAAGTGTCTTCATGAAATCTACAACTTCAATATAGTCATCTAAAGGTATTTTAGGCTTTATGGCTTATAAAGGCTGATCCATTTCGAGGTTCTCTACATAAAAAAACACAGAAAAATCAAATTTAATTAGGAATGTTTATTATCATTCGAAAGAACAGTCGCTTACGTCTCAGATGGTCCATCCGTTGAGACCAATTTTCGATTACTCGTTCGAGCTTTTCGACTGTGACACGCGTGATGTTTTGCTCCAAGACCTGATTCGAAGCGGGATTGTCCGCATAGACTTTATATTTTACAGGATAAAGTCTAATGGCATGATTTATCACGATCTTGGTGGCCTATCGATCGGCCCAAAACGTGAAATGATCTGCTCAGCGAAGTGTTATCTCAATAAATACATTGATTGATGCGATGTGTGGGAAGTTGCGCCGTCTTGTTGAACCAAATGTCGCCGAGATCATGAGCTTCAATTTCAGGAATCAAATAGTCGGTTATCATATGGCGATAACGGTCGCCACTTTCACTTTTCTTCACTACGTGCTGGATGTGGTCTATCCGGCGAAGATTATCCAATAATGAATGCTGGGTCTCAAGATAGGTGATGGTGTTGCGAATAGTAAGCGTGATCTGTCAAAGATGATATTGAAAAAAGTACCCTACTTGGATCACCCTTTATATTTGTGTTTTGCTATTATAACAGTTTTTAAACCAGCTTATAATACTGAAATGTATCGTTCGATGTAAGATTCATGTAACATACAACTCCAACATGGTTACCTCTAGGTATGTTAGGCTTGGTTTTTGCGAAGACTCATAAAATATTTCATAAATCCTATGTTGGTATAACTAACTTCTTATGATTTTGATCATAATGAAAACCACTCTTAGCCGTTTTCATCATCAGCAGGTTATACAGTTTTTCGATCAAAATATGTCAATAGGTCAAAGTTCACTTTAACTGTATCCATATATTATATTGAAATCTGTACCGGTCTACTCATCACAAGACTAATTTTATCACTCGCAATTTAAAATTTTGATTGGCCGAATGTCACACCGAGAATCCATTTGACATCAATTGTAAATAGTGAAAAAGCTTTCAAAAGTTTCTATCAAAAGTTGTTGTTCTTTTTTTTTGTACAAATGTATCATTGATTACCATCAATAAAATAAATATTACAATCTCTGAGATTAACTGTATAATTTCCAAATATTACTTACAAAAATAACTTAATCCGATTATATACATTCGAAAAGCACATACACTTCTACAAAAATTTATTCTATTAATTTTTGTATCACTATGATTTATAAATCTGAAGAGTATTCTGCGCAAAATGACAAATAGATACATGAACACATAGCTTCATAAATGTGTGGTAAGTACATGTGTGAATAATCCAATGGCGAATAATCCAGCTCTATTTTACACATTTTTGTTTCTTTTGCCATTTGTATTAGATTTTCTGTTTGCTTCGGAAAATTTATTAACTCTGCTATGTAGTTTAATACAAAATGCTTTGTTTTAATTTTACGACAAATGGAAAATATTTGTATTCTAATTCAACTTTATTGTTATAGAAATTGTTGGTGAAAAGCTAATTGTTGAACTTGCACATACCGTTTTACAAATACGCATGGTGTTTATTTTGTTCGACATTCTAAGTTTTATCTTGATTAAAAATTTAATATTATAACTCACTGAGTTGCTGGGAAAACTAACTTTGGTGACCCAAGTGGAAATGTGAGTGAGAAATGTAATTTGATTTGATATTTCACTGGTAAAAATGCTTAAAATTTGCGCTATTGTCAAAAAGTTCCCAAGGCATTATCCAAAAAGTAACCGGCTGTCTCGAAAAATTCCAGGTTCATTGAAAATCATACCGTTTCAACATAAATCTCTCCACATTACCAAAGTTTTTTTTTTGTCTTAAATAGCTATATACGAGTATGTTACTTCGAATTTCAAACATGGTTCGGATAATGAAGATATTTTTCTATACATTCTCAGAATTCATTCTAAGCTTTCATTGAAATTTAATCCAAATCGATTTAACAATCCACGTAATCTAGTTTATTATTAACTTTTCGAAAGCTTTCGAAAGCGATTTTCTCCAGCTCATATTCGTCTTCGCGTAATTCCACAAAAGGTCCAAAAGTGTGAAAACAGCGCTCAAAACAGTAGTATCTTCAAAAAAACTTTGCTCCAAAATACTCATAGAACTGACATTCTCCAAGTAGGGCAGGTATGAAATATTCAAACCTTTATCAGATTCCTTATCAAATAAGCAGACTAGAGGCAGTAACTGTGATTCTCTGTTTAACCGTTTTGAGTTAGACTGTTGTTACTAACTTCTCCGCCTCGAGTCAATGCTTAAATGACCCGAAACTCTATACGAGATTCCATCTCTAGTGGAATGGGTAACACAAAAATTTGGGGGGGGGGGGGTGGTTTTAGGTAAAAAGACAATGTTTCATTATTTTATTTACAAATTGAAGTCTAATCTTCTTTTATTTTGGACCATAACATTTTAAATCTCTTCCTCCGTCACGTCTATATCTCTATGGATATTCAAGCGAGCCATTCCGTTCAGGCGTGTTTCTCCAGTTTTATTTCTTAAATAGGTTTTAAGCCTGCGAAGTGAGGAAAACGAGCGTTCGCTTGAAGCGACAGATATAGGGGATTGTTGCTCCAATCTTTAAAAAACGATGCACTGTTTTGAAAATTTTCATTTGAAAAACAAATAATAAGTAAAGTTGTGTATCTAATTCAGACCAGTTTTCTCTGGTTGTTTTTATTAAAAATATAGACATTTTAGTTAAGACACTCAAGTATTTTTTTGCAAATAGCATAATTTTTTTTTAATTTAAATTTATTTCACAACAGTTTGCTCATGGAACGAAAAATGAAGTCATAATAAATGAGTTTTTAGTTTTCCTGTGTTATGATTAACAATAAACTCTAAAAAAAATAATAGAAACCTTATTGGTGACTTTTCAGTTCAGAACTAATTTTCAAAAGAAGTCCATTTTCGACTCACAATTCCCCTTAAATCTATAAAAATCCAGCAGCCACAGAGTTATAAGGCAAACTCATTACTTTGAAGCAAATTAAAAAAATGTCTCTGTCCAGTTTATATTTTTCTGGGTTTTTTAATTGGCCTACATTCCCACAACTTTTTAATACTATCCAGATACAATAGGTTTGTTTTTAGTTTAACATTTTCATAGTTTCAAAAAATTAAATTCTATCAGCAGAAAAGTATCAAAATAGGCCGTTTGTGAACAAAAAAATTATCAAATCACAAAATTTAGAAAAAAAGTATCAAAAAAGACACAAATGTATCAAAACGGCAACGCTGTTAGTGACTAATGTATTCATTTATTTTACATATTCATACATCGTCGGCAGAAAGATTGCTTTGAAAACAACAAATTACAATTTTTCAAATGACTATGTAGAATTAAATTCTATTATTTAAAAATTCAATTACTTTGGGGGGTTTTTACATTAGATTAGATGGTCGAAAAATAGCTCTTGGTTGAATAAAATCCGGCTAAATTCCGGCGACGTAGAACCGACTTTTGTGGGAATTTGGAATTCTTCCTACGCTTCAACTTTCCTAGAGGGTTCTCAACACTTTCATTCAACTTGAAATACGAACAATTCATTGTGGCATACTAAATTACACTGGAAGCGAAAGTTTTTAGACACAACATGAGAAAAAAGAAACTCTCACAGAATTAGAAACACCTAGACAAAGGGAAAGAGAGATGGAGATAGAGAGAGACAAACACAAACACTCGTAGAGAAATGTGACTTGTTCACACCTGGAAAACTGAAGTTTACAAGTTTACGTGTGTTTTGTGGTCACAACAACAACTATATGTGCTATATAGATATACGAATGTATGTATGTCCATATACATATATGTATGTATGAGTGTATGTATGTGTCTTTATCCTTGTTGGTGTTTGTGAAGTCATTGCGGTGATCGCTTGTTGTTGTCAACGGCTATTGTTAGGACTAACGCCTTTAGTTAACAATGCAACAACAACAATAACAACAGAGTCATGTATATTAAGTTGCTGCATGGCAACTAACAGTAAAACGGAAATTGCATACAAAACAACAACACACACACACACAGAGCGAGTTACAAAAACAAGCCGCTTTTGTTGTTAGGCAATCGGAGTGTGTTGGCTCACTCACCGTGTCTGGCAGCCTTAAATTACTCGGTCGCTTTGTTCTTTCGTCTATATTCTAATTTTTTTGTTGTTATAGTTGTTGTAAGTGTGCATTTTTTTGTATATCCATCGGTCTGTGTGTTTGTTCTTTTCTGTTTATTTTGCCCATCAGAGTTTTATGTTTCACAGCTGTGCAGGACACACCGGCTGATTTCAGGTGAGAAATGCAACGAACCTGCAAACAAGTGATGTGACAAATGCAAGCCAAACTACAAGCCAGCTACACAACGGTACATTTACTGCGCTATTTTATGCTGTTGGCATTTTAAAAGTTTCGCATCTCTTTTTTTGCTTTTGTTGTCATTATTTCTTCTTTTTTCCTTTGGCTTGCTTGTTGCAAATTGCTTCGTTGTAATTAATTTTCTGTTTCCAGCACGTTTTTAGATGTACATGTGTATCTGTCGCTCACCTTTTACTTACAAATGTAATTTTTTTCGCTCCCACATTTTTACACACTTATCAGTTGCGGATTACAATTGCTCATTCGTCTCTCTTCCGCTCTCTTTGTCATTTTGAATTTTTTAATAAAATGCTTTTAAATTTCTATCGAGATTTATGGAGCGGAACCTCGTGAGTCCTTCCACAGGCCACTCGGGCTTAACACTTACACAAATATTATAAAATGGACTCGATGTTGGCTGACGTTCTTTGCTATACAGAGGCGAGTGCGTATCTTCGCTGTTACTAGATAGTGTTCCGAGTCAATGTTTGGTCCTCGGATCGTACACACGTCTAAAACACAGGAGACATGTCTTCCGTTTTAACCACAGCATGATCGATTTGATTACGCGTGTTTCGATCAGGAGACAGCCATGTAGCTTAATGAATTTCCTTATGCTGGAATGTGGTACTACAGACAACCATATTTCGCGCCGCAGCGAAGTCGATCAGCCTCAAGCCGTTTGGCGATGTTCCGTCATGTAGGCTGAATTTTCCGAACTAGCGATGAAGTCACCAAGCACGATTTTGACAACGTGGCAAAAAGTATCTTTGGTCTCATCGTCTCTTCCATTGAGGCGTGGGCGCAAATCAGCGATATGTTGAAGAGCTTTGCTTTGATGCGAATTGTGGCCAGATGTTCATCCACCGGGGTGAATGCCAGGACTCGGCGACGGAGTCTCTCTCCCACCAAAAATCCAACACCAAATTTGCGCTCATTGGTATGGCAAGGACACACCTTCTTTCGTCCATGTTCCGTCCATCGCACTTCTTGGATAGCGGTGATGCCAGCCTTTAGTTGTTTGTGAACATCAACCAGTTAGGCAGAGGCATTTTTCTAATTAAGGGTGCTTGTCCTCAAATCGTGTTCCTTAAGGCGATTGCAGGGGTCATCATCAAAAGTGGGATTTTTCATTCGAGGCTCCGTTTGGGCTTTCTTTCGGGAGGTTTTTTATGTGGTGGGTCTCAAACCCTACACACAACCACAAAAGCGGGATCGCCTTCTCATTTTATTTGCCTCCAAACGGATGTCTATTGGCTACCCAGAGGATACTAGGATAAACCGGAAGTCGTGAGCTGCTTCAGTCATATGCAAAATAAACGCTCCTGTTCAGTGCCAATTGAATGGCAGCCAGGAACTTTCCTCACTTGTGTGTGTGAAATTCTGCATATCACCCCATCTCCCGAAACGAAAATTTCCATTATTTTTGAACACAACAGGTACAAGTAGACACAAATCCTTGAACAAACGAAATTTCAATCTTTTTACAAAAGTAGGACTAACATTCGTCAGGAAGAATCAAGAAACACGATTGAAATCACCTAGCTGGGGGTTACGTAAGATTCAGCTAGAGGTCAAATTTGTTTATATTTTGTATTGCTATGTGAAGTAAAGCTGAAAATAATGGGAGCTAGAGAGAGGTAAAGTAAGAGCTTACGTTAGTCCAGGTTAAGAATTGGTAGAAACTGATCAATAAAAGTCAACCAGGTCCCTATAAATAATTAATATTTTTTATTCTGGATATTTCTTTGCTGATCCGACCTACTTAACATTACGAAACATGGATCCATTTTAATACATAAAAGTACTAGCAATTTTCTAAACGCTAAGGCAAGTTCGTTAAAGCAGTATATTTGTTGAGATCAAATTGCTCAACCTCCAGATGAGTTCAGGAGCGGCTGTTTCTTAGGTTCTAGTATAGAGAACTCGTCACAAAATTGAGATCACTAAGCGACTTTCCAAAAAGTTATCCATTATCTGATATATATTGTAAGCTTGGTAGAAAATCGAATTTATTTTTAGGGACTAAGTTCTCTTGTAGACAACTCTAAGTTACTAGATCATATAAATAAAAAAATATATATATATGTATATATTCATAAACAATAAATATAAAATTCCAATCGAAATCAAAATAAATTTTTACTTTGAAACACAATCAACCTTTTTTCTTCTTCTGAACCTTGACCACTTTGGCAACAATTCAATGTGTCGTCTAGACGTGTGTTATTTATTGTTAACGGAGCAAGTAGAAATTACATACTTCATTAACAAAGCGAAACCGAAATGAATTGACCAAAACTTTTACATTAGCTTGGACATTCTCCTATTTAGGTGGCTCGAGATATTGTTTGTTTATGTGCGCAAATATGAGTGTTGAGCCCTTGTGTGCATGAAATCGATATTTCGTAGTTCAAGTTACTTTTCTTAATTGTGTTCGCACATTGTGTCAACTCGTAGCTAGAATTTCAGAAAAGATACAATGACAATAAATATAGAGGGAATATACATAGTGATGATATATACATATATATGTATGTATGTATACCTGACAGAGACAGACCTAAATTTTGAAAAGAGAACCCTCTGCTAATTTTACTCAATAACTTAGTTGTACTTACTTAAATTGCTATCACATTTCTGAACTCATCTGGAGGTCGAACATTATTTTCTTCGCCCAAATATTGTAGTAGGTACCAATTTGAAAAAAATCATGGACTTCTTCTTTCCGGCTTATATGACAGGATTTTTTCTCTCCGGTACTGGTTTCCCCGGTAAAGTTTACAGTGCACCTCAACGATCCTTTGGTTTCGGCTTGCAATTCACAATATTTGTTTGGGTCCCTTCTGTCTTTGAGGAGCTGAGGATTTAAGGACCGGAACAAGATGTCGTTGTCAAATTGTTGGAAACTGAGATCAGGTCTCGAAAAAATGAAATTGGTTTAAGTTTTCTTTATTTTGTTTTTAACTGCCAGTCCGGAATATACATATTTGATGTCTCAGAAAAAATGATATACCTCAGTCAAATAATTATATGTGCATGAACTTTTTGCAAAAAAAAAATTAAAGATTACAAACTTGGAAAATATTTCTGAGTATGCAGGTTTGTTATTATTAATTTATACGATATAAAAAAAAAAAACAAAAAATTAACAAATTTTAAAATATTTTTTAAACTATAAAACTGAATTGAAGTTTAGGCTAATAGTAAATATTTATATGTGCATTTTATTATTTTTACCAGTAAAGCCTATACATTTGAGTTTAACTGAAAGAAATGTTTATTTTAATAGTCAGTAGAATTGCCCTTATATTTTAAAACTAAATTAAGCCGCTTAATCTGAGAATTAAGTACTGACTGTAGAATAGTTATGTAAATATTGGCAAATTCTTGCTTTATGGCTAATTTAAGGTGACGTACTGTCTCAAACTGATTTCCGTTTTGGAAAACAGGAGCAGATAGGTTCCCCCAGAGATCTCTTAGGTTCGAACTCAATGCTGCACATTGTAATACCGGAATTTTCCGGTCGTTAAAGATGTTCTTCGTGTGGACTGAAGCGTTATCCTTTCGATATGTCCAGTTATATGCCATAAATATTGCCAGCAAATTTTATTAACTCGCTGTCCAAAAGATCTACATTGATATTAGCATTCATTTGAGTGAATATTAAACATGTAGATAGCTTTTCACAGCAGCAAAATGCAGCCCCTGAAAAATCAAGGTACCGCTTCCAAAACATCGCTTGTAGTAGGACCGTCGTGCCTGATGCGTATCTCTCCAATATTTTTTGCAATGACCTTGGCCGACCAAATTTAATTTTTTTTTTGGTCACTAAAGACTGTATTCTATCACTTATCGGCACAGAATTGGTATTTATTTGCAAACCTCAAATGTGCTTTATTGTGTCTTTCTTTAGCGTTGGTTTAGGTGCCATGGAGGTGTGTTTCAGAAACGGATCTTTATGTATAATTGGAAAAATTATATTTATTGTGATGTTCTGTCTTAACTAGGTCCATATTTGAACGCTGCTTATCAAGTTCGCAACTACTAGCCGTCGAATCATCCTTTCGCACCGCTCATCAATGTTGTTTTTCGTCCGCTGCGTCGCACTATACCATAATTAGTGGGGTTTTTAAGAAATTTTGAGATACAGTTCCGATGTCGCTTTGGTCTACAGCCATTTTGGAATCGCTTTCATGCATTCCTATGATTATTACTTGTTCCTCGGCTGATAAACTAGTACCATGAGCCATTTTAAGCTTAAAGTTAAATAAATGTAATAAATTTTTTTAATAACTCATTAAGTTAATGCACCTACAATAATTTTGAAAACAAATTTTAGCAAAAAAAGTTTTTGCTACGACACTATCAGTTAGAAAGATCCGCTAAACTGATTTTGCACATATAAATATTTACTATGCAATACCCAATTCACAAGGACATTCTTAATGTAACTGTACAACGAACGAGAAAAGTATGAAACAATTTTCGTTGCACAGTAACGGTAACTTATCAACCTTTTATTCCACATTTACCGAAATCCAAAAAATAACAGTGATTAAGAAATATAAACAAAAACAGAAATGCACATATAATTATTTGACTGGGGTATGCTGCAAAATTGCTATACATCTTCAAGATTTCTTTGACCCATCAAATTTCCCCCCCAAAACTAGGCAATACTACTGCTTTAGTTGTCCTCTCCCGTTAATAAATACGAGTTCGTTTCGATTGTGTCAATCTATTAGCCGTGTCTCCGAAAGCGTCTTAACCGGCTTCTAAACACTTTTCATAAATATTTGAGTGTCAATCTAATTCCATTTCGATGGCAATTAAGTGAAGTGACTTTCTTACTGCGTTTGAGATTTACCTTGTAAGCTCGCAAAATCTTATCTCACTCTCTCTCTCAAAACGCTTTGTATCATTAAATCATGCCAGCTCGAGTGTTAAACCTCTTCACGAAGCAAATCACTGTACAAATAAATGTCTTACAACCAATCATAAATGCAAAATATTGCATCAAGCTTTCGTCCTGAATGGATGCTCCTTAAATCAAAGCGTGCTTACAACACTCTTCAGCTATGCTGGCTGCTTCTTCTTGTTATTTTTTGTTATTGTATGTTGTATTTTCTGCACCTGTCAATGTCATTCGTTTGTCGATCGATTTCAATCAGCAAAACTGTAAAGAAAAATCACTTCGCTCCGTCTCTCTTTATATCTACCTCTCTTTCTGTCACTCCCTGTATGCGCTTGCACTCGCTTATAAATTTATTCAAGTTGCACTAAAAAATGCAAATTTTTCTTGTAAAACTTTGCGATTTCTCCTACTTTTTTCTCTGTTTACCGTTATTATTTTTATTGCTACTCGCTGTCAGTCGGTCGCAATGCTCGTAAGTTAGGGGAAGAAGTTCAGCAGCATAAAGTTAACTACATACAAGACAATTCCTTTGACATTGGCACGAGCCTCTGGATTGGCACTCAGGCAGATTATCCGAGAAGCGAGTGAACAATATGCAAAACTGAAAATAAGTGCTCGAATCGTTATTTGAAATTCATATCTTCTTGGCAGGGTGCAAGCTTACCTAGCACGCTGGCGCTTGCTTTCCTCCGAGTGTAACGGTAAACGCACACTCGTTCAATCTACAAAGCTGTACGTAATCCATAGACTGACCCACCATGCCCCCCCCTTCCTCTTACCAAGACCCACCTGTTTACCCCAACAATTGTATGCTTTCATTGGGATCTCAAATAGGTCAGTTGGGCTCTGTTTGCTCGCTGCGTTTTTGTTCGCTTTTTCGAAATTTCATTCGCACGTCGGTTAAAGGGATTCTTCTTACACCGTTATAGAGTAAGTGTATATGGTGTATATCTATTGGTTCGCCACATTTCTACACTGCCACATGGCTTGTGCCCCCTGCATTGACACTTTATTGAGTAAAATAAACGACAAACTGTGTGTGCCGTGCCAGCGTGCCAAAGTGTGCAAATATGTACTGAGCATAGAGTTCGAGTTCGAGAAAGGAAGAAAGGTAAACGTGTAAAAATGCACGTTTGTCGATAAAAATCGTTGATTGCTTCTGTGTGTGTGTGTGTGTGTGTAGGCACTGCACCAACCTGATCGCAAGTCGAATGTCAAAAAGTCAGTGGACGTGAAAAATGTGTTTGGACTTTATGCGGTTGAATGTGAATGTAAATTGAGTTGAAAGTGTGCAGACCTTAAGTCCGAGTTAAGGCTTCAAATTTAAAGCTAAGCAAATCTCGAAAAAGTACTTAAAGTGTATGAATTTGTTTGGACTTGGCTAGTGGGAGTCTATATGAAAAGATTGAAATATGGAAAAAACAGTAAAAATATTTTTTCGTCTCTTGGTATACAACTTTCAAAGAGTATTCAATATACAACAAGTAAGGAAAGGCTTATGCGGTTGTGCGTTGGGTTTGGGACCCACCACATAAAAACACCCCCCAATGAAAAATCTACGAAAGCCTCGGATGAGAAAACAGACTGCCTACCTCGCAACGTTGCAAACGACCACAACACGTGCGGGATGGGATAGATACCGAGAGCTGAAGAGGGAAGCGAGACGCATCTGCAGACAAAAAAAGAAAGAGGCCGAAATGCGTGAGTACGAAGAGCTTGAGAAGCTGGCAGACAGAGGGAATGCTCGAAAATTTTATGAAAAAATGAAGCGACTTAACGAAGGTTTCAAGACCGGAGCATCCTCATGTAGAGACCAAGGTGGTAATCTGGTAACCGATGTCCAGGGCATACTGGGATTATGGAGGGAACACTTCTCCGACCTGCTGAATGGCAGTGAGAGTACAACACCAGGAGATGGCGAACCCGATCCTGTTCCATTACCCGACCATGAAGAAATTCGAATAGCAATTACCCGCTTGAAGAACAACAAAGCAGCGGGGGCCGATGGATTACCGGCAGAACTATTCAAATACGGCGGCGAAGAACTGATAAGGTGCATGCATCAGCTTCTTTGCAAAATATGGTCGGAAGAAAGCATGCCTGACGATTGGAATCTCAGTGTGCTCTGCCCAATCCATAAAAAGGGAGATCCCACAATCTGCGCCAATTACCGTGGGATCAGCCTCCTAAATATCGCATACAAGGTTCTATCGAGCGTACTGTGTGAAAGACTAAAGCCCACCGTCAACAAACTGATTGGACCTTATCAGTGTGGCTTTAGACCTGGAAAATCAACAACTGACCAGATATTCACCATGCGCCAAATCTTGGAGAAGACCCGTGTAAAGAGGATCGACACACACCACCTTTTTGTCGATTTTAAAGCAGCTTTCGACAGCACGAAAAGGAGCTGCCTTTATGCCGCGATGTCTGAATTTGGTATCCCCGCAAAACTAATACGGCTGTGTAAGTTGACGTTGAGCAACACCAAAAGCTCCGTCATGATTGGGAAGGACCTCTCCGAGCCGTTCGATACCAAACGAGGTTTCAGACAAGGTGACTCACTATCGTGCGACTTCTTTAACCTGATGCTGGAAAAAATTATAAGAGCTGCAGAGCTAAACAGAGAGGGTACCATCTTCTACAAGAGTGTACAGCTCCTGGCGTACGCCGATGATATTGATATCATCGGAAGCAACAACCGCGCCGTTTGTTCTGCTTTTTCCCGCATGGATAAGGAGGCGAAGCGAATGGGTCTGGAGGTGAATGAGGACAAGACGAAATATCTCCTGTCATCAAGCAAACAGTCGGCGCATTCGCGTCTTGGCTCCCACGTCACTGTTGACAGTCATAACTTCGAGGTCGTAGATAATTTCGTATACCTGGGAACCAGCATTAACAACACGAACAATGTCAGCCTCGAAATCCAGCGCAGAATAACTCTTGCCAACAGGTGCTACTTTGGACTGAGTAGGCAATTGAACAGTAAAGTCCTCTCTCGACGAACCAAAATCAAGCTCTACAAGTCGCTTATCATTCCCGTCCTGATCTACGGTGCAGAAGCTTGGACGATGTCAACATCAGATGAGACGACACTAGGAGTTTTCGAGAGGAAAATTTTGCGCAAGATTTATGGTCCTAAGAACATTGGCAACGGCGAATACCGCAGACGATGGAACGATGAGCTGTACGAGTTATACGACGACATTGACATAGTTCTGTGAATAAAAAGACAGCGGCTACGCTGGCTAGGTCATGTTGTCCGAATGGACGAAAACACTCCAGCCCTGAAAGTGTTCGATGCAGTACCCGCCGGAGGAAGCCGAGGAAGGGGAAGGCCTCCACTCCGTTGGAGGGACCAGGTGGAGAGCGACCTGGTTACACTTGGGATCTCCAACTGGCGCCGAACTCCGAAGGAGAGAGAGAGATGGCGCACTATCGTCGATTCGGCTATAACCGGCTAAACGGTTGCAACGCCAATCACATACATACAAGGAAAGGCTAAGTTCGGGTGCAACCGAACATTTTATACTCTCGCAATTTATTTAGAGATTTACCTATATTTTCGGTGAAAAATTACCCTTAGGCACTGAGTTCTTCATGTTTAATATAAGGGCCTTGACAAGTCATGGTTCGATTTTGACAATTTTTCCACAAGTGATGTCACAGCTCAAATACAGTATTTGTGTAACGTTTTATTCCGATATCTTCATTGGTTCCTTATGTTTACATTATAAAGTGAGGGAATAAGATGGAATTCAAAATTGAGTTATATGGGAAGTAGGCGTAGTTGTGAACCGATTTCGCCCATATCCACCAGTGTCATCAGGGTGTTAAGAAAATATTATATACCGAATTTCATTGAAATCTGTCGAGTAGTTCTTGAGATATGGTTTTTCACCCATAACTGGGCGACGCCACGCCCATTTTCCATTTTGTAAAAAAATCTCAGTGCAGCTTCCTTCTGCCATTTCTTATGTAAAATTTGGTGTTTCTGACGTTTCTCGTTAGTGAGTTAACGCACTTTTGGTCATTTTCAACCTAACCTTTGTATGGGAGGTGGGCGTGGTTATTATCCCATTTCTTTCATTTTTGGACTGTATAAGGAAACGGCTAAAAAAAACGACTGCAGAAAGTTTGGTTTATATAGCTTTATTGGTTTGCAAGATATATACAAAAAACTTATTTGGGGGCGGGGTCACGCCCACTTTTCCAAAAAAATTACATTCAAATGTGCCCGTCTCTAATGCGATCCTATGTTCCAAATTTTATTTTCATCACTTTATTTATGGCTTAGTTATGGCACTTTATGTGTTTTCGGTTTTCGCCATTTTGTGGGCGTGCCAGTGGTCCGATTCCGCCCATCTTCGAACTTAACCTTCTTATGGTGCCAAGGAACACGTGTTCCAAGTTTCATTAAGATATCTCAATTTTTACTCAAGTTACAGCTTGCACGGACGGACGGACAGACAGACATCCGGTTATGAACTTTACTCGTCACCCTGATCACTTTGGTATATATAACCCTATATCTAACTCGTTTAGTTTTAGGACTTACAAACAACCGTTATGTGGACAAAACTATAATACTTTCTTAGCAACTTTTGTTGCGAGAGTATAAAAAAGCTCCCCAAAAACGCCCATTAACTCGACTCAAAACATTAAGGCTACAACGTTTCTCAAGAGATTTGCAATGCCAGAAAGGATCTCGCCCAAAAGTCACCCTTTTCAATGAAAGTTGGATTGAGTATACGGTTCCGAAGTAATGCCGACTCTTCGCGAATAAAGGATATTCTTTACAAATTATTTATTATACCCGTCTTACTAAATTTCCACCGTACCGAACAATAACATACATATTCAAAAGAGAACTCCCGATTTGTAGACTTCTGGTTCTCAAGGCTTAATCAAGCTCTTTAAAGTGATAAGTGATGCCAGCTAATAGATCGATCCAAAATTATTCAGGCTTCTTGCCTATTGATGGAAACCTTACTCCTCTGTTATGCAAAAAACCTAAAAATAAACAAAATTTCATTCCTAAATATCTAGATCTAAAATAGTAAGTGGGGGGTTTAGACCTCAGTATATGGTAATTTATTTTATATATCGATATCTCGCAATTTTAGTACTCCAAATAAATTGAGATTCATAGATCGGTTATACTCTGATTCTGTACTTTATTAAAATTCACTGTCTTTAAAGGAAATTGCACGGATCTCTAGATGTTCTCGAGCTGTTTAGTTCTTGTTGTTTACTGTGAGGTTTGAGCTGATGTTTCCCCATCAGATTAGTGTCACTGCGGCTTGTAATATATTGATGTGTGGTAATTCCAAAGTCAAACAAAAATCTCCCAATTTCCACTTCTAATAAATAATGCAAATCGTGGACGGTGTCGATAAATCTTGAAAATTATTTTGCAGTGTTGTCGGAAATGATTTTGTGAAATATTTATCGACCTTTAAGCTTTAGCAATGGCAAATATTCCTGTCGGAGTGTATGATCCCTATATTCTCAGCTTTAAAAGATCTAAAGAGAGCTGAGGATATCTATAGAAAGTCACAGAGTAAAAAGGGCAAATACAATTGCATACACTTTTATGTATATATATATATATATATGTAATTGGCGTAGAAACCGTTCATCCGATTATAGCCGAATCGATAATAGCGCGCCAATCTTCCCTTTCCATCGCGAGTCGGCGTCTGTTGGGAATCCCAAATGTAATCAGGCCGCTCTCCACATTTCTTTTGGAGTGGAGGTATCTCTCTTCCTCGGCTCCCACCAGCGGGTACTGCACTTTCAGAGCTGGGGCGCTTTCGTCCATTAGGACAACATGACCTAGCCAGTGTAACCGCTGTTTTTTTATTCGCTGGACTATGTCCATGTCGTCATATAAATCGTGCAGCTCATCGTTCCATCGTCTGTGGTATTCGCCGTTGCCAATGTTCAGAGGACCATAAAAAAATTGCGCAAAATTTTCCTCTCGAAAACTCCAAGAGTCGTCTCATCGGATGTTGTCATCGTCCACTCTTCTGCACCTTAAAGCAGTACGAGAATAATGAGCGACTTGGATTTCTATGCTGTCATTGTTGGTGTTGTTGATGCTGGTTCTTAGGTAGTCGAAATTATCTACGACTTCAAAGTTATGACTGTCAAAAGTGACGTGGGAGCCAAGACGCGAGTGCAGAACCATTCGCTTCGCTTCCTTATCCAGTCCGAAAAAAGCAGAACTAACGGCGCGGTTGATATTTCCAACGATATCAATATGATCGGCGTACGCCAGCAGTTGTACACCTCCCATATTAAGCCCTGCAGCTCGTATTATTTTTTCCACCATCAGGTTAAACTCTAAAACCTGGTATCGAGTGGCGTGGAGAGGTCCTTCCCGATCCTGAAACGCCTATCCCGTTTATATGCTCAATAAATAAATAAAATAATTTGGACCATCGCTTTGAAGTCCAACAGCGGTGATCCCCGATCTGAACTACCGCTTCACTTAAGAATCTTTAATTGAACTAAGAAATATACATACGTTTTTAACTAACGTATGATTTTTTCAAGTTCTATATAAGTTTTTATGAACTATTTGACGAACTTCCCCAATTGATATCTAGATTGGAACCTTAAAGGATACATATATCACACAAAATCAGAAAGTAAAACATTTCGAAGGATGACGTAATCTCTCTATGAAGAGAAGATTCGTAGAATACCTACGATTTGGAAAGAATACAATAATAGTAAAACTTCTTCAAAACAAAAAAATGTGTTATGACCTGGGGATCTTACTATGTGTATCCAGGTCAAGCGAATCCGATGAATTTAAAAAAACGCTAACCGCCATGTTTGATCAGCCATTTTGAAACACTGACACCGGATTCGTTAACCGTGACCCCGAAAACCACCAAATAAAGAGTTTCAAGGGAATCCGATGAATTTTTAAAAACACTGTCCACCATATGGGTTTTCTGTGGTTATGTCAAAACACTGAACTGATTGGATTAAATGGACCTCGGATTCGGATTTAGCGACCCCAAAAACATTCAAACCACATAGCAACATCCCCAGGTCATAACAAACATTTTTTTTTGTGTAGCCGTGTTATCAGATCTGGACTTATTTTGAGTAAAATACCTATTAATGTTAACGAAATCTCTTAAAGCATTAGACTTTAATTTTGATAATTCTGTGTAGGAAAACAATAACAAAACATAACGACAGTAGCACGTTTGCCACTTCCCTTCTTTATATCAAAAACTCATACAATATTGCCCTAATCAATCAAGATTGTTAGTGCGAAAAGCGAACGAATTAAAGTCATTGGCATATCTTCACCACGGGCGTCAATGGTCTTTCACACAGCCATTACATGTATGAATATTAGTTACAAACACAAACACACACTGGTAATAAATACATAAATCTCTAGATATCTATATATGTAAGTACCGTTAGCATACGGATATTAACAATATTCTTATGTTCAACCACGCAGCGACGGACATTTTGGCCGTGGGGTGTGGTCCAATTAATGCCATGTCATCCCATGTCGCAAAGCAAAAACAACAGAAAACACTTTCGCTTACAAAACATGAAGAAGTGTTTGCGCAAAGATCGATTGGTTTTGTTGGCCAACTGAATTATGTATGTATGAATGTATCTACTGCAAACAGAAGTGGAACCTTATGTTTTTGGCTATATTTATATCACTTCATTTATTTCACATCATTACTCTTGCGGAGAGGTTGAGCACACTTCATATTAACACCAATAGACTATATTTAGCTTGTAAATTTGATAAATGCCTGTTAGAGCTTGTGGTCCTTTAAATTTTAGAATTGTAGGAAAAAATGGGGTCCAACAAGCTTCATGTTCCCTCTGTCTGATTTAGACTATTTTTTTGGAAATGTCTTCAGTCCTTAAATAAACTCTGAAAATTTTACTAGGACTTGAATTTAAAGGTGCTGTGTTCATTAAAATCCACCAGCTTTCAGAGACAACTCAGTACTAGTGAGTACCTGGCGACGACGGCCTTATCTCACAGCTCGAGGCCCATCTAAAACTTCTGCCGTACTTTGGCTACGGCACCCGGTAGCAATGCAACTCCACACCGAGTAACCAAAGTGACTCTCTCTGCATTTAGGTTTCAACCACAGCCACCACGAAACTACCCAAAGGCCCATCCCATTGAGTAGGTTAGAAGAGAAGCTCCCTGGGATCCTGCTCCACGTGGTACCAGGTTAAAGTCTCTAGTAAGACCTTGTAGCCAAAGGTAGTTCCAGTTGAGCTACCATAGCAGCACTGGTGGACAATTGTGCCATGAGCATGAGCACACATACTGAAAGTCCTAGCTCAATATATATATAATTGTATCTTAATCAGCTTTATATTGTAATCCACCAATAATATGGATGTAGAGGAAGTGGGCTTTATAGCGGTTATCAAAATAATATATATTTATTTTATTAATTAAAAAAGCTTTCTATCCGCTTAAAAATATTCACCATACTAAATTCAACATGCAACAATACCCCAACTGAAACAATACTTCATTAACCACGGGAGAAATGAAATGAAAGTCACCAGTGGGGAAATTAGTTTCTCCTACGATTGGATGTTACTGAAGTTAATGATGGAGAAATAAATATTACATGCGATATATTTTTAGTGACATTGAATTCTAATTACTGAGAAACCCCTTACAATAATATGAAAAATAGAATTTGCCTAGCAGGAGAGTTATCACACTTCTTCTCATGGCGTGACTAGGGATAAAATCCACTTGAACTTACGAAAGATTCATTCCCATTTCGACGCAACCAAACTAAACACCGGAGGTGTTGATGTGAACTAAATAAGCTACTTATTAAGAAGCCTTGATATATACAGTTGAACCTCCCTAACTTAAATACCATAATCTCCAAAAAAAAAGATTCGAGTTATGGTAGGAAATTTGACTTCTATTGCCAATTCAAGAGTTCGAGATATGGATAACTTCGAGTTATGGAAGTTCAACTGTATAAGGATGCTGTTACCACCTAGGAGATCATCAAGGACCCTAGCAAGTTTGTTGCTCTGGAGCCGCCGTTGCAGAGAAGAAGGTAGAAGCCAAAAAGGAGGAGTCGATGTCGGAAGAAGGCGACGATATGGGTTTCGGTCTCTTCGACTAAATAGTTTATTAATCTCCGAGAATTGAGTTTACCGAACTAAAGAACGACAGTGACAAAGTTCCATGAACTGTTTTTAAAACTATGTTGAATGATCCAAGGAGTCGCCTAAATCAACTAAATGTGGATTATGAAATCCTCAAGTCATCTAAATCCCTTTAACTCTCGAAGTTGATTAAATGCAATTTTTTTAAAAGTTACGTAATGGAAAACGAAATTACGATATTTTTATTATTATTCTAAAAAAACATTATAACTATAGTTTAGCCTCAGCGAGCTTACAGCCGCCTCCACCATACATTTGTAGATATGGCAATACACACGCCGCCACTTTTTCGGGACTGTTCAGATGAACATGATGCTTCTCACCTTTCATTACATGAAATTCAAATGTGGGATTATTTGCGCGCAGAACACGAAAGACATCCTTAAGACTCTCCAACTCAATGTGATACGAGAGCTCAGCTTTAATGACAAGATAATGAATATTACGCAAGCGGTCAGCCAGCGCCAGCACCAGCTCCGGCTGCGTAAACAACATTTCCATCAGCTTAACACGTCCATCACGTGAAAAATAATACATATCCGAGTGACCCTCAGCCAGCCTAACACTACGCTCCAGCAGACACTTGCAATGCGCCAACTCAACCGATTGCTCGGAACCGCGATAAAGCAAATCAGTTAAGCTCTCATAATTGAAAAGTGGCAGCGGCGCTGGTCCACGCAGTCGATCCTCCTCGTTCAGCGCCTTTTCCGTCATGACGGACATCATATCGATTTGTATATGTGGCGGAAAGTATAACGTGGTCAACGCGTCGATTGCTATGATCATATCCACTGAGTTCGGAAAGAGTGCGGCATAGTAAAAACTCAAAGCGGCGCCCATTGAGTGGCCCATAAAGGATACTTTGGGCCACTTGTAATGGCGTACAACACGATGCACGACGCGTACAAAATCATTGAAGTGATACGACATGCCGGCGGGAAAGTGCGACGAACGTCCGTGACCGGGCAGATCAATAGCCAAAATCGGTCGATGCGCTGCGATAAGTGGCGCCAAGCGTGCGAAACTGCCGGCGTTGTCTTGCCAACCATGTAGAGCGAGCAGCGGCCGCTTCCGCTGATCGCCATACCAACAGCCGGCTATGTAACCCCAGGGCATGGGTATGCGCAATTCAACTGGCTGTAAGATGACGGAAAAAATGTTTAACGATATTTTTTCACTTCCGAAACTCAACTAATAATGCACTTACTTGGCTCTCCGTCATTATGTACCACTATTTTCGGTTAACGGCTCGGCTGCACTTGCGAATTACTTACTACACGCTGTATGACCGTCTAAGACTCTCCACTGTAGCAAAGTAAACAATTCTCTCATCAATTTTGAAGTGGATATTTTATTTTTTAACAAACCATTTAGTTAAAGCTTCATACTTTAACGCTTAGGTCAAGTTAGGTCACGTAGTATGCCAAAATAAATTTAAAATTATTAAACTATAAACATTAATGACCTTTGATCCCATTTTGTTGGCTCGCTTACGTAAGGCGGAAGCTGCCGCGGGTAGTTACAGCGTTGCGCAAAAGTATTCGTCTCATTGTTCCGAAGCTAAATTTACACTGTATACAAGCAACGGAACATAACAGATCTCAAATAATAAAGAAATAAAATTACACAGGAAAAGCTTCGTTAAAACCTTTTTAATAATCGCTCTTTAACATTTATGTTAGAATCTTCGAGATAAGAATCGCTTAATTTATTGGTCTACAACTTTGCTCCGCCGTTTTCCAATAGATGTCTCTAGGGTCAAGCACTGGTCGATTAAATCTATTAAATCGTTTTATATCGATCTTGGACATTTGTGTCAACATTAACCCAAAACTTGTGTCAACATGCATCCCAAACTTAATCTCAACTGAAAATATCACTTTTTGAGCCGAATTCTCGACATTTGCGGGAAATTTTGCTTTTCTTTTTTAATTCCAAGAAAAGAGCTGCAGAGGCTCATCGAATGCTTTCGGATACGTACGGTGAGGCTGTCCTAAGTGAACGAACATGTCCTGAATGGTTTCAACGTTTTAAGAATGGTGATTATGAAGTCGAAGACCGGCATGGTGATGGAAGGGAGAAGATTTTCGAAGGTGCTGAATTGGAAGCATTACTCGACTGAAACCATCACACCAACCATGAGATCGATACCGAACGCAATTGATGCGTTTGAGCCGAGTACTAAAAGAAAAACGGCCACAGTACGAGGAAAGACACGATAAAGTCAATCTCCAGCATGAAAATGCTGGGCCTCACGTTGCAAAGATGGTCAAAAAATATTTGGAGACGCTGAAATGTGAGATCTTACCCCACCCGCCGTATTCTCCAGACGTTGCTCCATCTGACTACCACTTGTTCCGATCGATGGCACACGGTCTAGCTAACAACCACTTCAGTTCATATGAAAACGTCAAAAATTGGATTGATACTTGGATCGACTCGAAAGATGAGGAGTTCTTTCGTTACGGAATACGCATGCTGCCAGAAAGTTGGTCAAAAGTAGTAGCTAGCGACGGCCAATATTTTGAATAACATTTTTGTAACCGTTTTTATACAATAAAGCCTAAAATTTACAAAAAAACGGCGGAAGCAAAGTTGTCGACGTATACATTTTTTGAAACTAACTAAACTATTAGACCTTCCACTCAATCCCAAACTATGAACCTAGAACCGAAGTAACTATTTGATAACAGCCTTAGTAGAATTTCCTAAAGTCTACAGTCGGAGCCTTCCGCAATATCTGTCGATCTGCGACTGTTAAACGACTCAATTCTTCCTTAAACAATTTGAACTACGAGTATATTAAAAATTATTTCCCGTATAAATAATCTAACTCAAATTATGCTGAATACTTTATTCCAACACTGTATATGCTACAACAATCGTTAGGCCTATTTAATAGACAATTTACTAACTCAATTCCACACTATAATTACAAACTAAAAGCCGAAAATTCAAGTTCACAGTTTAGCCTTTGACAGCAATTCACGGCGAGCATCCGACTCTACCGCTTGAACGAGCGACAGTGGACGATATCGCTGCAAAAACGGTATGATCAAATTCGCGACAACTACGGGCTGGTCCAGATGCACATGGTGTAAACCGTCAGCAATTACATGTGTTTCAAAGTTCGGATTTTGCGCACTCAGCAAATCAATTAACTTCATCGTCTCCGGACCCATATTCCGTGAAGCACCACCTTTCAAAACCAAAAATGGCATTTTCGCCTCACAAATGCGCATAATCATAGCTTTGGAGAGCGCTTCATCGGCATTTATATCCAATATGTGCTTGAGACGTGTGTCGCGTGAAAAGTAAAATTTATTGGGAAATTTGCGTGATCGGCTTAAGTTACGCGCCAAAATGTATTTACAGTTTTCCGGATACATTGAACGTCCAGAGCCCTCGTAGAGTAGACGCTCACATTCAGCGAAGGTATAACTTGGTGGTTCTTCGTATGGCGTGTCATCAATGAGGCGTTGATTATCGCGTAGCACCTTGAGCATCACGTTACGCAACTTATCAACAGCGTTATCGAGTTTTATATAACGTCTTAAGGTGGTATCAATGCTAATTAATACATCGACTTTATTTGGATACAGCATTGCGAAGTAAAATGATACAGCGCCACCCATAGAATGTCCCAACAGTGATATTTTAGACCAGTTATACGCCTTCATTAGACGTAATAGCACGCGTACAAATTCAGCGGTTTGATATAATATTCCAGCAGGTAGATGTGAGGAGTGACCATGTCCGGGTAGATCGATGCAGACCACACTGCCGGCAGTTTCGACGAGCAGTGGCGCCAATTTAGCGAAGGTACCACAGTTATCCAGCCAACCATGTAACGCGATGAGTGGCTGTATCGACTTATCGCCATACCAGAGGCCGGATATTTGTCCCCATGGCACTGGTATCTGTATCTCTGTAAACTGGAGTAGAAAAGTGAGGTTAGTTTGCGTTATGGAAAAAATCATGGAAATCTTTGCTCATAAAAAAGTTCTACTTCAATAAAAAGATCACGACTGATTTGCATTATGGCACCGAATAACGTAAAATCATTAATTTCCGTTATCATTCGATATAGACAGCCGAAAGCTTTGAAATATAGGATGTGTGGAAAGGCTAGAAACCCTTCCCATTAAAGCCTAAAGTTTCTGACATAACTCTTTGACAGTTTAGACGCTTTTCGTAGTTTCGAACATAACCGTTATTAAGAGTGGAGCATGAGTATTCAGCCAGAAGTTGGTATGGAAATCAATTCGTCTTGGCAATTTGATCATTTTGTTATACGCATATCTTGAACGATAGATAATTATCTCTCAGATTAACCGTCTGATCAACATTTTAGAGAGAGTTTAAAATATATTTCGAGAGCCCACTGAAATGTTTGTCTCTGCTGTTTTATAGTTTGTCTCTCATTCTCCCGCCATTCATTCATTACTTGAAATGAAAGTCCAGATGAAGTCCAAAGTATTTGTTTCATATATTTTAATATAGGTACATACAATATATATTATTTAGAGTTCACATTGTTGTTAACTATTTAAAGATTATACTTACAATTGCTGTCTCCGCCATACTCTGTAGTATTATTGTATTAAATTGGATAGTTCATTGAAGAATGAAAGAACTTCCAATGAGTTTCGTTGTTTGGGAACAACTAATACAATTAGCTACATAATCACAGCAAAGTTATCAAATTAGTAGTATTATATACTTAAGAGAACGCTTTGGGATAAGAGAAAGATATGAAGATTGAGAGGAGAGCGCATAAACAAATGTGGAAAAGTTTAAACTTGGAGCTTTCAATTAACCCATGAATGGCTGATCAATTAGAAATGGTATATATACGATCTATTCAACAAATAACAAGCATATAGACAAACCCAGAGATAAATATCCCTGGATAAATCAATCAAATTCACAGTTTAGACTTTGACAGCAATTCTCGGCGAGCATCCGACTGTACTGCATAGCAGCTCGGCAGTGGACGATATCGCTTCAGAAACGGTATAATCAAATTCGCGACCACTTCAGGCTGATCCAAATGGAAATGGTGTAAGCCATCAGCAATCAGATGTGTTTCAAAGTTCGGATTTTGCGCACTCAGCAAATCGATTAACTTCAACGAGTCTGGCGCAATATTCGTTGATGCACCACCTCTTAAGACCATATAAGGTAGTTTAGCAGCCGAAATGCGCATAACCATGGCTTTGGAGAGCGCCTCTTCCGCATTTACATCCATTAAGTATTTGAGACGTGTGTCGCGTGAAAAGTAAAATTTATCGGGATATTTGCGTGATCGGCTTAAGTTGCGCGCCAAAATGTATTTACAGTTTTCCGGATACATCGAACGTCCAGAACCCTCGTAGAGTAGACGCTCGCACTCAGCGAATGTATAGCTTGGTGGTTCTTCGAATGGTGAGCCATCGAGGAGGCGTTGATTATCGTGAAGCGCCTTGACCATCACATGACGTACCACATCCACAGCGACATCTGGTTGGAAGTAACGTCGTAAAACAACATCAATACTAATTAATACATCAACTTTGGTTGGATAGAACGTTGCGAAGTAAAATGCCACAGCGCCACCCATAGAATGCCCCAGTAACGATAACTTCGACCAGTTATATGCCTTCATTAGACGTAATAGCACGCGTACAAATTCATAATTGTGATATAATATTCCAGCCGGTAAATGTGAGGAGTGCCCATGTCCAGGTAGATCGATGCAGAGCACACTGCCTGCGGTTTCGACGAGGAGTGGCGCTAATTTTGCAAAGGTTCCACAGTTATCGAGCCAACCGTGTAGCGCAATGAGTGGTTGTATCGACTGATCGCCATACCAGAGCCCGGATATGTGACCCCATGGTACTGGTATCTGTATCTCTGTAAACTAAAGTATAAAAGTGTAGTTAGTTTTCGTTATGGTAAACATTATTAGCATATTCTTTCTTTCTCTGGTCTAAATCATTATATTGAGTATATAGTTAGACCTATATCACCGATTTTGACTTTAAGCCATACTGATATCTCAGTTATTGATCAATAAATTTGATATATTGTGAACCGGGCGCATCTATACTCTGTATATGGAAGTCAGAAAGGGTTTTTATAATACATATTTTTGACTGGATAGTGTCTGAAGTTATTCTTTAGACAGTCATTGTACTACATAACCGTTATTGAGAAGTGGGCGTGTTTATTACCCAATTTTACACAGAAGTGTTACGGTAATCTATTCGTATCGGCAAACTGATCTTTTTAATGGACGTTTATCTTGTATCAGATATGTATAATTATCTCGAGTAGTTTCGGACTACAAGAGTACAGAGTTCACTTCATCTAGATAGAGTATTCAAATTTTTACCCTACTCACAAATACGACATATGGACAGCCGAAAAGTATGTATGCCACCGCTGTCTATGCTATGGGTACGGGCAAATTCTCCAGCCATTCATTCATTACTTCAATTTCAAGTTCAACACCTTTTCTTAATATATAAATATATGTATATCACTTAGTATTCTCTTTGTTGATAATTATTTAAATATTATACTTACAATTGCTGCCTCAGTCATATTTTGTATTAAATCGTGGGGTTCATTGAGGATTAATACAACTTTTAACAATAAAAAAACTAAACAATGAGGTTCGTGGTTAACGAATTACTAATACGGTTAGCTGAATAATCGCATCAAAGTTATAAAATTTATTTGATTTTCACAAAATATTTATATTAAGTAATTAAGAGAAGAGTGGAAACAAAAACAGAGAGAGAGAGAGCGCGCACTCTCATAATCACACAAACAAATGTAGAGAAGATTAATCTCAAAGCTTTTACTTAACCCATAAGCAGCCGCTTTAATATATATATACATACATATATCTAAACGATCTTTTCAACGACTAACATATATATATAAATGAGCTTTATACATATATATTTCCAAAACTATATCGAATATTATGCATTAAAATAACAAAAAACCCAAACAATAAATTAAATATACTCGAATGCATAATTTCATCACGTTATTGTGAATGATACATTGCGCTGACGACACAGCCGGTGTGCGTAAAGAAGAAGCAGCACAACAGCTGATTGTCAATTCAGATTTATTTTATGGTTAGAAAGAAGTGTTTGTGCAATAGTTCATGAATTCCAATTGAATACGAGAAAATAATGGCGTTTTTGGCTAGAGGATTGTTTGCGGTGACACGCCAACCAAGCCTCATTAATAATTTAACACGTGAGTAAACAAATTCGTACGCACTTACCAAATTTAACTAATCTTTCCATTGCAGACACATTTCGTGCGCTCAGCATAGCACCTCGTCTGCTGCAACAACAAAAACCAACATTAGTAAATGCCGCAGTTGCAGCAAATAAAAGTGAAAAGATTTCTGAACTCGAACAAAAAGAATGTCAAGATGTTTTCGATAAAGTAGATAAACAAATTGCCGAACGCCAGGAGGGACGTTTATTTGCCATTGTGCACTTGTGTGGCAAACAATTTAAAATAACAGCTGGCGATATCATTCTCGTGGAGGGCTATTGGCCACCAACCATAGGCGATGAGATACGTTTGGAAAAAGTGCTGCTGGCTGGTGCAAAGGATTTCACCTTAATTGGTCGTCCACTGCTACCATCCGGTTTGGTGAATGTGAAGGCGACAATTATTGAGAAGACCTTAACGCACACGAAAACACATTTCAAGAAGAAGCGTAGGAAGCAATTCATGCGTATCAATTTCCAACGTTCACCGAACACTATGATTCGCATAAATTCAATTGAAGTTGAGCAAAAAGTCGGTGGTCCAACGCAAGTAATCAGTGAGCCGCGTATGTTTTAGTTGCATTTTTTCAACTGTTGTACATAAAGTGTATACCAATAAAGTAGTTAAACATTTATTTTGTTCTTAAGATATGTGAAACGAGTGTGTGTTTTTAAAATTAGTTTGCCAGTTTTACTTGCTTGAAGTGAAGTTTGTGTGTTAGTTGAGGTTAAGACTTTCCAATCAATTATGTATATGGTTTCAAGTCTATCATGCATAATATAAGCAGTGAAGTTTCTAAATTTAACATTGTTTTCATGAAATTTACATTCGGAATTGTAAAAAAAAAGTTTCAGTCTTCGTGAAGCAATTTTTGAATTTAGACCATTAAGAGTTCCAGTTGTGTTATACCAAAATAGTTTCGTTAAAACACATAAAGGGGTAATGCTCAACAAACTCACCACAAGGGGAGTTAAGTAATTTTCATTTGGTAAATGCTTGTCATACACACGCACGAACATACAAAATTAAAAGATTTAAAAATAGAGAATGAAGATTTTGAAAAAATAATTTAATTCGAAAATCACTGTTTCTATAGAAAACCAAAAAAACTGCTGCAGCAGCATTTTGTCTTCTACCAGTTGTTCAGGACTAACTAGCATAAATGTGTTGAATTCTATTTTATGTAAATGGATGGAGTCTGGAAACATGACCAATATCAAATTAGATACAGGAAATGACTTTTAATTTCCTTTTCTTACAGTAATATCTTACATATTAGTCATTTAATACACAAATTTCTATTAAACCACCATACACACATATCGATGGCTTAATATAGAAAAGGCGTATCTACACTTTTCGTTACTTTTCAGGAGAAGGAAAAAACTGAATAAAACCTTAAAAACTTAAGATGCAAAAAACATTTCTATTGCAATTTTTATTCAAAACAGGTAACAAATTCAATTGTGGTATAATTTTGCTATTATTTTTAATTTCTCTGAAGTTATTTGAGATAGAGCTTTATGTTGTTATTGTAACTTCGAATGAGTTAGGGCTTTTTTTTATATGACTATAAATCCGTTATTTACGATCATAGCCCACTAATTTTTTAAGTGGAGGAGTATTTAACAGTGGTCTACCAGAATACATTAAAAACGCGATTTCGAAAAAAATGTAGATACGCCTTTTCTATATTAAGCCAACGATATGTGCATACATAATGTATATATTTTCGACGATATTCGAGTATTTCCTTATTACAAGTGAGCTCATACTAAGGAATTCTTTCATGTCCTCAAACATTTTTGTGTTTATAGTATTTATTGCTGGTAATGGCCATTGCTTGGAACCATATGACTTACTAATATAATAAGTATTCACAAATTCTATGCATGTTTTGTGGAAATCAGAAAAATGGAATAAGACAAAATTAACGTTCAATGTACCTACTACTTATGCTATGTATAAGCGTATATATATACGTAGCGGAGTGTCCTTTCATTCTTTAATATTGTGACCAGCATATTAAGATTTATGGCTTGATTAACTCTATTTACAAATTTTTTTTAATAATTCAACTCAGTAAATTCCAAAGACGTGTTCTCAATATTATTTAACCAAATGATCTGGAAGTATGGGTTTCTTGGACTAAATTTCTATAAAAATAATTCTTCAATTACTATATTTTTATACTCTCGCAACAAAGTTGCTAAATAGAGTATTATAGTTTTGTTCACATAACGGTTGTTTGTAACACCCAAAACTAAACGAGTTAGACAAGATTGGAGTTCAAATCCGAATGTCTGTCTTCTTAACACAGTACAAAAATTAAAGAAATCGGATAATAACCACGCCCACCTCACATACAAAGGTTAGGTTGAAAATTACTAAAAGTGGGTTAACTCACTAACGAAAAACGTCAGAAATACTAAATTTCACATAAGAAATGGCAGATGTAAGCTGCACTCAGAATTTTTTACAAAATGGAAAATGGGCGTGGCATCGCCCACTTATGGGTCAAAAACCATATCTAAGGAACTACTCGACCGATTTCAATGAAACTTGGTTTGTAATAGTTTCCTTACATCCCACTGATATGTTGTGAAAATAGGCCAAATCGCTTCACAACCACGCCTACTTCTTATATACCAGAACTTAGAAGACGATCTGAATCGTTTACATTACAATATATAAAGTAAGCACTAGTGAAGGTATCGGTGCAGAACTTTGCACAAATACTATGTTTATAGTGTGGCAGCGCCATTCTAAAAATCGCCGAAATTGGACCATAGGTTTTTAAGGCCCCATATATCGAACACGAGGACCTCGGTGCTTCTAACCTAATATTATGGTTTCCAACTTTCAATGGACTTTATACAATATATATGACGAATATGTGGGTCAAATTGTGTATTATATAATATAAATAAAGTTAAATAAATAAATTGCGAGAGTATAAAATGTTCGATTACACCCGTTAGATAACTTTTTTTTAACTGGCTGTTAATCGATATTACTTCAACTTTATTTTTTAAGGGGCACACCTAGGGGGCACCTAAAAAAAATACTTTATCAATTATTTCAAAATTTTAAGAATATATTTATACATGTTTCAAGGATATACAGTGAAATTTTTGAAGAAAAAAATTAAATATTTTTTTAAGTTATAGTCGATCTCCAACGGCGCGAAAAAACGTCCTTTCACAGCTGCAGTGATTCCGGCCTTCTCCGTGGATGAAATCTAAAAAAAAATTCTCGCTAAACTAGATAATATTGTCTGTACCATGACCTACGATAAAAAAAATCAAAAATATTTTTAAAAAAAATAGTAGATTTTTACCCAAAATTTTGGTCGTTTTTGGCTTGCCAAAATTCGATTTTTCGATCAGATCAAAAATCGATAGGTCACTGTACGGAGAACTATATATAGAACACGTAAAAAAAAATTCGATAGTGATCGGATCATTTGTTTTTGAGTAATCACTGCAGCAAATTCGGAAAATGCTGTTTCGAGAAAAACGCGTTTAAAGATAAAATGATCGTCTTCACTGTTACCGAGCGGCTGCTCTTTAAATTGCTATAACTCAAAAACTATTTGAGATATCGATTTGAAATTTTAATATGTTATTTTTAAAGGTTTAATCTACCGAAATATGAACGAAAACAAAAATCGATTTTTTTGAAATTTCACACTAGGTGAAACGAGTTTGATAAGGCAGTTGTCTAAATAACTCCATGAAAAAGTACCCTAAAGAATTGTAATATTGTTTCTGAAGACATTTTTATTCGGTAACTCCTTTTCTCCTTTGGTGTAGTCAAACCATAGCCGGCGACACGTATAAGTACTAATAATAAGTATAATAAATGAACACTCAAGCGCTTATAAGGAACTGAGTCTTCTTTGGATATGTGGTACCCAACCTTACATAAACAAAGTATGTCAGTGTGTTCTGCACTGTCTCGCCGCATTGCTTGCCAGTTAATAATCCAAGAAATTTTACCTCAATTACATTAACGTTTTCCGGTCAATACGAGCCAACGCAATGCAACCTCTCTCGCCCTAAGCGTAGAAAATGAAACGCAATTCGGAGTAGGAGTACAATTTAATCGCCTTTCGCAATTTCATGATTTTCTTTTAATTAAAACATACCAAAAGAAACAAAATTCAAGGAATTTCGCCTTACAGCAGTGGACACACATTTGTACCCATATAAGCTATATGTGTGAGGTACCTTTCCGTGCGTGTGTGAGTTCGAAAGGAATTACAACGCAATTATATTGACAATTGATTGCCAATCGCCAACCGAGGAGGAGTCAATTCACTAGTTGCCCTTTACTGCTGACTTTGGTCGACAAATGAAGTTTCAATTAAATTTTATCTGGACCATAAGTTGTTATGGGACAGAAGTATTACCTGTGACACTATTGGACGACATTGTTTGGGAACCTAACAGAAATGCGACATAAGACTTGGCTTAGAGCAATTGAATCTTCAAGTGCTGAACACATAGAAGACGACAAGCGACGAGCGACATCTGTCAAATATTAAAATACACGCGTTCTTAAGGGCACAGATTTTTTGACAACAGCACGACTTCACGACAAAAGGGTTGAAGTCTTCGCTGTCGCCAAATTAGAAATGTTTCTAATTTTGCCGACGACAATGGCCGCTGTAGAGCTGCCACTAATATGTGAAATGTAAAATTATTCAAAGTTCTAACAAGTATGACGTTATTTTGCCAGCAGAAACCTAAAATAACTTTGATATATCATTTATAATAACAATCGATTATTTAAAACAAATAAATCGACCAGTTTTACATTTTTTGCACAAATAATTTCACTTTAAACTACGTCGCTACGTCGTGTCGTGTCGTCGTCTTTGTGTTCAGCACTTCAACCTAACGAACTAAAATCTATTTTTCTCAGCTCCAATTCTAAACCTTTCGGCTCTTCAAAATTCCAAAAAACTATTCTACGACGAATTTAGCCAATTATGTAAGATCGCGGTGACAAATATCGACTATAGTGAATATGAGAGCTCCTATAGCGCAAAATTATTACAGATCATGGAAAGTGGACTCCTGTGGATAAAACGGTTGCAGAGAAACTTTTGGGAGAATTTATAACAGAAGATATACATTTTCGAGCAGCAACTATTCTGACAATCTTGGGATCTTCAATGGAACTTCGATTTGATCTCAAGAAAGATTGAGGGATTGTTAGTGTTTAATTTAGTTTTTTACTGTGACTTCAATGATTTCTAATTTCTAATAATTTCGCCAACAAACTTCTCCTCTCAAGTGCTTCAATCGGTTTCTTCCAGCTTTGTAGATCAATGCTTCGCAAATTTGAGACTGCATTTGAACCTTCAGTCAGTAGTGGCCAGTAATCTAGAAGTCGCAGTAATATCACTGAAGAGCTGATCTGAGGGTAACCACGAACACCTCAGACAAAAACCGAATGAGCTACAAAGCACTGGCTGAATGTTAAGTACCATCGGAACGAGTTTTGATATCCTCTTGTGATCTAAATTGAAACATTTTTAAAACTCAAAAACATTAAATAATAGGAAAAGTAAAATAATTTGAAGAAGAGAAGATCGAATAGAGGATTACTGCGGATAAAACGGAACCGAAGAAGCCTATGAGAGAATTTATAACGGTTTCTTCTAGTCAATTCTTCAAAAATGTTCCCCGAAGAACGAGAGTTGTTGTACAGTGTTGGCGTGGATTTGATACTTCTTCTTCTTGACTGGCGTAGGCACCGCTTACGCGGTTATAGCCGAGTCCACAACAGCGCGCCACGCATTTCTCCTTCTGGCAGTTTGGCGCCAATTGGTAATACCAAGTGAAACCAGATCTCTCTCCACCTGGTCCTTCCATCGGAGTGGAGGTCTCCCTCTTCCTCGGTTTCCACCAGCGGGTACTGCATCGAACACTTTCAGAGCTGGAGCACTTTCATTCGAACAACATGACCTAGCCAGCGTAGCAGCTGTCATTTTATTCGCTGGACTATGTCTATGTCGTCGAATAACACATACAGCTCATCATTCCATCTTCTGTGGTATTCGCCGTTGCCAATGTTTAAGGGATCCGCAAAAACCTTTCTATTGAAAACTCCTAGTGCCGTCTCATCGGATGTTGACACCGTCCACGCTTCTGCACCATAAAGTAGGACGGGAATGATGAGGGACTTGTAGAGTTTAGTTTTTGTTCATCGAGAGAGGACTTTACTTTTCAATTGCCTACTCAGTCCATAGTAGCACCTGTTGGCAAGAATGATTCTGCGTTGGATTTCAAGGCTGACATTATTATCGATGTTAATGCTGGTGCCCAGGTATACGAAATTATCTACAACTTCAAAGTTATGACTGTCAACAGATACTTAAAGTATCGAATTATTCGAAGGAATAAGAAATTTACATCGAGAGAAACCATGTAGGATCACTGTTTTGCAAAATTTACTCAACGTAGTCACCACATCCAGAATATTACTGTGATTTAAGACTTTCAAAGTGTCATGACTGCAAGTTATTTGTTCATGAAAATAGTTACTCAATGAAGCGACCATTTTCTTGAGATTCTTTTGGAAACTTTTACTGATCGGGTTTATAAAATTAAAGAAGATTTAATCAAAAAATTCAAAAGATACTCAGTGGGACATGATTCTATACTGAGATTCTTTGGAAAACTTTTAGTGATCAGATTTATAAAAATAAATCAATTATAAAAGCATAATTTAAAAGACGAGACATCATGTTTGTAACGGTTTTTGGAAAAAAAAAATTACTACGCACCAAAAAGTCACTGACTTGCCAAATTCGCGCCATAACCACCGTTATACACAATCATTGCATAACAAAACGGTAAACACACACACCCATAGTATACTCGTATATACCCCCGACTACATAAACAACAAGCATGAACTTTTTGCAAAGTGCAACGAACAAGAAGCGCAATAGAAATGACTGATAGCTGCGGTTACAGCATACAATAACAACAACAATAGCAAAAACAAAGAAATCCGCAGCAGCATGAAAAACAAATATTCCATTTTGTTTTGAAGATAAACAATAATATTTTCATAACTAAAAACAATCCTGCTGTCTATGCAAACACGTCGAGCCATTTGCAACAAACGAGTGCAGTCAAACACACATGCATACCCAGTATGTAGAGAGTCATGTTGAAAGAAAATGCCAACTTAGATTTGAATATTCATGTAATAATTTCGCAGTTCATGCTCACAACGTGCAGCCTCACATCCAAAAACACACACACACATATACTATCATATGTATGTATGTATGTGTGTTTGGCGCTCTATATGAGGCAACGAACGCATATAATTGGCATGGAATTTATGGTAATATAAATTTTACAGGATTTCATGAAAGTAAAATGAACGTTAGCCATAATGCCGACAAGGGCTAACCGAGCCTAGAGATTGGCATCCCGAAAAATACTTCAAAAACTAGCAACAACAAAGAGAGCGCAATGAGAAGAACCCCTCAAGAGGAGCCTAGCTGTAGGCTCCACTTATATTAATGCATTTGTGTTCCAACTCCTCAACTATTATTAGGCGTAATGCTGTGCTGTGTCGAGATGGGGATTTGTTTGCCTTCTTACATACTCGTAAGTGGTGGCAAGTGAGTGAGTGACATTGTATGCGCTGGGAATGTCAACATGTCTGACTTTGTTGTTGCTGCAAGTACTACTGAATGCCAACTAAAATTGACTGCAACAACTTATTCTCACATTCTACACAGAGTGTCTGCGGTTTGTTATGTGAAGAATACATTCTTTGGATAGTGCTTAAATTAGTAGGAACTATTAGACACTTGAAGGGTTGTCTGTTGGATTGCAATGCTTACAGAATTAAAGAAAGAAACTTATATTAAAAGATACTTCAATATTTCATACAATTGCTTTGAGTCAGAGGATTCCCAATTTCCCGGTTTCCCGATTTCCCGGTTTTTCGAGATGCGTGTTCAAAATCCTAAGTTTATGAAGTGACTAACTAAGTTCCTTTGAGATCGATTGCGGTCGACGAGTGTAACAGGTTTCCAAGTCATCGGACACTACCATATCCAAATGTAATTTGATATTCAGCTCATCAAAAAACTGTTTTCTAAACTATTTGGAAATATTCGATATAGCCATAACGAGAGCTTGTCAAAAATCATCCCCAATTTGATAAACTCTGGATGGATAAACCACAGTTTTTTCGAAGTTCTCCCTAACTAGAACACTCGAATTGGCAATGGAAGTCAATTTTTATATAAATTACCTTCCATAATTCAAAGTCTCTCTAACTCGAAGTTTTTTGTGGATTTTTGTGATGCAAGAGTGTACAGCTCCTGGCGTACGCCGATGATATTGATATCATCGGAAGCAACAACCGAGCCGTTTGTTCTGCTTCTTCCCGCATGGATGAGGAGGCAAAGCGAATGGGTCTGGAGGTGAATGAGCACAAAACGAAATATCTCCTGTCATCAAGCAAACAGTCGGCGCATTCGCGTCTTGGTTCCCACGTCACTGCTGACAGTCATAACATCGAAATCGTAGATAATTTCGTATACCTGGGAACCAGTATCAACAACACCAACAATGTCAGCCTCGAAATTCAGCGCAGAATCACTCTTGCCAACAGGTGCTACCTTGGACTGAGTAGGCAATTGAACAGTAAAGTCCTCTCTCGGCGAACCAAAATCAAACTCTACAAGTCGTTGTTGTCCGAATGGACGAAAACACTCTAGTCCTGAAAGTGTTCGATGCAGTACCCGCCGGAGGAAGCCGAGGAATGGGAAAGCCTCCACTCCGTTGGAGGGACTAGGTGGAGAGCGAGAAGTGGCGCACTATCGTCGATTCGGCTATAACCGGCTAAACGCCAATCGCATACATACAAGTTAGGAAAGTTAGGGATCTCGTCAAAAAGCATCCTTAATTTGATAATCTCTGGATGGATAAACCACAGTTTATTCGAAGTTCTCCCTATATCTTTGCACTTATATTTAGCAAAGTTCCACATACATGTGAGACTTCGTAATTACAAGCGATACATGATGGCAACAATCAGCATTCATTATACAGAAGGCTGAATCAAGACTGAGTCTATATATTGTTGTAGATTGAGTCTGAACTCCAACATCCAGTTGGTAAAAAGTGACACCTCTCATATGGAAAAGAGTTAGGCAGATATTGAAAAAAAAAGATCAGAAAGGTGGTGATTTGCTTAGTCCCTCAGGCATTATGCGAAGCCTGATGGTGATCCAAGTATAGGTACTGTTTGCAATAGCCTTTTTGGGACAAAAATCAAACCTGAAGAGATTCAGGAGGAGCTGCCATTTCATTCAGGTGGAATCATTGTTCTTCAAAAATGATGCCGGTGAGAACGACTATTTGATGCCTAAAATTGAAGTTCATGATCCCGGCGATATTTGGTCAACATTTGGTTCAACAAGATGACGACACTGCCCACACATCGCATCAATCAATGTATTTGTTGAGAGAACACTGCGACAAGCAGATAATTTCACATTTTGGGCCGGTCGATTGGCCACCAAGATCGTGTGATATCACACTTTTTCCTTGTGGGGATATGTAAAGTCATACGTTCTATGCAGACAATCCCGCTTCGATTCAGGCCTTGGAGCAAAACATGACGCGTGTTATTCGCCAGTTACCAGTGGAAATGCTCGTACGAGTCATCGAAAATTGGACTCAACGCATGGAACCGTTGTACTCAGTGGTAGGAACCCTCGAAATGGATCATCCTTTATTTATATTTTTAATCCTAACCGTTCTATATCTTCGATTAACGATGTACGTTTGGGCTCGCATTACTCTCTTAAGCTTTTTTCTGACCAGTGTTAACTCCACCCTCTGGTCGAATTATATGATTTCAGTGGGAGCAGGAGTTTCATTCTTGGTTAACAAGCATGTTACTAGTTGTAAATATCAAACCATAATCTGTCGATTTTATGGGATATTAACTTTAATGAACGTTTAAAGGTCCATAATATCTTTGAATCATATCAAAACTCATTACATAAATCTACAACATATTTCATGTTAGTTATGAAAACCTTACAAGGAGCTATTTTTGTTTCATAAAGAAAGGTATTTACTCTTGAAAGATTATGAATTTTTTTATATACGCTTTGAATTATAGTTCAACAAATCAGATTGTTCGCCTCCTCTGGTCATTGGCCGAAAAAACTTCAAACAAAATTTAACGAAGAAACATAAATTGTCACAATTAACATTAATTTGTACATTTTATGGCACCAGTGTTGAATAACGCTACTAAGTTGCTTACCCTCCAAAATTCTTCTGCTTCTAATTAAAATAGACGGTCAATATCATGAGTAAAATACTGCGCATACGCAACCAAATTGAAACGAACGGTATTTAGAACAAATTGAAAGTTACTTTACAAAATCTGTTTTACTTTTTCCCACAACCCCTCACCCCATATTCGTTCACCCTTATTGAATAAATTATATTTTTCCCCTTAAAAGAATCACACGCAATGGCACCAGCAGCAGCTAACAAGCAGCCAATGGACGAGAGCCCAGTGCAATCACAGCACCTTTCAGCCCACAGCGCTCAGTTCGTGCTCTAATGGAAAATACGAGCATTGCATATTGCATTTATCGAATGGAATCATTTCGTCCTGGCTTGTTTGACTTAACTTTATTCTTTTGCCAGAAGAAAATCACTTATTGGTGAGGAAGGAGGGAGGCAGGGGTGCACAAATGACATTGTGCAAGTAGCTACAAAAGAATTTTCGAAATGTACAATATGTGCATAAATACACCGACACACACACACACACGGGTACACATACTTATTTGCTTCACTGTAAAAACAGTTGTAAAGTTAAAATTGTTTGAAGCGAGGAAACCAGAAAGTTAAGCGAAATCCCACTCAGCCAATTTCCCATTCGATAAAGTTCGAAATTGCAACGAATTAAGTGAGAGAAGTGAAAAAGAATGTATAAGAGAAGGAAAAGAAGCAACAAATCAGAGGGTTCCCAAATACTTTTGGACGCAATTCATGTGAAACGAATTTTCAATATGTTTTTGCTTATTTACAGTTAACCAAGTACATATTTATAACTGCGTTGGTTTTTTTTGTTGAACCGATGATATCGACGCTTAAAACTGTAAAATAATCGATTTATTTAAAAAAATGGAGTACTCCGATTTTTGAAAAAAAAATCGATTATAAGTACATAAAAAGTATCGATAATTAAAAATATACTTACACGAACTAGACTTAAGTCTTGGTATAGGGGGGGAAATATTGACCAACTTTGTCCGTTTTCGAGATTAAGAACCATTAAGACATCTCCTCTGAATTTCTGTTGAATATCTGAAAGATTTACTTATATTTTCGGTAAAAAGTTGGTCACAACCACTGAGCTCTTTTTGTTCCGTATCTGGGACCTTGAAAACATATCGTCCAATCGACGGGTCCAAAATGGACTGCGGAGTAGGCACAGGGGTATACTCCTATGATCTACCGAACTTGGCTAGCATCTTCCCAGCAGAAGTACTGGGCATAGAGAAGGCCTGTGAAGCTCTATTGGCTAATTACGACAGGATACATAAAGTAATAGTCAGGCGGCGCTCCTGGCCTTGTCGCCGCAAACGACTAACTCCAGCATAGTCCATAACCTAGAAGACAAAGTACAACTAGACTTGGTCTGGGTTCCCGGCCACAGGAACATTTTCGGTAACGAAAGGGCAGACGAGTTGACAAAGGCAGGAGCCATTCTAGACGAATCCGAGGCTGAGCTAATACCATGCCCACTAAGATCGATCAGAAGAGAGCTCAACTTACAATTCGAACAATTAGCTGAGAACAGATGGAAAAATTCAACCAAATATAAAAAAACTAAACAGATATGGCCAAAATATGATAAGACGAGAACTCGGGTCTTATTAAATAGGTCCAGGAAAAGTATTTTCAGACTTACAGCTACTATAACGAGGCATTGGCCATTTGGAGAACATGCAATGAAAATGGCCATGCCCTACAATAACATTTGCCACGGCTTTGAACTAGAGGGGAATAAGGAAACAATTTTCCACTTTCTCTGTGAATATCCAGCCCTATCGCAGATCCGCCACAGGACACTTGGAATCCATCATTGGTATCAAGCCTTGAATGGGTGTCTACTAAAAGGACATAAGTAGCTTCATTGAAAACACAAAGTGGTTTGAACGGAAAGATGAAACGTGATAGCATTAAATCAATAGGTCTACGATTAGTGTATCAAAAATTGAGCCCATAAAATTATATGGCTGCACTCCTACCTACCTACCTATAGTCCAATTCCACAAGTCACACAGCGAATGTCACAATCGATTTATTGAAAAGCAACTTTGGTGAACGTGTTATCTTACGAAATGGCCAAGTCAAATGGTCGTGCGTTGACGAAGTTAGACTATTTCCTGTAAGGATAGTCAAGTCTATTGTCTATGCCATCAAGCCAGCGACGATTGATGAACTTCGTACGAATATCGAACGTGAATTTGCAGCAGTATCGGCCGATTTATGCTTGAAAACCGTCGAAAATTGGGTTCAGCGTCTGGACTTCTAAGCGTGCCCGTGGTGGACATACAAAAGAAATCGAGTTCCATACATAATGCCATCGAATGTACTTTCACAGTAGCGTTCTTATTGGAAAACCCTTTATCAAACACTCTAAATCAAATTGAGCAAATAATCGATTTTTTAGCTTAGAGCCGATTGTTGTCATGAACTCGAGTTTATGATTTTGTAATTAATACTTGTAATTATATAATACTTTCATAGCTTTGGGTCAAGAAAGATTTTAGGTGTGGTTAACTCGAGGTTTTAAGAATTGGAGTTGATTGCTAAACATTAAAATGAGCAATAAACTCGAGTTTAAATCTATGTTAATTGAATTTATTTTTTTCCAAGTTTGATCAGATTTAGGGATAAAACTTCAACAACAGAACTTTTTAAAAATCGCTAATACTAAAAATAAACTCGAGTTTAAAATTCAGTAAACTTCAATGAAAATATGTTTTTTTTAATCTGAGTTTGAAATCACTGTTTCATGTATGTATGTGATTGGCGTTGCAACCGTTTAGCCGGTTATAGCCGAATCGACGATAGTGCGCCACCTCTCTCTCTCCTTCGCAGTTCGGCGCCAGCTGGAGATCCCAAGTGTAAGCAGGTCGCTCTCCACCTGGTCCCTCCAGCGGAGTGGAGGCCTTCCCCTTCCTCGGCTTCCTCCGGCGGGTACTGCATCGAACACTTTCAGGGCTAGAGTGTAGCCGCTGTCTTTTTATTCGCTGAACTATGTCAATGTCGTCGTATAACTCGTACAGCTCATCGTTCCATCGTCTGCGGTATTCGCCGTTGCCAATGTTCTGAAGACCATAAATCTTTCGCAAAATTTTCCTCTCGAAAACTCCTAGTGTCGTCTCATCGGATGTTGACATCGTCCAAGCTTCTGCACCGTAAAGCAGGACGGGAATGATGAGAGACTTGTAGAGTTTGATTTTAGTTCGTCGAGAGAGGACTTTACTGTTCAATTGCCTACTCAGTCCAAAGTAACACCTGTTGGCAAGAGTTACGACCTCGAAGTTATGACTGTCAACAGTGACGTGGGAGCCAAGAAGCGAATGCGCCGACTGTTTGCTTGATGACAGGAGATATTTCGTCTTGTCCTCATTCACCTCCAGTCCGATTCGCTTCGCCTCATTATCCATGCGGGAAAAAGCAGAACAAACGGCGCGGTTGTTGCTTCCAATGATATCGATATCATCGGCGTACGCCAGGAGCTGTACACTCTTGTAGAAGATTGTACCTTCTCTATTTAGCTCTGCAGCTCTTATAATTTTTTCCAGCATCAGGTTAAAGAAGTCGCACGATAGTGAGTCACCTTGTCTGAAACCTCGTTTGGTATCGAACGGCTCGGAGAGGTCCTTCCCAATCATGACGGAGCTTTTGGTGTTGCTCAACGTCAACTTATATAGCCGTATTAGTTTTGCGGGGATACCAAATTCAGACATCGCGGCATAAAGGCAGCTCCTTTTCGTGCTGTCGAAAGCAGCTTTAAAATCGACAAAAAGGTGGTATGTGTCGATCCTCTTTTCACGGGTCTTCTCCAAGATTTGGCGCATGGTGAATATCAGATCTGGGCTTTAGTCTTTCACACAGTACGCTCGATAGAACCTTGTATGCGATATTTAGGAGGCTGTTCCCACGGTAATTGGCGCAGATTGTGGGATCTCCCTTTTTATGGATTGGGCAGAGCACACTGAGATTCCAATCGTCAGGCATGCTTTCTTCCGACCATATTCTGCAAAGAAGCTGATGCATGCACCTTATCAGTTCTTCGCCGCGGTATTTGAATAGCAATCACTGTTTCATGCCTAACACTAAAAAGTGCATAATTAACTTTTTTGAGATGGAAAAAAATTAAAAAAAAAAAAAAAAGTTTATCTCGATTATTGCATAATCCATACACTAAAATGTACATTAAATTAACTCATTAAAACCCAAACCCAAAAAGTACATAGGTCTGTAGAATGTGTATGGTATGCTTACCAGAGATCTACACGTACTTTAATATGCCCATCTGTTCATATATGCACCCACATACAACAATAATATCGAACCCCTCAACTCCTACCCCGCAGTGCATTTGTTGATCGATTTCGCATTGTTAAAGTTCCATCAAATATCGCTTGAGGAAATATCGTGCAAGTATTAAGCGGTCGACCAAATGAGAAACGGAAAAATAAGCACAAAGAGTGCAGCAATGTAGCAATGTAGCAGTAACAAAAACAATGAACGATCCGGGGGCAAGTAGCCATTGCAGCCGTAATGGAATTGTCAACGCAAGCTGACCGGTTTGGTTATCTATCTATCATTGAGCAAGTGCGCTACGGCAATTGAACTTGCGGCAAATGTTGGCGCAATTCAAGCGACATGTCACTGCTGTTACACATACACACACAAGCAGACAGACACACACATATACATACTCGAACACACATGCAATAATAATGCTTACATGCGTGCATACTTATGGACTATCTTATCGATTTATATGGTTTGAATGCTGTTCCTTACAAAAATATATATGAGTGTGAGTGTATGTTTTGAACTCAAAGTGCACCACTGCACCGTTATATATGCGTATAAGTTCATTTTTGTTATTTTTGCTTTTTTTACTTTGTTACTTTGCCCCTTTGCAAGCTTCAGAAGCACTTCAAATATTGAATATCGAATCGATTGGCCTTGCGTAAAACCCATTTATCTTGGATCGAAGTGGAACAGTTGCAATTGAAACTTGAGGCATACAAAGACTGTAAATGATGGAAATTTATTATTACTTGTGTAAACTACGGTAACGGTGTTTGGCGAAAGTCAGCAAAAGGGCGCAAAAAAAGTGCGTTCTTTAAATAAAATTTTCGATTTCACTCAAGTTAATTTGCTGTGGTAATCTCGGTTTTTAAACAGACCAATATACTTATAATAAAGCTTTTGGATATGATTTTAAACAACAAAGTGTTGAATCGAATCATTTGCGCTTTAAAGTATTTATATAAATTAATTCGAGTTAATGTTACTCATACGCCATGGCATCCAAGTGATTATAAATTGAAAGAAATTGTACCTTTGAAAACAAATAGTGGAACAAATATGCAAATAGATAAATATTAAATAGTAAATTATTAAATATATATTAGAAATAAAATTATTATTATTTTTTAATATTTTTAATTAATTTTAAGCTCAAATCAATCTTAAACTCAATATGAAGGAAAAATTAGCTTGTATACCAGCAGTAATTAAATTTTCAATAGGAATAAAATTGGGATATCAATCAATTTTATTTATTCCTGTGAAAGCACATTCGATGGCATTATGTATGGAACTCGATTTCTTTTGCATGGCCATCACGGGCACGCTTGCAAAAATCCAGACGCTGAACCCAATTTTCGACGGTTTCCAAGCATAAATCGGCCAATATTGCTGCAATTTCACGTTCGATATTCATACGAAGTTCATCAATCGTCGCTAGCTTTTTGGCATAGACCATAGACTTGACGTAGTCACACAGGAAATAGTCTAACGCCGTCAAATCGCACAACCGAGGCGGCCCATTGATTTGGCCATTTCGTGAGATAACACGTTCACTAAACTTAGTTTTCAATAAATCGATTCTGAAATTCGCTGTGTAGCTCGTGGCGCCGTCCTGTTGGAACCACATATTGTCCAAGTCCATATCATCCAATTCGGACCAAAAATATTCGGTTATCATTGAACGGTAGCGATTCCCATTCACAGTAACGTGCAGGTCTTGATCATCACGCAGGAAGTACGGCTCAATACGCCCCCGGTCCATAAACCGTACCGAACCGTAATTTTTTCGAGATGCAATGGTGACTCATGGAGTACGTGTGGATTGCTGCCTGGCCTATAACGCATACTTTGCTTATTGACAAAGCCATTCAGCCAGAAATGAGCCTCATCGCTGAAGATGAAAATCCGGATTATTTTCAAGTTGTTACACACCCCAATTCACGAACATACGACGATTCTGGTGGTCAAGCGGCTGCTGTTCTTGCGACAATTTGATCTTGTGAGGATGTAGGCCAAGATCTTTTCCCAAAATTCCCTACAACGACGTCACAGGGATGCCAACGCAACATATTTGGTAGTGGTAGCCATATTTCCGACACTACGGACACTTCTTTGTCTCGCTGACACGGAGACATTTTGTTCTTTGCCTCTGGATTCAAATTTTTCCACTAGATGCTCAATTCTTGATCTGACGGGACGATTATGACGACCATAATTTGGACGTAGCGCTCTTCCTATTTCCAAAAATAAATATAATCTTAAAAGGCCGTCGTAATACCGATTGAAAGCAACGCTGGCATAAATGCATAACATCGAAAGATGACTATTTTGAAGGCGACATTAGAGTTAGTAGACGATTGATTTTTTTTTTTTTTTTTAAACCAGAATTAGAAGTTAATCTTCCTAGTTGTGTTCTGAACAATGAATTAGCTAAGGCGATCTTATAAATAATATGCAGTGATCCCCGCTTAAGTGCTTCTCCCGCTTAAGTGTCTCAAAAGCCTTCTATGCTAAGAAAGGGCACTTAAGCGAGGATTACTGTAATTCTAAATTTTATTTAATTTTTAATTTTCACAATTTCGATAGACTTCAAAGGTTCCTCAAATCGCCTTTATTTAATACCTTTACTCTAGGTTCTCTCTCGACGAACCAAAATCAAACTCTCGCCCTGCTTTATGGTGCAGAAGCAAGATTTATGGTACTCAAAACATTAGCAACAGCGAATACCGCAGACGGTGGAACGATGAGCTGTACGAGTTATACGACGACATAGACATAGTCCAGCGAATAAAAAGACAGCGGCTACGCTGGCTAGTCATGTTGTCCGAATGGACGAAAGCGCTCCAGCTCTGAAAGTGCTCGATGCAGTACTAGCCGGAGGAAGCCAAGGAAGGAGAAGGCCTCCACTCCGTCGGAGAGACCAGGTGGAGAGCGACCTGGCACCGAACTGCGAAAGAAAGAGAACCGAACTGCCAAAAAAATCTCGGACTGAAATCTCTTTTCCAGCTGCTTAGTTTGATACCCATATTGTATAATTTCTTATATTTCAGTAATTTAATGAATTAAGAAATTGAGACAGCAAAAAAATGTAAACTGATATCAAACATGTAGTGTTCACTTATCCCATATTTCTTTTACTTACAAATTCGAAGCAGTTGGCAGCATTCCTAATTTTTTTAAACCATAGCAAATTCAATCCATGCTTATACTTAAACGGAACCTAAAACAACATTTTATAAGTATGCTTCAAAGCATGGAAACTGAGCTAGTGGGTCAGTTCTTGAGTGCTGTTTCCTTATATTATTATAAAAATGTTCAACATGTGGCAACCTTCTGACTTTTATTTATAAAAAAAAATTGTGGTATTTACCAGACCAATTAATGTTCAACTTCAGAAAAAGAAATTTTTCTATAAACATTTTAGATCTAAACCAATGCTTTATTACTTAATATTACAATTCAATTAATTTCTAAATTAATCCCAGCTCAATCCACTCTGATTTCAAATAATTTTTATGAACTACCCGTTTTATAGTTATCGATAATCTGTACGACACTCACGTATGAGCCAATAATGCCACCAAATATGCCAAAAGCAATTAAAAATAGATTTTTCAACAAATTCAGTTTCCAAACGCCATATCCGATGCCATATTGCACACAGATCTGCAGCAGGGCGGGGAAGATCAAACCGAGTATAGATAAGCAAAATGAGCCGACAAGCGATAAAAATAGCGATAAATCCGGTATTGCCACAGCGAAGCAAACTGGAAAATGCAAAAATAATAAATTTAATTATCGGCAATTAAATGCAATTTTATAGTTATGGCGCTGCAAGTTATAACGTCCGACCAATTAAGTACGGTTATAATATACGAAGTGCGACTATAAATGTGCTGAGAAAAACTGATTGCTTTATGATTACTTACACGTCAGCAAAACAATGCCGGCTCTTATCAAAAGCTCATAAAGCACGTGCTTGGATGTATCTTTGGTGCGCTTCGAAAGATATTTATTCCAAATGATATCGGCCGTGACATAGCCTTGCAGTGCATATGTAATCCACGTGGTTATGGCGAAGATGATCTTTGCGGCTTGAGCTAAACTGTGAAGAGAGAGTAATGAAGAGGTTAGAAAGTTGTCCGTAATTTTTGAGACGACTGAACTTTTTAAAAGAAAATTGGATGGAGAAAATGGTGTATGGTAGTCTCTTTTCGGTTGCCTTGACTTCAAAGCATATTATAGGTCTTATTCATTTTCTTCAGATCCATCTAACACTTTCTTGTTCTATCTTGTTCTATCCATTTCCGATTAAGAAACTACTGTCTAGGAACCTTAATAGCTATTTCGGTTTCTACGGAATTTAAGTTTGAAACTGCTGCTTTATTAGGAACCCCAATTTCCAATGTATAGTTTGGGCCAAGCACAGGAATCCCATCTTGGACCCTTCAGAACAACCTTGCAGAACACCGGTTGCCTTTATGATGCTTAATAATCTTATAGAGATCCTGACTTTCAACCTCACTAGCACTAGAAAACCTTGGATTTCTTTAAAATGTAAAAACCTCGTCTCAAAAATTTTAAGACTTAAGAACATTTCTTTTATAGAATTATTTTTTAGACTTACATTGCTTTCTGTGGTATATTTAAGGTCACGCTGCCCAAAGCATCATCACCATATTCCCAGTAACCGAAGAAACCCAATAGGGTATACAAAGTGAGCACAATTGTCATGCCAATATTCAATACGCCAAAAGGCTTAACATAAGACTTGGGCTTCTCCATTTTCTCTTCAATAGCAAGAATCTAAGTCATAAAAATACATGTTAATACTTTAAAACACCTGTAATCTCCTAAGTATAGACTAAGCAACTCACCACACCAACGGCTTCAATGGCAAACAGCACAGTGCCAAAGAAAATCGGTAATCGGGTAATAACTTGGAATGGTTGGCGTGTGCTAATCGGTGGCAAAGTCGCGAAAATATAATAAAGCACAATGCCAAAACCTGTAAACATATTAACAGTTATATACGTACTCATATGTTCTTCAATATATTTCGTCCCCACTCACCCACGAACAGCAGTACATTGGCAAACGTGGAAAAAGGCGCCAATGTTCTCAGACTTCTGATGCTATACAGCAGAAATAACGGTATTAATATGATGCACATATGCAGTCGCACATCCAAAACCACCAGATACTCATCGACAATCTGCTTGATGCTCTCCGCTATGAAAACCACATACACACAACAGATGCCAAAGTGATAGAAGGCGAGAAAACCATCAACGAGGGGACTGGATATTGAATGCCAGTGAGTTAAAAGAGTTAAAAATAAAGAAAATATATATTTATAATGGGTTCGGATAATAAAATATCTTAATATATTGGTTAACACTTAGAGCCCCGCGTGCCACACCGGTGGACATTTATGTTTTGACGATTTGGGACAATGTGACCACCCGTGGACATTGGTGGATTTTCATTAGGGGACATCGTGACCAACCGTGGTCATACGTCGTGTTTCATTTACCGACATTGTGATCACCGATGGAAACGTTCTGCATACATTTTCCATTGAAATAAAATTTGTTCGGTCCCAGGATGTAAGCCTTTTTGACTTGGACTTTGTAATTTGGTCTGCCAAAGCCCAAAAAATAGTGAATCAAATTTAGGTAAGAAAAATTAATTTCTTGAAAAAACAACAAAAATGCATTTGGTTTATCAAAAATAAATGTCACAAAGTCACCTCAATCGCAAAAAATCAATAAAACTAAGAAAACAGATTTTGGTCCCAGCTTGTCAACTAAAGCACAACCCTTCGTCAGCATGCGGTCCACCGCTGCAGAAAAAAAATGACCACGGGTGGGCACGCGTGGCTCAAAGTGTTAAAACTTAAAAGTGGTGGAATTGGCAGATGTTTGTACCAATTTCTGGGGATATCTCCAAGCCGAAGTGCCTACAATTTTAAAGGAACAGGGAAGAGTTAATTGATACTTTACAGAAACTTGTCTATTTTATTAAAAATTAAAAATCTATTTTATTTCTAACACTGAAAATTAGTATAAACTATTTCCAAAAAGTTTAGAGATAGTGAAACATTTCAAATGAAACATTTTGGAAATAACAAAGAATAAGCCTCCGAAAGTATTTCTTCCACAAACTTAGAAACTTACTAGAATTGGGCACCATATATAAGATGACATCGAGGCCTCTTCACACATAGAGGTGTAGTTTAAACTAAGGAATAAAGTTCGAAGTCTTTAGTATCATCATCGTCAATTAAGACTATTCGGATGACAATTATCACAAGAGTCGGAAAATCGAATCGAAACTCGGATAACCCGAACGAATCGGGATTTTTAAACGAACAAGGAATATCAATTGGTCATAATTCTTCAAAAATATTGGAGGATTATTTCGTGCTCTAACAAAATCTGTCGAGCGTACTGTGTGAAAGACTAAAGCCCACCGTCAACAAACTGATTGGACCTTATCAGTGTGGCTTTAGACCTGGAAAATCAACAACAGACCAGATATTCACCATGCGCCAAATTTTGGAGAAGACCCGTGAAAATAGGATCGACACACACCATCTCTTTGTCGACTTTAAAGCTGCTTTCGTCATCACGAAAAGGAGCTGCCTTTATGCCGCGATGTCTGAATTTGGTATCCCCGCAAAACTAATACGGCTGTGTAAGCTGGCGTTGAGCAACACCAAAAGCTCCGTCAGGATCGGGAAGGGCCTCTCCGAGCCGTTCGATACCAGACGAGGTTTCAGACAAGGTGACTCACTCTCGTGTGATTTCTTTAACCTGATGCTGGAGAAAATAATACGAGCTGCAGAGCTAAATAGAGAAGGTACAATCTTCTATAAGAGTGTACAGCTACTGGCGAACGCCGATGATATCGATATCATTGGAAACAACGAGGACAAGACGAAATATCTCCTGTCATCAAACAAACAGTCAGCGCATTCGCGTATTGGCTCCCACGTCACTGTTGACAGTCATAACTTTGAAGTTGTAGATAATTTCGTCTACCTGGGAACCAGCATTAACAGCAATAACAATGTCAGCCTCGAAATCCAACGCAGAATCTCTCTTGCCAACAGGTGCTACTATGGACTAAGTAGGCAATTGAAAAGTAAAGTCCTCTCTCGACGAACAAAAACCAAACTCTACAAGTCTCTCATCATTCCCGTCCTACTTTACGGTGCAGTAGCGTGGACGATGTCAATATCCGATGAGACGGCACTAGGAGTTTTCGAGAGAAAGGTTTTCCGGAAGATGTATGGTCCCTTAAACATTGGCAACGGCGAATACCGCAGACGATGAAACGATGTGTTATTTGACGACATAGACATAGTCCAGCGAATAAAAAGACAGCGGCTACGCTGGCTAGGTCATGTTGTTGGAATGGATGAAAGTGCTCCAGCTCTGAAAGTATTCGATGCATTACCCGCTGGTGGAAGCCGAGGAAGAGGGAGACCTCCACTCCGATGGAAGGACCTGGAGGAGAGGGACCTGTCTTCGCTTGGTATAACCAATTGGCGCAAAACTGCCAGAAGGAGGGATACGTGGGCGCTGTTTTGGGCGCGGCTATAACCGCGTAAGCGGTGTCTACGCCAGTCAAGAAGAAGAACAAAAACAACATCGGATGAGAGCAAAGTTGTCAATTTACCTTTAAAAAGGAACTGGTCAACCCACAAAACCGATATATCATGGAATCTGTTTCAAAATCCCATGTATGAAAGTATACAGAAGAGGCCGCTTTATTGATATGTAGGAGAGAGTCTTTCCTTATAAAATTGAATAAAACTGGGTGCTACATAAGTTGGAGACTTCGAAAAAAGAATTATTCTATGACGTTGAAGATTATTTTATATATGTAGTACCTAGAAAATTCCTAGAAAACATCTCTCTCAAAAAATCTCTGAAGGAACTGACTAAAAGGAAAAAAATCAAATAGAGGGTTATACTCTTATTGAAAGTATTCATAAATTAGTGAAGCATATGTATTTTCGAACCTCGCAATTAAAACCTAAAGCTTATTAGTTCGAAAGTTAAAGCTTAGAGATCAGTTCCCGTAAACCTCGCTAAACAGTACAGAATGACTAAAATCACTAAACTCACAAGATTTTCTGATAAAACGATAATTAAAATGTGTACTTCGAGAAAAGCTCAAATTAAATAATCCAGGTTTTAGTTTTTAATGCTGTAAGGTAAAGAGTAGCACTCGTCCGCACACGTTTAGACTATTATAAGCTATAACTGACCGAGTTTTTTTTTATTTTTTGTCATATTCCACAAATAATTTAAAAACATACATACATACGTTGCTATTGGTAAGACACATTTGAAAATAGGTGGGCCTTCATGCAAACCAATCGTCATAGCCTCGGAAAATGTTAGATATGGTACACGCTTACGCTTGCACAGCTCATACATGGAGTTTATCTGTGAGAATGATGAAAATGGAATCTCATTAACCGAAGATTGATAAAAAGCATAAAAATGTTCAGAAAAATATTGTATAGTTATTTAGACCAAATTTTAGAACCATTTTGACGAAGAATTTATATTTCTTTAAGATTTGATATTCGACTTACCAATATGTGCAGACAGTGCACTGCAATGCCGCCAATGATCAACGTTAGTATGGGTCCAGCCACATAGCCAGCATTTGCGAAAGCACTCGGCATAGCTAATACTCCCGAACCTATTGAGGCCTTCAGAAAGTGCGCAAATGTTTGCAGAGTTCTATTGAAAGATTTCGGTTTTAAAAATAATAAGCACTTCTGTGTCCAGAATCTAGAAAAACACTTACGTGGTAGGATTTTGTACATTGCGATGTAGATGCGGATCATAATCTTCCTCAGGACCAACTGCTTTGTGTCCATTTGTTGCTTCCTTCGCTTTTGGTAAGCCGTTATGATGTGATTCTGCACTACTTGGAAAAACAATTTTTAAAGAAAACAAGTAAGGCAGGGCTAAGTTCAGGTGTAACCGAACACTAGAATAACGAAAATTATCATATATAGTATATGATCACCCAAATTTCCCACTTCACTTAATTTTGCAAAGGGTTGTCACATATTAACCGATATATGCGGTATAAAGCCCCCCGGAAGTTTGATCATCCGAATTTAAGGTATTTGAGAGCTAGGGAAGTTATGACCCGATTTAAACCATTTTTGGTACACAAACTAGAAGAAAAAGATTCCCTCTGAATTAAAATAAGATATCTGAGAGATTTACTGATATTTTCGGTGAAAAATTACCCTTTGGCACTGAGATCTTCATGTTCGATATCCGGTGCATTTAAAAGTTATAAAGTTATATTCATTGGTTCTTAATGGATATATTATAAAGTAAAGGAATCAGATGGATTTCAAAATCAATCGAGTTTCCATCTGTGTCATCAAAATGTCAAAGAAATATTATATACCGACATTCGTTGAAATCGGTCGAGTAGTTCCTGAGATATGGTTTTTGACCCATAAGTGGGCGACGCCACGCCCATTTTCCTGCCTGAGTGCAGCTTCCTTCTGCCATTTCTTCTGTAAATTTTAGAGTTTCTGTTGTTTATCAATAGTGAGTTGACGCACTTTTCGTAATTTTCAACCAAATTTTGTATGGGAGGTGGGCATGGTTATTATCCGATTTCACCTATTTTCATGGTGTGTAATGGGTTACGTAAGGGAAGTGACTGCAGAAAGTTTGGATCATATAGTTTTCTTGGTTTCCGAAATATTCATAAAAAACTTATTTAGGGGCAGGGCAACACCCATTTCTCTACATCCAAATATGCCCCTTCCTAGCACGATCCTTTGTACCAACTTTTACTTTTTTAACTTTCTTTATGGATTAGTTATGACACTTTATGTGTTTTTGGTTTTCGCCATTTTGTGGGCAGTGGTCCAATTTCGCCCATTTTTAATAGCAACCCTCTCACGGTCCCAAGGAACATGTGTACCAAGCTTCGTCAAGATATCCGAACAGACAGACAGACATCCGAATTTTAGCTCGTCTCGTCATCCTGATCATTTTGATATACAATCTAACCCTGTACCTAACTCATTTTATGACTTACAAACAACCGTTATGTGAACAAAACTATAAGATTTTAACTAAAATATGCTTTCAACTAAAATTTTTGTTAGATTTTTAGAGATTTCTTAGATCATTTAGACGAAAATAAATATAAAACTTATCGATATTTCAATTAGTTTCGAAACGAACAGGACCTGTTTCGTACTTCATTTCGAAAACCAACTAATTAGGGGTATTCGTCGACCTAATCAATTTAACTTTTGAAGGTCCTCATAGATCATTAACCACTTCTTAATTTCAAATTATTAAAATTTATCTGTCTCAAAACGAATATACTTTCCCGAAATCCTTCGAATTTTCTCAACTCACTTCATTTTTTTAACAACAATAATTATATAACGGTCTTATCAAAGAATTTTTTACTATTAAATTATCGTCTCTGATGAGAGCGTATTATAAAAGTTCGTTAAAACACTTCGTTGAAAGCTTTATAACACACGATAGACTTTTTTAAATTATTTCTTTAAACATATATTCACAATTTTATCACGACTTTCTCAAGGATCCGATATTGTATCCTTAGCGAAACTGTACAAATTTAAAATTTAGCATTTCCAGCCAAGCGCTGGATACAGTTAAACCCGACACTTGATACTGAGACGTAAAGTTTTTCTGATTGCGAATTTTAGTTGTGATTGATGCCAGTGAAAGAATTTACGACCTCCCGCCTCCATAGAGTTAACTACATTTTATTTTTTAAGACATATAATCTTAGACGATAGTTTAGATACTTCGCACTCCCATATATGACTAGATAACTTATATTATTGCCACCATAAACTATATATGACCGACAGTGCAAAATGGACTTAATTTGGCGATATTTACAGAGTAGCAGGAACTTGCTACGATTTCTAGTGGTTTTGATAAGAAAACTCTTTCGGTTATCTCGCTTATTACGCATGGAAGCTTATATCAAGAGGAGGCTTTTACTTTTGAGAGTATTTTATTAACTAGCAAGTATTATGTGGTAGAACTAGTGGTACAGGGTAGACAAATACACACGTTGGTACTTCAATTCTTAATTAGTAAACGAGGGTCGTTGGATAAGTCTTTTATAAAAGGTAAAGCTTTAGACGAAATATCTCCTGTCGTCAAACAAACAGTCACCGCATTCGCGTCTTGGCTTCCACGTCACTGTTGACAGTCATAACTTTGAAGTTGTAGATAATTTCAACCATCTGGGAACCAGCATTAACAGCAATAACAATGCCAGCCTACAAATCCAACGCAGAATCATTCTTGCCAACAGGTGCTACTATGGACTGAGTAGGCAAATGAAAAGTAAAGTCCTCTCTCGACGAACAAAAACCAAACTCTACAAGAATCTCATCATTCTCGTCCTACTTTACGGTGCAGAATCATGGACGATGTCAACATCCGATGAAACGGCACAAGGAGTTTTCGAAAGAAAGGTTTTGCGGATTTATGGTCCCTTAAACATTGGCAACTGCGAATACCGCAGAATATGGAATGATGAGCTGTATGTGTTATTCGACGACATAGACATAGTCCAGCGAATAAAAAGACAGCGGCTACGCTGGCTAGGTCATGTTGTTCGAATGAACGAAAGTGCTCCAGCTCTGAAAGTGTTCGATGCAGTACCCGCCGGTGGAAGCCGAGGAAGAGGGAGACCTCCACTCCGATGGAAGGACCATGTGGAGAGGGACCTGGTTTCGCTTGGTATAGCCAATTGGCGCCAAACTGCCAGAAGGAAAGATGTGTGGCGCGCTGTTGTGGACTCGGCTATAACCGCGTAAGCGGTGTCTACGCCAGTCAAGAAGAAGAAGAAGCTGTAGAGGAATGTAGCCATAGGCAAATGTGGACAATTTCCTCAAAAAGGCTATTTTCTTCATGCGATGAAATCGGTTGAAAACTCTTTCGGCAATCCATGTCACCGCAACGACATTTCGGAAAAACTTGATTTCGAGATAATCGCGTTTAAAGATTCAAGTATACTTTTGTCTAGTGTAGCGGAGATGCAAGATGCAAAACGCTATAACTTCGCTTCTATTGCTTCAATCTCTATAAAAATTTGAGAAAACATTCTTAAGAACGTATACTTTAAAATAAAAGAATAAAAAAAATTCGATTTTTTTACCGAATTCAACATATTCAATGTATAATCCCTTAATACAACATTTTAATCAGCAAATCTCTACTTCTTTACCGCGTCTGAAAAAGCCTTATTTCTGGATGTCTGCAAACTGAGTCTCCGTGAAGGTAGTAGCCTTCTCGTTTGACTCGAAATTTCTACCCGGCGGTTGACTCTTTCAAGTTTGAAAACAAAATGAAGTCACAATACGATAATTTGACTAATTTGGTTGAGCCGTCGGTCGAGCCCGAGCTTTTGTTTTATCCTTCTCCAGGTGGTCATTATATAACACACTTTCAGAATTCCAGAAAACGTTAATAATCTTTCCGGTTTCTTGTCTTTCCGTTCTTTTAAGATTCATACTGCCTCAGCTATCTCGCACACCTTCATATGACGAAACGTAATTGTGGACCTTTGTCATCTTATCCTCCGTGGTAGCCGTTTTCGAAGCACCTGTAAATCGGACAAAGATTATTAGACGACATGTTTGAAATAGGTCATAATTGTTATATTTAAGACTGGTCAGGAAAGCGAGCTCAAGTTGAACTTGTTGCAAGATAGCCTAGCTTCGTATCCTTGGTGATAACAGGCCACTGTTCGCGAACTTCGGAGTATGAGTCCAATGTAGGAAAACAATGTTAGAAGTTTTCGCAAATCAAAGAATCACAAAGGCTACTGATAAAGTTCGGAAACCTACAGAAGAAGGGTTTGGACCCGTTCTCAAATTCGCAAAGAAATGATAAAATCTTTGGATACACTGAGATTTTCATATTTTACCAAAAAGGTACTTTGAAAACCAGCTCTCTCTCTCTCTCTATCATTCTATACAATCTATAAATATTTAGATATATCGGATATATCAGAGTTAGATCTTCTTAAAGGGTGATGTTTTATTGTTTCGTATAAAATCCAAATTCCTACTTTGCAATGGGTTGTGGTATTAGTCTAACAATGGTATTTGCCGAAGGATAAAGATATGACTGCGTTAATGATTGTAGACTCTTAAAGATCGTCTTATAATATATGATATTATAGCAACTAACAGTAAATTTAAATTTCGATTTACCGTTTATCGATTTTTATTGACAACTGTTAGATAGCCCAGCAACGATAACGTTCTATCGATAGTTTTATTTGAGAATAACAGAAAAACGAAGTCAATGCCCTCTTTATTTATAACTGTTTATTTTTGTTTTTTCATAAAGCATTGAAATAGTTAAGGAAACTATAAATGATAAGTCATCAAAACATACGGTTACCGTGGGGTAATGCAAGTAGGTCAGTTTCTTCAAAAAATTTTCGATGGAAAAAAGTGTAAAATCATAGTGATATAGTAATTTCTTAGTTACGTTTGCAAATTCATCTGTGCCTAGTTACCTGCGTTTAAAATTAGTTAATCTCAATTGAAAACAAAAGATTACTTAAATTTCGCTCGGCGCCATACAAACTTCGAATATTAGTAAAAGTTAGATAACACAAACACGCTCGCAATTTTGTGAGTCAGTGCGTGTACATATGTATGTATTGTATATGAAAATCACATAGCATTATTTTGATAATAATTTCATAATATGCAAGAGAAAACGAGCATGCTCATGTATGTATAGTATGTACTATATACAAGCTTATCTTTTTGGCGAACTGCAACAATTGATAAGAAATATGAAGAACCCGTTAAATTTGCACGGATTTTAGTTGGATCGGGACTGATGTATGGTATATATGAGTTATTTTAGGTATTAAGGCTGACAAGTAAGACAAAGATCTTCTATATTCATATAATATGCCAAAAATCCGCGATCTCGTATTGACAGATCGTCGATAGACTGTGTGAAAAGTAGCTGAGGCAGTAGACACTTCAAAAGATCCTAGTTTCAACGCCGTTTAATGACCGTTGACGAAACATGGAGATACTAGTACACATCAATGAATATAAAACAATCTATAAACCTGTTCCGAAGTATTCGAAAATTGTTCTAACTGCCGAAAGATGATGACCGTTTTTAGGAAATCACAAAGTATGATCTACATCGACTATCTCGAGAAGGGCGAGATGATCTCAGAGTTTTACAATGCAGAATTTTTGGGCCCTTACGATACAGCATATCACAAAAAATGATCCCAATCGTCGAAAGCGAACTGCTCTTCCAGTGAGGTACGACATTACATCGAAGCAAAGCCATGTTCTAAAACTCTGAAATAATTCCATAAAAACAGGGAAAATGTGATTGAAGCTCGTAGAATGGCTCTAAAATGGATGATGTAGTTGGTGTTGGGATATACTGTCCGGAGTTAGGCATAAAACAGCCGTTCAAATTGCCGAATCACTGCAGTATATGTAAATCAGAGTTCTTTTCTATTGGGAGAGCTGCAGAACTAGCCTCCTACGCACCAACCTGATACTCTAAAGTTAACGTCTATATAGACAGCCAAGCAGCAATCAAGGTAATAACCTCGTTTCAAATATTGGCCAAAAGTGTTTTGAGTAGCAGGGCAGCAGTTGAGGGTGTCACCACGAATATGCGGATACACTTCTACTGGGTGCCAGGCCATAAAGGCATCGAGGGCATCGTAGGCGGGATTGCCAAGAGTGGCGTACAGCTGTAACCCGAAAACATGATCGACATCGGTAAACCCATGCATTGCCTATATGATTATCTAGACAGGAACTTGATAAAAAAGTTCAAAGTACGCTGGAAATATCTACCGGGTTGTAAAACCGCAAAGGTCATGCGTAAAGCGGTAGATCGGAAATATACAGGTTCCTACTGACACTCGATAGAAAGGCTGTAGGACCATGGTTGAAATGCTTACTTACTGGTCACATTCTAGTAGCGGCACACGCCTATATGATGGTGCTGTCAGAATGGCTCTAAAAGGAATGAGGGAAGTTTCTAGAGCAAGACTCCAGGGAAACAGTGGAGCATCTCTTGTGCGTTTGTCCTGTATTAGCGAGATAACGATTCCGGTTTTTAGGGGTCCCACAATACGATAATTTGGAGGAGATATCGTTAGTGAAGCCTCATAAACTCTTAAAATTCAAGTCAAGCGCAGACATCCTAAACGAAAACGTGAAGGCACTCCATCTGATATCGCTAAGGACCATAACTGGTCTATGCGTGGCCTGCAGGCCTACCAGACCAACCTAAGCTAACCTAAAGCTCGTAGATGTGTCCTCTCAAGAAGGTATAATGCATCAATTTATCTTTAAAATTAACCGTTAAATGAGGCAAGTTCCAATATTTGTATGAAAAATATTCAATCCAGTTATAGCAAGCATTTCTATGACAAATGCGACAAAACAAGTATCGGGATCCCGAAATAATAGCGAAAATATTCGCAAAAAACATTGCTAACACAGTGAAATTAAATAAATGTTCAACAGCTCGAGTATTTACAACATTTAAGGCATGTTATATAAAAATACATATAAACACACACACACACGTACATACATACAAACTCACATATATATAGATAGCGAATAAATGTACTATTGATAAATTGAATTGATGGGAGAGCTTTGTTAAATAAACCAGTCTAAAAGCGAACTTCACCACAGTAACGCCGCAACAGCACAGTTCTTTAGTTGAGAACGGCAATCCGGTGATATCAGATACGTACATACATTTGTTTATATTTATCAACCATATATATATGTATATATAAATTTTTTGATTTCGCGCTTATAAAGAAATGGAGAAAGAGTAAAATTTTACACGATATAATAGCAAACAACAACAATAACATTTGTGTAAAGCCAAAGAGATTGTTGCGCCTACTGACGACTGTAGTCTGTCTGCTGGCCTTCCCCCTAGTAGTAACGTGTAATATTTGTGTGCGAAATAAATTTCAAAGAAATCGTTTGCATTTAACTAAATATATATACATATGTATATACTTAAAAATGTAATTTAAAGCAGCAGTTTTCGGGTGAAATTCTTTTTCCATTAACTCTCTTATTTGCTTATCAGCCGAAAAATATGAGTTGAGGTGTTGAGATATTTATAAGAGATAAATTATATAAATAGTTATTTGTATTGTACAATTAACAGGTGAAACGTTGAAGCGGCTTGTCGTGAAGAAATCAAAAATCTAAAAAAACAACAACAACACCACGCAACAACGGAAAAAAACGTAAAAGAGATAAGACACGAAAATGGTGTACTCCATACAGGTAAATAATATGTTAAGACGCAGCCGACCGGACCGACATTTATTTACACAATTTACTTCAAAATTACTCACATTTAACATACACATATGTTGATAAATTAAACGAGTGAGAAGAGTCTGCGAAAAAAATTAAAATAATAACAACAAAAATAGGCCGCTGATGGAGTCCAGCTTAATCGGAAGCCCTAAATAATATTTACAAAGTGAAGTGTAAAAATAATTTCTCCAAAAGCTGCGACAGAATACCCTAGAAAAAAGAATTTCATAAAAGTAAATACTCACAAAAAATATTAGCGGCTAATATCGTGGATAAAAGCCGCATAACCACTCATAGAGACACCGCATTTACGCTGGCCGATTAATTCATGCGAAACCAATTAAATATAAAGAGTATAAATAAAAAGTTTCTCTGAGCTGCTCTCACAAGAAGTGGTGAACATTTTGTTGTTGCATTAGAAATGTAGAGTTTCAATCCGAACAGCTGGGATAGTTTGTGACGAAAAGCTTTCTAATTTCATAAATACGCTGAAAGCTTTGACTTTGCTGTTGATCGAAAAAGCTTTTTTCTCTTGAATCATATTTTTTGTATGAGGTCTTGGGCCTACGAGTCACACTCGCTAAGCTCACACGACTAAAACGGTACTTAATGAAGTTCTGCACTTCATTTTGACTTTTTGAATCAAAAAGTTTTCGAAAATAATGTCTGTTTTGAGATCAAAGAGATCAAATTATATTGACGAAGTTGTACACTCCAAGGTTCATAATCAATAACAAAGTTATGATAGTATGATGACATTGAACTAGATTAACGTAATTTCCTGTATCTTCCACTGGAGCATATGTCCATATGGACCGGATACTTTTTCTTAAATTTACTATCCCAATAACATCACATTTTAAGCAACCGTCGAACGTCTTTAGGGATTTTTGAGCAGTTTTTAATGTCAGCACACTCGACTATTGTTCGAAATTGACAAAAACCAAAGAGACAATACATCCATAATATTAACAAGTAAGGAGTTAAGATAAGTTGTTAAGTTCGGGTGTAACCGAACATTTTATACTCTCGCAATTTATTGAAGAAATTTTTTTAGGATAACATACAAATATGCCAAAAAATTCGGCATAAAGTTTAATAGAATAACGACAATCGTCATAAATAGTATATGGGGACTAATTAAGGTAATTCCTGAACCGATTACATTCATTTTCACCAGCAAGGTACACTATATCCAAGACTATACGCTCACTTAATTTTGCTAAGATATCTCACATATTAACCAATACATGTATGCGGAATAAAGCCCACCGTATTTTTGAAAAACCTATAATTAAGCTTATGGGAGCTAGGAGATGTTGTGACTCGATTTTAATAATTTTTGGAACAGAGACATACTATTAGAAGAAAACAATTTTCTCTGAATTACATTAAATTAGCTGAGAGATTTACCCATATTTTCAGTTAAAATTTAACCTTAGGGGCTGAGTCCCACATGTTCGATATCTGGGGTCTTGAAAAGTTATAGTCCGTTTTTGACAATTTTTTCACAAGTGAAGTCAGAGATGATATGCACTATTTGTGTAAAGTTTTATTCCACTATCTTCATTGGTTCCTTATGTTTACGTTATAAAGTGAAGGAATCAGATGGAATTCAAAATTGAGTGATAAGTAGTCGTGGTTGTGAACCATATTCGCCCATATCCCACCCGTGTCATCAGGGTATCAGGAAAGTGTTATGTACCGAATTTCATTAAAATCGGTCGAGTAGTTCCTGAGATATGGTTTTTGACCCATAAGAGGGCGATGCCACGCCCATTTTCCATTTTGTAAACAAATCTGAGTGCAGTTTCCTTCTGCTATTTCTTCTGTAATATTTAGTGTTTCTGACGTTTCTCGTTAGTGAGTTAACCCACTTTTAGTAATTTTCAACCTAACCTTTGTATGGTAGGTAGGAGGTGGTTATTATCCGATTTCAACTAATTTCATGGTGTGATGGGGTATAGAAAGGAACTGACTGCAGAAAGTTTGGTTTATATAGCTTTATTGGTTTGCGAGTTATATATAAGTAACCGATTTGTGGGCGGGGCCACGCCCACTTCCCCAAAAAAACTACACCCAAGTATGCCCCTTCCTAGTGCGATCCCTTATTCCAAATTTTACCTTTATAACTTAATTTATGGCTTAGTTATGACACTTTATGTGTTTTTGGTTTTCGCCATTTTGTGGGCGTGGCAATGGTCCGATTTTGCTCATTTACCAAGGAATATTAGTGGCAAGTTTCGTCAAGATATCTTAATTTTTACTCAAGTTACAGCTTGCACAGACAGACGAACAGACGGACATCCGGATTTGAACTCCACTCGTCACCCTGATCACTTTGGTATATATGAATGACCTTGTTCGCTAATATGATCCTAACATATTTGCAATTAATCGAGTTAATAAAATTATTCCATTAAACACAGACACACATCTAATGTACGGCTTTTCGTTTCATCTTGCTCAGAGATAGTATCATCCACTAAGCATACATAGTACATATTTCAAATGTGTGATAACTGTTGAGTGATTACGACACCAAAGAGGAAGCTATACAAATATTCTTATCTAGAAATAAAATATCTATTTTGTTGCAACTTATCTATTAAATGAGTTCATACGATCACCTTGATGAGTGTTAAGTATTTGAAAACATATCTCATGAGGGCAATTATAACAATGTTTGATTGTAGTAAAAGCAAATAAATGTAAAACAGTTATTTTAACAAATAATGAGATAACAGACCACTAGGGGTTACAGCAAATTCCAGACACTCTATTATAATAATATGAGTTAAGTGGTGCTGATTTATTAAGGGTTACAAAGTGTACATGTAAAGAAATGGTTTGACGTCTCGTCTCGTCTTCGGAATCTGCGGTATGAAACTTATCACTTCTGTAATTGATATATGTATACTCTCAACAAAAAGATGAAGCAGTATTCTCTGACAATCATACAAATATGGAGGGTTACCTTGAGTTTATGCTTCTAAAACGATAGCATATGAGATCGATCCGAATTTGGAGATCTTCAAATTGACATATACACTGTATCTAGATATATCTGTCATATGTCATCTAAGGTCAGCTAAATTGAACTTGGAATTGCAAAATGGGCTTCCGAAGTTGAAACACTTCTTTTTCAAAAACCTAATTTAGAAACTTCCAATATTATGGTGTAGACCTAAGGAGACACTCATGTCAAAAATTACCGTTTCTCGTCGAAACCATATCCGAAAACTAATAAGAAACCTCCAGCATTTCTGTAAAGCATTCTCATCTCTAATACATCTCATAAACCATCATCCCTAGTTAAAATTTGGACCGATATTGATCTTGAACAACCAGAATTCAGTCATCTATATAATTTATAATTCATTTATAGAACTCGGAGACAGGTGAACTGCATTATATACATCGCGATTTGACCGATATAAGACAACAAGTTTTGGACTTGGAAACTGGTGAGCCTTTAAATGGCACAGAAGTAAAGGTGCGCTATGTGAAGCATAATAATTTTCAAATACCGAAGCGGTATCTGTGTGACGCTAACGACAAAGAAGCGGAGGAGGAGGAGACAGCCATTTACAACGGCGAAAGCACAGCAACAGCCACACCGACGGAAAATGCAACCGAAGAGCAGTCTCGACAATCGTATAAAAAAGAGGACTTCATCAAAATGGACGGTGTGAAAAATGTATGTTCAATTTAGCAACAACAACATCAACACCTTAACACTAAAGCATAATCTTCATTCACAGGATATCATTTTTGGCTATCAAAAGGAGACTTATCAAATATTTCTTATACCGACCTTATTTTGCTTCTCCATTGGCTTGTGTTTTATATTGCTTGTGATCGAGGGGTTTCTACACTGTTGGGTACATAAGAAGAACTCATTGAACACTAGTAAAATATATTACTTTCGCAGTCCGCTACATTTGCTGACGTCACAATTTTGTGCAATTTGTCGCAGTGAGAATGAAATGAAGAAAATCGAAATTTTCCAAGCGTTGAATAAGCAAATGCTGCAAGCGGCTAAACAATCGAAAACTCTAAAAGATATGAGCAAAGTTATAACCTAGATATGTGTGCTGGACTTCAGCGTATGATGTCGTTAGACGTAGCAAGTGAAATGCTTTCGGAAAGTCGGTGCTAAATTTTTTAAATTTACGGAAAGGCATCGAGAGATCATAATTTATATAAAGAATTAATTATATTGAAATTTATGAATTTCTGAAAATAAATTTAACGATATAACTGTTTTCTAAAAACAATAAGCACTTATAGATATGAGATATCAATACTCCTTGACAGCTAAATGCTTTCTGAAAGCAATTTACTTGCCACAGCTCAATATACTTTTATTATTTATACTACACTTTATTAAATAAATCGATAATTTCATTGAAAATGATATCTCAAAGCATATTAATTATTTATTGTGAACAAAAATAATTTAAAACAAGTAAGGAAGGACTAAATTCGGGTTCAAATGAACATTTTATACTCTCGTAAGTTATTTATTTAATTTTATTAAGATAACAACACACAATTTGACCCATATAATCGGCATAAAGTCCACTAGAATAACGAAAATTATCATATACAGTATAAGAGGGCTCAGGTAATTCCTGAACCGATTTCACTCATTATCACCACCAAAGTACTCTATATCCAAAAAAATACGCTCACTTAATTTTGGCTAAGATATCTCATATATTAACTGTTATATGCGGAATAAAGCCCATCGTATATTTAAAAAGCCTATAATTAGGTATATGGGAGCTACGGAAAGTTGTGCCCCGATTTTAACCATACAGAGACACATATTTTGAAGAACAATATTTTCTCTGAATTAAATGAAAATATCTGAGAGATTAACCGATGTTTTCGGTGAAAAATTGCCCTTAGCCACTGAGCTATTAATATTCGATATCCGGGGCATTGAAAAGTTTTAGTCCGATTTCGAAAATTTTTTCACAAGTTATGGCACAGCTCAAATACAGTATTTGTGTAAAGTTTTATTCCGCTATCTTCATTGGTTCCTAATGTATATATTATAAAGTGAAGGAATCACATGGAATTCAAAATTGAGTATATCGAAATATGTGGGAAGTAGTCGTGATTGTGAACCGATTTCATCCATTTTCCACACGTCTCATCGGGGTGTCAAGAAAATATTTTATACCGAATTCCATTAAAATCGGGCGAGCAGTTTCTGAGATATGGTTTGGGACCCATAAGTGGACGACGCAACGCCCATTTTCCATTTCTTAGAAAAATTTAGTGCAGCTTTCTTCTTCCATTTCTTCTGTAAAATTTAGTGTTTCTGATCTTTTCCGTTATTAGGTAACGCCCTTTTAGTAATTCTCTACATAATCTTTGTATGGGATGTGGGCGTGGTTATTATCAGATTATATCTATATTTATAGTGTGTAATGGGGTACGTAAGGGAAACGATAATTTTGGCTTTAGAACCTCCGGAAATTACCTCGATGACAAAATTTATATCTGTTCCAATGTCAGTCGGATCTACATTACCCGGAATGGACCCGAATTTTTATCCGACCCAGGACTGTGAACTCAGCGGTATACCTCGAATTATTTGGGGAATTTTTTTTTACAACAACAACACTAATGTGTAGATAGATCAAGGTAACACTCAAAAAATAATGGTAGGCCAAAGCCCTCTCTCAATGAAAATAAAAGAATTGAAGCAGCTATCTTCGATCTTTGAATCCCTAAAACTTGGGGGAGAGGTGAATAGAACAAAAATAATAAATAAGTTCTCTAGTATCTACGATGGATTTCCATACCATCTTTTCTTTTCTCACAATTTACACTGCCTAATGTGGTGGTAAAAAAATATATTTACTTTTTATTCAACATCGTGTAAAATACCAAATACAATTTACTTAGTAATATAAATGCAGACGTATCACTATGAAGTTTGACTTTTTTAACACCTAACACGAACTCTTACAAAATTATGCAGTTCTTTTACAAATACACGACAATAATTAAGCAAGTAAGGCACACAACATAATATTTAGTTTTCATCGATTTGAGCCATCTTCTTAAGATCGGGTGAAACTTCGAATTGCGCACCGGTGCAAGATCTTAGATCTTCCACTGATAAACCCTCGGCAATTTCAATTAAAGTCAAACCGACGCCTTTTTCTACAGAGAAGACAGCCTGAGTGAATAAGAAAAATATAAAATTATAACGGTTTCTATATAGTAAAGAAATAGAAATAAAATTATTTGCAACAAACCTTCTCCGAAATAATCAAATCTACTATGCCTTGACCCGTTAAAGGCAATGTGCATCTGTCCAAAATTTTCGGTGAACCATCCTTGGCATTATGTTCCATTGTGATAATGACTTTGGTGCCAGGAGCTGCCACCAAATCCATAGCGCCACCCATACCCTTCACAAGTTTGCCCTGTTGGCAGATATGTAGATGTTTTTTATACAATATATAGATATACTTCCTTCATCAACAATCAACAACTCACGGGTATCATCCAATTAGCTAAATCACCAGTTGCAGACACTTCCATCGCACCGAGTATGGTGATATCGACATGTCCGCCACGTATCATGGCAAAACTGTCATCGGAACCAAAATATGAAGCACCAGGCACAACGGTGACACTCTCCTTACCCGCATTAATTAGATCGGGATCAACTTGTTCCTTGGTTGGGAAGGGGCCCAAACCTAAGATACCATTTTCGGATTGCAACAACACATTCATGCCTTTCGGTATATAATTGGAGGACAACACTGGCATGCCAATGCCCAAATTGACATACATGCCATCGCGAAATTCCAAAGCTACACGCTTGGCAATGCGTTCACGCAACTCCTGTCCTGGACTGGATTTAGCCGTGTCACCACTATCACGCAAACGCAGACGTTCCACACGTTTGTTATAGTTGTGACCCTTAATTATGCGATCCACATAGATGCCGGGTATATGTACCTCAGCGGGATTTAAGGCGCCAACTGGCACAATGTCTTCCACCTCAACAATGGTGACTTTAGCAGCGCGACTCATTGGCGCGTTGAAATTGCGCGCAGACTTGTTGAAGACTGGATGTGTAAAAAATTAAAAAATACTCAAAAAATATTTTTTATTAAATCTGAAAATACACACCCAAATTGCCAAATGGATCCGCTTTGTGCGCCTTTATAATCGCGTAATCACCGAAAATGGATTCTTCCATCACATAATCTTTGCCATTGAATGTCTGCACCGGTTTTGGTTTACTGGCCACCGCCACTTTACCATCTTTGCCATATTTAATGGGTGCGCCACCCTTTTGCACGAGCGTGCCATAACCGGTGGGCGTGAAGAATGCCGGAATTCCTATTATAAATTAATAAAAAAAAATATTGAAAAATCTTGGATGAAATTTTTTTTTATTTTAAGTGACACTTACCCGCACCACCAGCTCTGATTTTCTCGGCAATTGTGCCCTGTGGCGTCAATTCAATGGCCAAGTCACCAGCTAGATATTGCCGTACCAGCTCTTTATTTTCACCCACATACGAAGCGATCATTTTACTGATTTGCTTATTTTGAATAAGTATGCCGATACCCCAATCTTCGACACCTGAAAGAATAGAGATTTTGTATTTAACGTTTTGGAATGACACTATAGCAATTTTCAGACATTTGTATACCCTGAACAGGGTATATTAAGTTTGTCACGCAGTTGGTAACACCCAGAAGGAAGCGTCGGAGGCCCTATGAAGTATATACATATATAAATGATCAGTATGTTGAACTAAGTCGATTTAGCCATGTCCGTCTGTCTGTCCGTCCGTTCGTCTGTCTGTATATACGAACTAGTCCTTCAGTTTTTAAGATATCGTTTTGAAATTTTGCAGATGTTATTTTCTCTTCAAGAAGCTGCTCATTTGTCGGAACTGCCTATATCGGACCACTATATCATATAGCTGCCATACAAACTGAACGATCGGAATCAAGGGCTTGTATGGAAAACTTTCGCATTTTACTACATATCTTCACGAAATTTGGTGTGAGTTATTGTTCATAGAAATAATTTAATCTCCGAAAAAATTGTTCAGATCGATTCACTATAGCATATAGCTGCCATACAAACCGAACGATCGGAATCAATGGCTTGTATGGAAAATTTTCGCATTTGACGTGGTATCTTCACGAAATTTGACATGGCTTAAGGTAATAATATAATCTCCGAAGAAATTGTTCAGATCGGTTAACTATTTAACCTTAATGTTTCTAGCAAACAACCCGACTAAAAAGAATTAGTAAAATGTTTTCTTTTTTTTTACTTACTTTTTCTGACGTCTCTAGATTTGCTTAAACATATATTTACTAAAAGAAATGCACCTGTGAAGGGTATATTAGCTTCGGTACAGCCGAAGTTAACGTTTTTTCTTGTTCTTAATAGAGCCGTTACTTGAAAGGTGAATCTGTTATAATAACCACTACTAACCTCCGTTATTTGAAACGCCAGTTATATTCTTAACACCCTTATCCCGCAGGGCATCAATTAATTTTTCGGGTATGCCACATACACCAAATCCACCGAATAAGATTTTGGAACCATCTGGTATATCCGCAACGGCGGCAGCGGCATTTTCGAAGATCTTCGTTCTCTTAACATGGGTGGCGTAGCAGGCAGTGAGCTGAAAGAAATGATGAAATGATATTTTTACTGAACTGAAACACTATAGGTCTTGAAATTTATTCGAATTAATTTCAAGATCGGAAATATATATATAAAATGTCTAGTACACTTCTTACTCCATCAAAACTAAACTGATTTCATCTTTTATAGGTTAAAATCGTTGATTCTAGCGCACAGGCTCGAGCTAAACTTATTGTAAATCAAATGATTAACTTTATATTCAACAAGATACCACTATTATAAAGATAATCGTAAACATTATTATCCAATGTCACCTTTGAAGGAACTATAAATTTAATATATATAAAAAAAAACAAGTTATACACTCGCAATTCATAAGATATTAGTAAATCTTAATTATACAAGTTTAATGGGGACTAGATCAAAATTTAGACCGATTTCAACACTATCTGATGTATTTTGGGGCTAGAGAAAGGTCTATACTCGAGAAAATATTTCTACATAATTTTATTAAGATAACTCAATTTGACCTATAGACCAGTATTCGGTATAAAAAACAACATAATCATGAGTTAGGGAAGGTAATTTGTATCATATATGACTTTTATTGCCAACAGTTCGAGTTATGGAGAACTACGAGTTATAGAAATTCGAGTTATGGAAGGAAATTTGTATGAAATTTGATTTCTAAACGCTATTGCCAATTCAAGAGTTCCATTTATGTAGAACTTCGAGTTATAGAAGTTCGAGTTATGGAAGTTCCACTGTATATAGTATATGCTGGGGCTGGCGTAATTTTTGGACCGATTTCACTCATTTCCACCTCCAAACTACATTATATTAAAAATTACACATTCACTTAATTTTACTAATCTTACATATTGACTTAAATATACAGTATAAATAGATCCGGAAGTTTGAAAATCCGTCTATAGAGAAAGTATAGACCCGATTTCACACATTTTTGGCACAGAGGCACATTATTATTTGGAAAAGTTGCCTCTTGAGATTCTATAAGATATCTCAGAGATTTACTGATATTCTCAGCATTAACACTAAGGTACTCATATTGGGTATCTGGGATCTTGCTGAGAGATTAACTTTCTACAGTATTTTACCAAGTAAACCAAAATAAGAATCATGGCTATATATATATATATATATAGTGTAGCGAAGACAAGATCATATTAAAAACATCTAAATAAAAGTCTAATAAATTCCCTACCGATGAAGGTATATCGATACATCAAAATTTAGAGAATTGCGAATCGAACAAACAACTGTCATAATAATCGAATATACTGTAATAATCATAATATCAGAAAGAGGGAAAGAGAGGGAGTGAGGGAGAGGGAGAGAGAGAGAAAATAGAAAGCGGATATAGAATTTTATTGTTGTATTTACACTCTCTCTTGTGTTGATCTGTACTGGAAAATTTTATTGTTGTTTTCGAATGCAAATTCATAGGTAAAAGAATATTAGGTGAAACTGTAAACCAAATCGCGCATATAGTCCATACCGGTTTCGTGGGCTAAGACAGCTGTGGTGAAAACGAAGAAATAATGGTTTGTAGTTATTGTGATGGTATAAAATACTCTCTCAAATGAATTTGAAAGCATGCTGCGAAGTACTTAAGCTTTAGCCGTTTATAAATGACGGTTACTAGATAGAGTTCGATTAGCTAAATTTGGGTATTTTTTCATCAAACGCGATTGTAATCCACATCAAAGTATTAAAAAGAAAATTTTTAATAAAAAAAATAATAATTTTAAATTTAAAAAAATTTAAATAATAATTTTAAATAAAAAAAAAAAATTAAAAAATTATTTTAATAAAAAAAATAATAATTTTAAATTTAACAAAAATTTAAATAATAATTTTAAATTAAAAACAAATTTTTAAATAATTTTAATAAAAATAATAATAATTTTAAATAAAAAAATTAAAAAAATAATTTTAATTTAAAAAAATTTAAAAATAATTTTAATAAAAAATAATAATTTTCAATAAAAAAAAATTAAAAAAAAAAATTTTTAATTAAAAAAATTTAAAAATAATTTTAATAAAAAAAATAATAATTTTAAATTAAAAAAAAATAAAAAAAATAATAATTTTAAATTAAAAAAAATAAAAAAAAATAATAATTTTCTATAAAAAAATAATTTTAATAAAAAGAAATTGTAAAACTAAATAATGACGCCTGAAAATCGCTTGAAAACAGGAAATTCTAGTTTCCAGTATCACATTACACGATTACATCTAACGTTGACCGTTGCGTGCAACTAACAGCTGGCGCAATTAGGGAAACTTTATAAGTTATCAAATACGTGTTGGCTGTTTATTTAGATATTTATGGATATTTTTGCCAGTTTAAGTGTGGGCAAATACTCGTACCTATCAATAAATAAGTGCTGACAGCAAAGTGGTCTGTACACAACTATAACGCTTTAGAATTTATCAATAAATTGAGATATTCGTGTCAAAAAAAATGGGAATTTCATTTCACCTACGTGGGTCTTGTGACGTGCACGGCCGTGGTATGATCATAATTAGATTAGATTAATTAAATGAAGTGGATACATAAACATAATGTACTCTCTGATATATGCATATTTGCATGTATGTTTGTATGTACATAAACGCAAAACAAAATTGTCATGTTGTTTAACTATCCACTTAGTTTATATAACCACAAAATGACAATTCTACTGATAACTTGCGCGCTAATTTATATGCAAATTAAATTCCGTTATGGCCATAAACTGTTGGCAGAAACACATTTTTAGTAAAGACACGATTTTTTTTTTTGGTCTTGCTTAAATATGAAATAATAGAAGCAACGCAAACCAAACCAAACTAACTCAAGCGTATTTACAAACTTATTTACATATATTTTATTATATTTATGCAAACCTATGTGTATGTATGTATGCAAATATTTAAGAAAATAAAACAAATTTTTTTATATATGTACATATGTACATATGTGCTTTCATTTCTCTTAAATTCATTGTTTTTGCAAAATAATACGGCTGCACAAACAAAAAAATAAATAGAACGTTGCAAAAACAACAACAACAACCGGATTGCCCCCCATGAGTTAAGAGAGTGCGAGTGCTATCTTCTCTGCACACACACACCCATGCACAGTAATTTTAGCACCGATATTGTTGTTTAAATAAGTTATTTATGGGCACAGATTATAAAAACTATATATGCATTGTAGCAACAAATGACAATTAAGTGATTAGAAAATCAAACAAAGTAGCATTTTTAATAAAATAATATAGATTAAAAAGATTGTAAAAGAAAGTATAGCGCCTCAGCAAATCACGGCGAAAATTAGTTCACTTTATTTTGACATTAACCGCTTATAACACACAATTACAACAACAACATATTACACATATTTAAATTTATAATTTCTATAAGCATTGCACCCAAATTTATTGTCGCAAAAACACCGGCGTTCACCAAAAAACTCACCTTAATTGCTTGCTGTCTGTAAATGGTATTGTTTGTCAACACTTTACGCAACTGTTGCACCAACATGTTTACAATATACTTAACAAAAAATGTATTTAAAAAATAAAATAATAATACGGTTCAACCTTAAAAACCTTACTAATCAGTTGTGTGTGCCGAACAAGACTATTCTAGCGCGACAGAAGTACTAAATATGTGTTCCACTTGGAATAATAGTTGGTTAGCATAAAAGCTCTTTATATTTTGCGAGCTTAATTATCAAAAATTAGTGATGTGTGGAAACTAGTTACTCTAATAATAACAAACGATTTATTTTAAGGAATCGATAAAAAAAATTTGATTCGATAAATATGGATAATTATATAGTTGGTTATAATTTTATGCAGAATATATCAAAAATACGTATAAACATAAACGGGACTATAAAATAGAAGAGAAATTTAAATATTTAAATTCTAGAATCAGGAATTGAATATCACAATCGATATATAAAAATATTAAACTAAATTATCGATACATGTTAGTTCACAATGCTATCGATAACATTAATACTGCCATAGAAATATAACTGTTTTTTATTTATTCAAAATTTTCTGTAATAGTGATGAGCAATTCTTAAACTGTGCATTTGCCACAAGAGTAGGATAACCGTAAACGAAGCGGAACTGAATAAAAATCCGGCTAAGCATTGGTAACTGACAGCATTCTTCAAATTGATTTTGGAATGTCGCTACAACAACAATATTCCAGCATTCTGCTATATTTTTTATTAGCCCATACTTTCAGTGAGTCACTTATTTAACTTTTCTTCTAAATAATAGACTAAATTTTTTCGACAAAACTGTTTTAATCTTACAAAATTTATAAAAAACTTAGCTATTTTCGATAAAACAGCACCGTAAAGAAAAAGAGGTTCTGGTGCTGTTTTGTAGTTCTGACATAAGACCAATTGCTCATAGTTGTTGTTGCGAAACCTGTCTAGAGAGAAAACATAAAAATTATTGTCATCGATTTCGTCCAACGAGAGGTGCAGGAAACGAGCTGTTTGGAAATGATACGACCATAGAGATATAGCAAATCCTGTCTAAGCTGTACAACTGTGGTTCAGCACTTTTTGTCCAAGTTACGCGCGTGTCCATGTTATGAAGAAATGATTGTTTGTACTATATTATGTTGGTATAGAACATTTTGTCTAATTTTACCAAGTGTCCAAAGTATAAGAGTGTCCATCTTTACAGGTTTTACTGCATTACTAATATTTATCTCTCAATTATTAATTTTATTTGTATTGAATTATTTTGTTCCTAACCGATATAATGATCGATAACAGTTTGCGCAAACCAGCAGTGTGAATACCAATGATGTGGTAACACTCACAAAAGTTGAATCAAAATTGCACTACGCCTGTCAAATTCTACCAAACGCAAAATTACTTGCATTGTTTGTTAAAATTTATTTACAAATTAGGAAAACAAGTGTTTAAAAGTTGTATGCTTTAAGAAAATAAACAGTTAACTTCATTATTAATCGGAGAATTTCTCATTTGCATACACATAAACGCTAATCAGCTGTTCGGGGCGATACGAATTTTAGCACGACGAGGTAAAAGAACTAGTACCGTTTTTGTGCAAAAAGCTGAACAACAGTTCTTATGATTATGAACATTTAAGCAGTATATGGAATAATTATAGCTGAAATTTGTGAAAAAGTGGCTCTACTACGCAATTGCCAATTGAAAAAAGTTGGTTATGCCCTGCTGATTTTATCCGATTAGACTTGTTTATATTTTGCTCTTGAACTAGAGTTGCCAAAACGACGCTAATTAGAAATCTACTTATACTAAAATCCCACAGGCGACAAACATCTGATTGGGACTAATTTAAATGTGTAGTATTTAAATTGTTTAATAACAATTTATTGTCTTCAAACAAGGAAATACAGCTTTATATCAAATATTAGTTATCTAATTTGTTGAATATTACAGCATTTATGTTTATTATTTTTTTGCGTGCACATGCACCCACATCTTTTGCGTACATACATACATACATATGCATATAAATGCAAGAACAGTGCTTTTAATGTGTTTCAATCACCCTTGCTGTGACTAGGTGATAACGTTGCTTCTCTTAATCCATCAAGAAAGTAAATAATCTGCAAGTACAGCGGACAGATGCAATAGTTTATAGTTGATTAAATCGCGCTTGTTGTGTCTCGAAAACAGCAGCTCAGTAACTGTTAGCAAGTGTACCGCAGTGGTTTTAAATAAATATATTACACTTGTGAGCAACATATAACTGTATATAAATCAAATGCATCTGCTTAAAGATTACAAAATCGAATTATACGAATATTTAAGCAAATCTGTGCTCAAATTTACATTAATAACACTTTCACTTTTCCTAGTTCTAATCATTTCAGCTCTCTTCTCAGTTATTTACTAATTGATCTTTTGCGAAGGTGTATGTTAAATTAGCAACTAATAGTGGAACAGATGCCAATACAAATCGAAAGCAACAAAACTACAATTACTAAACAAATTAATACATTCAACTATTGCTTTGATGTGATACGTGCAAATAATGGAACAGCAGGCCAGAGAGCAGGCGGAGTGCAGTGCTTATTTGCTGCTGGAAACATTAACTACTATTTGGAAAAATTATCAAAATGCCGGCGATGACAATGCAGCTAAAGTGAGTACTTACAATAATGTGTACATTAAGTTGATAAAGCATTCTTTTGTTTCAGCTGCATTGGATGGAACTTTTTCTGTTCTATTTTCAATATGTAGAGGAGGACACATTGCAGTCGGAGAGAATAAAAAGGTTAGTGCTACATTATTAATATATTTTAATTGTATTTATTTAGATTATTGTATTTATTTTAATATCTGCTTGTGCCTTTACTGTCATGCGCTGCTAATTAAGTTTCTGCATTTCATTGCTCTTTCAGTTTCATACACAATATACCCGAAGAGATCACCTCCTACCTCTTGGAGACAGTTTGTAACATCATCAACGAATCTCACTTATCAATTCCTTTACAAACAGCTGAATGTGATAGTAGTACTGACCTAGTACATAAGGAGATAAGCATAAGCAACACGAACGCTACGAATTCCTTACTGACAAATCAAAGTTTTACTCCGGTAAGTAAACGCTTTTGCAGTATTACTTTTATACAATTATTTTTTATTTAAAATTCGCTCCCATTTCAGTTGATATTAAATGCACCAAGTGATTGGAGTAAAATTATTGCACTGCGTCAATTTTTAACAAATCATATCGGCAAGCATTTGTTGCGTTTTCTTTTACGCGTAGACAATAAGGTATGTTGTATGCTGCATTTAATATTCATTTACTATTACTGAACGGAAAATTTCCACAGCTTATCGCTTCACAAAAGGGCCTTTGCAATCTTTGTTGCAAATTGTTTCCGAATTGTAAATGGAATTCGAAAGAGTTTATATTGGATGCGCCGCTCTCTATACTAACTGTCATCGGTAGTATTGCGCCAAGACAGTTGTCCGGTGTCGACATGCATAGCACTGCACACATTTTGGATTGTGAAACGCAGTCGGAGACAGTTTTATTAGATGCACAGCAGCAGCACGAGGAGAGATTTAAGACATTTAGTAATAGTGTTGTGAGCAGCGACGAAATCGCTTATTTACTCGTACAAATAATGGCGAAATGTGTGGCAAACGAGTGTGAAGATAATCTTAATAGTCAATCAGTATCAGTGATCTCATTAAATTTCGCATTGGAATGTTTATGTTGTGATGATGTTGTTTATGCAACCAGACAGAATGCCAACACAATCAAACTTGAACTGCTACAGCTTACAATACGTTGTATTAATAATATATTCAATGCTACAGCCAGCATAAATGTTTTGCAATTTCAAAATATTTTCAACATGTTGGCGGTCATATTGAAAAAGCATGCTATGGAAATTACAGAAATCAAAAGTGAAAATGTAGCGGAGAATGGCAATTACTCAACACTTGATTTTGGTTTGGAATTTCTAAGCGCCAGCAATTATGTTTTCTTTTACACGCTACATAATATCATAATGCGTCTTAATAAATCTAAGGGAACGCATATAAATAGTGGCAATAAGAGCAGCCTAAATGATTTGAAGTGCATCGATGAGAATGTGATTGATGTGTGCATTAAAACATTCCAGCAAGTGTTGCAGAAGTTGAAAACCATTGCTGTTGCGAATGCTGATGCGCGCATGCTCACTGAGTTAACTTTTCGAACACTGCTTAAGATCAACGAACAACTTTTCAAGCATGAACAGCAGTCCAAGAACAATGTCAATTATACGAATGGTGGTGGGAGTGCGCGTAGACGTTGTCGCCACTTACGTCAAGCGCATTGCCACACACAAGCGCCAAGCTTAAGCTGCTACTTTCAGGGCACTTTACTAAATTTGCTACCCCACATCAGCGTCGATATGCAAGAGGATGCTGTGCGCTATTTACTACGCATTGGCATTTGTTGTTGTCACTACACGATCGATACCTATGCGTCGTGTTTGCATATGATTTCGCAACTAACGCCTTTATATCAAAATTGTACCTATAAATTTTTACATCGTCGCATACTTTATACTATTCTCTCGCAAGATCATGGTGTGTATAATAAACGTGCGCCGGATACTTGTGCCAAATGTGATACAAAACTGAAGTCACTAGAGTTTCGCAAGGAGATTTTACAGCTGTACAAGCAGCTGCATGTTGAGCTCAACACAGCGGAGTGTGGTGACAGTAAAATGTTGGCATTGCAACTGCTGTTAAAACATTTAAAAAACATATCAGATACATTGAGCAGCGATATGGCTGCGGGTATTTTGGCTGAGATCATATTGCCCACTTTTCGCAAATTCAAAGTGGAAATGTTGCAAAGCCGTCAAGCGAATAAAAGCAGCGAGTCTAAAAACACAACAGAAACAACAAATAATAATTCACATATCAACATATCATTTCCGGAGAGTGAAACTCGTGCAGCCGACGGCCCCATGACTACTTTGGTCATCTTACAAGATTGTTTGAATATTTTTGTTGCCTATTTGGGTGGCGATATACGTTTGATTAAGGCGTTTTACAATGAAGAAAACATAACGCACTTGGAGGATCTCTACTATGAGCCACCGTTAGTGCATAGCATATGTGAGCTGCTCAAAATCGGCATTGATAATGTTACCTTCTTGGGCGAAAGCAATCAAGAGCAAATGCTGCTGAGTCGTCGCCTCATTATGCTGCTGCTGAATAGCAGCGCCTACAATGCTTTTCAATTTAATGCGTTAACATTTAATCAACAAATTGACAACGAAGTGTGCGAATTGTCGCCTAAAAAGTTGTTGGAAACAGCGGACGCAATGAATGCGGTTGACATTTTATATGTAACAGCGCTTAAATGGTCATTTATACACGAGCTGCTGCAGACCAGTCAATGTTTCTACAACGCATTAACGTCTATGTACAATTTAAATAAGTGTAATGCGTCAACTGTTGAACCTGATGACTCACTAGCGCAAAGCAGGAGCGTAAAGGATTTTGTTACGTGTGAATTGTATGATGGCAAAACGATTGACGACATTCTTTTACTAAATTATAATGCTTTGAGCACATTTTTGCAACTTTCGCAATGCAAATCTTCGAGTATTCCTACAAAACGCACACAATCGTCGCCACAACACAACACCAATACCGGCACGTCAACGCCAATGCAAGACGCATACTACAATGCAATCAGCGCCGAAGCCAACAAAGAAGACGCTTGTTTGTCAAGTTCACTGGAATATTTGCTCACTAGCATCGAAGTAGATGCGCTACAACAAACGTTTGCTTCGATTAGTTCATCGATTGCAGCGCATGTGTCAACAATTGACGCCTTTAGCGCAACATCGGCGGCGATTCCAAGTTCAACGAATAGCGATTGCAGTTTTGTCGCAAACGCACACACACAGCGTTATGCAGAAGCATATAATTTCACATTTTTAGACGAATTAAAAAGTCAGCATTTCGCAAAATACACTGTAGATTTGCAAAGTGTTGATGACGCAGAAATTAACGAAAGCGTTGTTATATTCGATGTACGTAATCAGCAAAGTGCAAGTGTAACACAAAATACAATATTACCGGCAACAACAACAACAACAACACTGCATGCTGTTAGTGTGGATGCGCTCGTTCCCACATCAGTTTGGAGCTGTGCTGCCAACGCCTTATCTACGTCCATGCTTGTAGCGGGCCCAGAAACGAATGCCGCCGTGCTTAGTATTGGCATAAGTATTTTTGCGAAATTTTTCAGTGTACTCGGCTCATTTTTTGGTGCCAGCAAAACGGGTTCGTTAACCGATTTAAACAATAGTGCGTGTGAGCCAGAAGTCGATTCGAATCTCATTTGTTTGCTCGAAAATAGTAGTGACAGTAAGCGTTATCTGCTAAGGCTATTCGAGACTACAATGGCTATTAGCATCAAAAGTTTCAAAGACGATGGCGGTAAGTAACGGTTGTTATATTTTTTACTGTTAAAATCATATAACATATATTATACTTGAAAAGTCATTTAGTGAACGTAGATTTTGAGTGAAATACAACCAACTAGTAACTTAATAACTTTAATTTATTTCCACATTATCCTTGCGAAATACCAATAGCCCTGTAGGGAAAATTAAAGCTCTTCCATAATGATCTGAGTAGGTACTGTTAATTAGTGGTTCGTTAAATAGCTTGAAGAAACAAAAATTGTTTTTAATTGATAAAATAGTGTTCTTTGAAAATCATTTGAACTTTCCTAACTCGTATCACCATAATACACAAAAAAACTCCTAGTTAGAGAGACTTCCGAGTTATGGAAGGTAATTTGTATGAAATTTGACTTGTATTGCCAATACAAGAGTTCGAGTTTTGAAGAATTTCGGTTATAGTATATATAAATCTAAATATAGGCTTATTTGAGTTTTTTTGCCATATTTTGTTTAATGGCAGTACTCTTTGTTTAAAAAATATTTAAATTAATAGGGTATACTAAACCAACTCTTAATTCACATAGACTCTAACCTAAAAATCTTCCTTTACAACAAAACTTCCGATAGAAAACGAAAAAAATATAAAAATTAAACTAAAGGATTGAAGAAAAACTTTGAAATGTTGAGAACTCTCTTTTTACATTTATATTGATGTTCCTGATTTGACTTTCATAATATTTGATATACATATTTTAGCGCCTCAAAGGCAACGGTACCAAATTTTAATTTTTCATGACTATGTTGTAGTTTTTCCTACAGGGTAGCCATGATTTTGAAATGTGGTAATAGCTTTGCACGCAAGCGCATACATATGTACATACGTATATGTTTAACTTATTAAATAGTACATACGCATGCTTCGAAGCCATACAAGTGTTTGCGGCAATTAGAGATGGGTTCTTTCCCCATCGGGACCGACGAAATTTAGTAGATTTGTTTGGAATATTAAAAATAATATTATGTTTACCTCTTTGTTAGATTTTATATCGAGCAAAATCAAGAAAAATTTGGTTTTTAGTTAAAATTTGGCATTTACCTAAAGCTAAACCTATATAAATCAATTACTCAGCTCTCTTTATCAGCCTAAATCATATAATATATAAGAGGTAATTCCCGAACCGATTTCACTCATTTTCATCACCAAGGTACACTATATTCAAGATGATATGCTCACTTAATTTTGTTAAGAGATCTCACATATTAACCAATATATACGGTATAAAGCCCTCCGGAAGTTAGATAATCCGAATATAAGGTATATGGGAGCTAGGTGATGTTATGACTTTAACCATTTTTGGTATAGAGACACACTATTAGAAGAAAAATATTCCCTCTGAATTAAATTAAGAAATCTGAGAGATTTACCGATATTTTCGGTGAACAATTACCCTTAGGCACTGAGTTTTTCATGTTCGATATCCGGGGTCTTGAAAGGTTATAGCCCGATTTCGACAATTTTTTCACAAGTGATGCCACAGATCATATACAGTATTTATGTAACGTTTTATACTGCTATCTTCATTGGTTCCTTATGTATATATTATAAAGTGGAGGAATAAGATGGAATTCAAAAGTGAGATATATGGAAAGTAGCCGTGGTTGTGAACCGATTTCGCCCATTTTCCATCCGTGTCATCGGGGTGTCAAGAAAATATTATATACCGACATTCATTGAAATCGGTCGAGTAGTTCCTGAGATATGGTTTTTGACCCATAAGTAGGCGACGCCACGCCTATTTTCAATTTTCCAACTGAGTGCAGCTTCCTGCCATTTGATTTGTGATGTTTTCCGTTCCTTTGTATGGGAGGTGGGCGTAGTTATTATCCGATTTCACCTATTTTCAGAATGAAGAACACGATTCTAGAGATTTTCGTTGACATAGCTTTAGTAGTTTACGAGATATGTACAAAAAACTTGGAGGCAGGGCCACGCCATCTTTTCCAAAAAAATTACATCCAAATATTCCTCTCAATAATGTGATCCTTGTACCAATTTTCATAACTTTATAGCGATAGTGACCCTCCCACGGTCCCAAGGAACATTTGTACCAAGTTTCGTCATGATATCTTAATTTTTACTCAAGGTACCCGGACGGTCAGACAGACAGGATTTCAACTCTACTCTTCAACCTTCTTACTTTAATATATACATATAACCCAATATCTAACTCGTTTAGTTTTTTGACTTACAAACAACCGTTATGTGAACAAAACTAACTCTCTTAAAATTTTGTTGTGAGAGTATAAAAAAATAATAATAATAAAAAGTATTTCGGGTTTACCAATTTCGGGATTGGCAATTTCGGGACCACATTAATTATCAGCATACCATGCCTAACCCCGTATAAGAAAACCGACAAATAATGTAAGACTACAGCTCAATGTTAAGACTTTTGAGATTCATTTTTATACTCTCGCAACAAAGTTGCTAGCAACAAAGTTGCTAAGAGAGTATTATAGTTTTGTTCACATAACGGTTGTTTATAACACCCAAAACTAAACGAGTTAGATATAGGGTTATATATACCAAAGTGATCAGGGTGAAGAGTGGAGTTCAAATCCGAATGTCTGTCTGTCCGTCCGTCCGTCCGTCCGTCCGTCCGTCTGTGCAAGCTGTAACTTGAGTAAAAATTAAGATATCTTGATGAAACTTGGCACACTTATTTCTTGGCACCATAGGAAGGTTGCTTTCGAAAATGAGCAAAATCGGACCACTGCCACGCCCACAAAATGGCGAAAACCGAAAACACATAAAGTGCCATAACTAAGCCATAAATAAAGCTATGGAAATAAAATTTGGTATGAAGGATCGTACAATGAGGGGGCATATGTGGATGTAATTTTTTGGGGAAGTGGGCGTGGCCCCGCCCTACTATGTTTTTGTATATATCTCGCAAACCAATAGAGCTATATATACCAAACTTTCTGCAGTCGTTTTTTAGCCCTTTCCTTATACATTCCAAAAATGACAGAAATCGGATAATAACCACGCCCCCCTCCCATACAAATGTTAAGTTGAAAATTACTAAAAGTGGGTTAACTCACTAACGAAAAACCTCAGAAACACTAAATTTCACATAAGGAATGGCAGATGGAAGCTGCACTCAGATTTTTTTACAAAATGGAAAATGGGCGTGGCGTCGCCCACTTATGGGTCAAAAATCATATCTCAGGAACTACTCGACCGATTTCAATGAAACTTGGTTTGTAATAGTTTCCTTACATCCCAATGATATGTTGTGAAAATAGGCCAAATCGCTTCACAACCACGCCTACTTTCTATATACCAGAACTTTGAAGACAATCTGAATCGTTTACTTTACAATATATAAAATAAGCACTAGTGAAGATATCGGTGCAGAACTTCGCACAAATACTATGTTTATAGTGGGGCAGCCCCATTCTAAAAATCACCGAAATCGGACCATAGGTTGTCAAGGCCCCATATAGCGAACATGAGGACCTCGGTGCTTCTAACCTAATATTATGGTTTCCAACTTTCAATGGACTTTATACAATATATATGACGAATATGTGGGTCAAATTGTGTATTATATAATATTAATTAAGTTAAATAAATAAATTGCGAGAGTATAAAATGTTCGGTTACACCCGAACTTAGCCCTTCCTTACTTGTTGTAAACTTTATTTGTTCATTGCATTTTTTGGTTTGGTTAGAATACTTTTCAACGCAACTGTTTGCACTCCATACACACAATTTCTCTGCAATTGCAGCGCTAAGCATCCTATATCTTTACACTATCGCTAAGATATCTTTAAGATAAGCACACAACAACAACACATTTCCCACAACAACTTAACCTTTAAGTTAGTCCTAATCTTATCTAGCCGCGCACAATGCAAATTATATTCAGAATATAAATACTAAAAGCATTACAACATTAATAAAGAAAACACATATTTTTTGATACACTTCTAGCGCAAACGATGGAAAAGCATTTGCTAAAGCTGAAGGCAGTGATATTGAGTAACACCATAGCCGGCAATAAGCCAGCTGCAGCGCACCACGAAGAGCATTCACGCGAAAACGCTGTGGTAAAAGCATTACAAAGTCTGCTGAAAATTGCAGAGCAGACCAACAACAACAGCAACACAACGCCAACCGCAATCGCCAACGATTTGAATAGCAGCAGCAGCAACAAGGCTTTGGAAAACGACGCTAGTGAAGAAACGGTATTGCCATCACCGTTACGACCACGTGCACGTTCCTTCAACAGCACCAGAACGCAGTACAAGCACAGCAATGTGACCACACCGCGCACAGCGGCGCCCAAGCGACAGTTGTCCGCCGAAAGTGGCGATGCTGACTATTTCTCCACGCGCATGTCGTTGTTCTGTGAGAGTGAAATGGAGTTGAGTGAGAATGAGAATGATACCAACTATGTAACGGCCGATGAAGGCTACGAAGCCGATGGTGAGATACCGGAAATCTCCGAATCGGAGACTGAATTGGATAAAGCCGAATTCTGGAACTCATTTCAACCGAGTTCGCGCTATCGTACCCACTTGCTGCATGATGGCCTCTGTCATTTGGTTGTGGAAATTCTAATTGAGCTATCGGAGAGATGTATCGCCAATCCGTTGGGTTGGTGTGAGTGTTTGGTGCAATTGGCAAATCGTCTGTTTGTGATACGTGCGAATATAGGAGACTCGCTGTTTTTGTTGCGTGGTTTTGCGCCAGTGCTGAAATGCGGTGATCCACGTTTGAGAGGTTCGTATATAAAATTTCAGGCATATCAGTTATAGTCCGATCACCACAATTTTTCTACAAGTGGTGCCACAGCTCAAATACAGTATTTATGTAACGTTTTATACCGCTATCTTCACTGGATCCTAATGAGTATATTATAAAGTGAAGGAATCAGATGAAATTCAAAATTGAGTTATGTGGGAAGGTTATGAACCGATTTCCATCCGTGTCATCAGGGATTTCCGGATTTCATTTCTTTCCAAATTTCATTAAAACCGGTCGAGTAGTTCTTGAGATATGGTCTTTGACCCATAAGTGGGCTACGCCACGAGTAGAAAAATCGTGGCCTACAAATAGGCGCTGAATATTTTAGTAAAGTCGCACACCTATTACTAAAAATATTAAAATTTTACATTATATATAACGGGTGATTTTTTTGAGGTTAGGATTTTCATGCATTAGTATTTGACAGATCACGTGGGATTTCAGACATGGTGTCAAAGAGAAAGATGCTCAGTATGCTTTGACATTTCATCATGAATAGACTTACTAACGAGCAACGCTTGCAAATCATTGAATTTTATTACCAAAATCAGTGTTCGGTTCGAAATGTGTTTCGCGCTTTACGTCCGATTTATGGTCTACATAATCGACCAAGTGAGCAAACAATTAATGCGATTGTGACCAAGTTTCGCACTCAGTTTACTTTATTGGACATTAAACCAACCACACGAATGCGTACAGTGCGTACAGAAGAGAATATTGCGTCTGTTTCTGAGAGTGTGGCTGAAGACCGTGAAATGTCGATTCGTCGCCGTTCGCAGCAATTGGGTTTGTGTTATTCGACCACATGGAAGATTTTACGCAAAGATCTTGGTGTAAAACCGTATAAAATACAGCTCGTGCAAGAACTGAAGCCGAACGATCTGCCACAACGTCGAATTTTCAGTGAATGGGCCCTAGAAAAGTTGGCAGAAAATCCGCTTTTTTATCGACAAATTTTGTTCAGCGATGAGGCTCATTTCTGGTTGAATGGCTACGTAAATAAGCAAAATTGCCGCATTTGGGGTGAAGAGCAACCAGAAGCCGTTCAAGAACTGCCCATGCATCCCGAAAAATGCACTGTTTGGTGTGGTTTGTACGCTGGTGGAATCATTGGACCGTATTTTTTCAAAGATGCTGTTGGACGCAACGTTACGGTGAATGGCGATCGCTATCGTTCGATGCTAACAAACTTTTGTTGCCAAAAATGGAAGAACTGAACTTGGTTGACATGTGGTTTCAACAAGATGGCGCTACATGCCACACAGCTCGCGATTCTATGGCCATTTTGAGGGAAAACTTCGGAGAACAATTCATCTCAAGAAATGGACCCGTAAGTTGGCCACCAAGATCATGCGATTTAACGCCTTTAGACTATTTTTTGTGGGGCTACGTCAAGTCTAAAGTCTACAGAAATAAGCCAGCAACTATTCCAGCTTTGGAAGACAACATTTCCGAAGAAATTCGGGCTATTCCGGCCGAAATGCTCGAAAAAGTTGCCCAAAATTGGACTTTCCGAATGGACCACCTAAGACGCAGCCGCGGTCAACATTTAAATGAAATTATCTTCAAAAAGTAAATGTCATGAACCAATCTAACGTTTCAAATAAAGAACCGATGAGATTTTGCAAATTTTATGCGTTTTTTTTTTTAAAAAGTTATCAAGCTCTTAAAAAATCACCCTTTAGATAAATTTAAAAAAAAAGTACTCCATTTCTTACAATTTTAAAATTTATTTCTTTTAGAATTACAACAATCTTTATTGGAACTAATTGTGGACGTGAATACGCCTGATGTTTTATGCACCTATTTCAATATTTTAGCCGCTAAGAATCCACCTGTGGATCTTTTAATAAAATATCTCAATCATATTTGTGGCAACAAACTACGAAAGCCTCAGGCAATGGTGGAATTGGAATTTCCGGTGACAGTTGGTAAGATGGATGATACACCAAAAGTATTATTATCATTTCTTTTTTATTATTTTTCAATTTATTTATTTTTAGACGGCAAGTGCACCTCTACCAGTGATCAACGCATAACAATGGATATCGATCACTTACGTAATCAGCATATAAACGCGCAAGCACACACACCATTGTCACGCACACCCTGTATTATGCCCATAACGCATGCGCGACTGTGGTCCAACGACGGTTTTACACTATCGCTTTGGCTGCAGCTGAAGGGTGCACACACCAGTAAGCCCTCATCGATGCTTATGGAGGAGGAAGCGCGCAGTACACACGAAGATAGTCATGTAAGACTGTTTATTCCAGATTTTTGTTGAGTTTTTTAAATTTTTTTATATTTAGAAAACACACATCGTTTCAATCGGCACCAATCAAGTGCTGCTGAGCGCTTATGTGAATCGCGATATGAAGTTAGTGTTTGAAACGAGCAAACCCAATGCAGAAATCCCCACTCAAACATCAGCAGCACAAACGCCAACAGAGCCAACGAGCGAAAATTTGGAGGAGCAAACAAGAGATGCGCCCAATCATACCAACAGCGACAATGCCAACACCACGCCCACACCGTTGACTTCACCACCCAGCGCCGGCAGTCCTTCAACGCTACGTGTTGCGTTGAAGCAAACGAAACTCGTCATACTCAACAGTTTCAACAATATGCATCTCTTCAAGTATCACAACCACAATCAATCGTATGAGACCGCTTCGGTTGCACTGAGACATTTTCGTTTTGCGCGCAACCGTTGGACACACATCGCATTTAGTGTGTGCACGCATCAAGACCACTTGGAGTTGAAGGTGTATGTCGATGGTGTGGAACAGGAAATTATCTATTTGCATTTTCGTAATGTACGCGCTCTACAGCGCAGCCATGCCTTTCAACTCATTTGTCTTGGTGATAGTGTGCCTGCGACGGGCAGCGCACATAATGTAGGTGCTCACACTGATTCACGTTCCACCGTTGATGGTTATCCCATGACATTTAGTCTAACAAATTTACTGTTATTCAATTGTAAATTCAACGCATGGCAAACCATAGCCAATTTAACTGCTATGGGTCCAGATTTTTCGGAGCTCGCGTCACTGCAAGTGAACTCGTGGCGTCCCAATTATGGGTTTGTGAATATGGGTAGACTGAAGAGAGCGAATTTCGGTAATGTAGCAGAATCAATGCGTGCTTTGTATGAGTCACGCCTACTTGTATACACCGCTGAGTCGCCGGATATTGTTATGGGCTTTAATAATGAAGTAAATGCAAAGGAGGGCAGTGTCTCAAGTGGTGAGTGGAGTTTTGAAGTTTTTATTTCTGAATTTTCGTTTATTATACTCCCGCAACAAAGTAGCTAAGAGAGTATTATAGTTTTGTTCACATTATGGATGTTTGTAAGTCCTAAAACGAAACGAGTGAGATGTAGAGTTATACATACCAAAGTCATCAGGGTGACGAGTAGAGCTAAAATCCGGATGTTTAGCTGTCCGTCCGTGCAAGCTGTAACTTGAGTAAAAATTGAGATATCTTGATGAAAATTGGTATACGTATTTCTTGGCATCATAAGAAAGTTAAGTTCGAAGATAGATCGGATTACTGAAACGCCCACAAAATGGCGATAACCGAAAACCTATAACTAACCCATACATTTAAAAGATCGTTCTAGGAAGGGGCATATTTCAATGACGCCTAAGATCTCGGATCAAAGCTTTTCACAAATATACTTTGTTTATAGTGTGGCATAGCCCATATAAAACTCATTAAAATCGGACTATAACTTTTCAAGGCCCCAGATGTCGAAAATGAGGACCTAGAAGTTTGGGGTTAATTTTTTATTGAAAATATCGGCAAATCTCTCAGATATTCTAAAGAAATTCAAACCAGATGTGTTTCTTCTAACAGTGTGCGTCTGTGAGCAAAATCGGGCCAATATTACCTCTAGCCCCTATATATCTCATATTCGGATTTTCAAACTTCCGGAGGACTTTATACCGTATAAATCGATAAATATGTGAAATATCTTGGCAAACTTAAGTGAGTATAGCTTGGTGGCAAAAATAGTTGAAATCAGTCCAGAAATTTCCCCAGGCCCCATATAGTATGTATATATAATGATATTTTAGTGGACTTTATTCCGAATATCTTAGTAAAATTGTGTGCTCTCTTATTAAAATTAAATAAATAAATTGCGAGAGTATAAAATGTTCGGATTCACCTGAACTTATCGCTTGCTTACTTGTTTTTTTTCTGAATTTTCGCTTCTCAATATAATTATAATTTTTTTGTTTCATTTTTGCAGCCTCACGCGTTTTTGGCTTGATTTTGTACGGTGAGCTGATACAGAATCATTTACGCTCCATTCAAGCCACTACTTTGCTATGCGGCGGTCTTTCAACGCAACTTTACTTATTCGCAAGGATTGTGGAGCTGAGCAGTAATTCATTGTCGCAGTACATGGCATTGGATATTTTCCTTAACATAGCCTTATCCGATTCCCAATTGTATGCCGAGTTTTTACGCATCAACTATATGAGCCTTATAGGTTATGTGGTGAAAACCGATCGCTGCACGAAGGATGTGCATCTCTTACGTAGCATTTTAAATAATGCCTGCTCACAGCCGATTATCAATAAAAAGGGTGACACATTGGAAATTTGCGAAAATACCAACGCTGTCGTCGTGTATCCACAATTGATCATATCGATATTACATCGTTACTCGGACTGGCATCGTTCGGGTGTCGAACACTCGGATGTGCTGGACATGCTATTTCACTGCATTTTAGCGTTGACACGTGAGAAACATCCACAACGTGATTTAAATTTAGAACAGTTAAGTGAAGCGGGTCTACTCAAAGAGTTGCTGAATTTATGCAAAGTTTATGTAATCGAATCGCCAAATCCTGTATACATATCAAAAAGTGCTGCCGAATCCTTTGTTGCTATATTATCCGTTTTCGCCGGTTCGCCGCCATCCACATCACTCATGGATGAGATAATGAAGCTATCGCTGTTGCTACAGAAGCCTAGCGAATGTTACATCACACATGATAGATCGAAATTTTATTTTCTACTCACACCACTGGCGCCAGTGAAGGAGCGTTCAACGGCTGTATCCAGCTTCGATCGCGTCACAACACCATTTCGCCGCAAATCGAAACGTGAACGTCCCGGCATCGCCAAACCAACGGTGAGTGTCGACAAAAGCGATTTGAATGCCAAGCAAAATGAGCGCATCAAACGTTTACGCCGTTTACATATTGCGGCGACAAGTTCGCCCTTCAAACGCAATTTGCTCGAACTCGAAGATAACCTAGAAAATGTGGCCGATTGCGCGCGTTTGAATAAGAAAGCGCTGCGCTTGCTAAGTCCAGTTAATGTGGAGAATTGGCGCATGAAATTCAAACAAACACCCAACAGGCATGCGCCAACAAGTCCCATGAGAAAACAGCAAACTCCGAGTAATGCTGAGAGAAGACACTCGTTAGCCGCATATACACCGAATCGGATTAGTCATAAGCGTTTGCGTCACGCATCACTCAATTATTTAGCAAATGCTGAGACACCGAAGTTGCGCAAACGCAGCACACAATCAAGCGCGGCGCCAGCTGATGGCAGCGATACGGATAAAGAAGCGCTAGCTAACCAACAAACCATCGTATCAGCATTGCCAACAGCCACAACGCAACAACGTCGCAGTCGATTGCTCGTCAAGACGGATTTCTACAGTTGGCCCGGTATTATTGCGTTGCAGGAGGGTCTGTTAACGCAGCTGAAAAATTTCCTCAGTCTTTTACCCGATAATGCTGTGGAAGAGGTATAAAAAATTATCCGTTATATATTATTCATTACCAAAATTTTAATTTTTAACAATTCACAGGTGCTTAAGCATTATGTTAAAGTTGATATCATATTGGTCCTATGCAACAATTGCAGTTGTGCCGTGCGTACCGCTATCATCAAATTACTCGCCGTGCTGCTGAAGCGCCTACAGCCAAGTGACATCAGCCAACATGTTAAGAACTTGTACCCTCAGCACTTGGCAAATCAAATGTCTATATACACAACCGATATGCAGATGTTTGAGGCCTGTTTGGAATGGGTCACCGGCGTTTATTATAGCACAACGAAAATCTTGCACTGTGATATGCCCTTACAGATCGTTGAACGCTTCGGCATTAATACGCTACTCTCAGTTGTCATAAATATGACCAACAACCAGGGCGGTCTGAAGGCGAAAGCATTTAAAATACTCTACAAAATGTTCAATATGGTTTGTTATACAATCATTAATTTGTTAATAATATTTAACGGCTTGCAATTTTACAGGAAGTTGAACAACAACAACTCTTAATAGATTCCGGTTTGTTGCTTTGCTGCATTAAGTCGCTCTTCAATCTTTATTTGGGCTCTAGTGTTGCTGATGTCGTCATAGAGGAGTCGATTTTGGTGCTTTTGACGCAGATTGGCGAAAAGTCTTTGAAATCGCCGGGACAAATAAAGGTATTATATATATGAAAATAGTAAACATGAAGCCTTATTCATCATCCTGCGCTAATTTCGAAAGATATAGCTGAATTTATCCTTTTACTTCATCTGGAAATATATTTATACTCTCGCAACAAAGTTGCTAAGAGAGTATAATAGTTTCATAAAACTAAACGAGTTAGCTATAGGGTTATATATATATCAAAATTATCAGGAATGACGAGTAGAGTTCAAATCCGGGTGTCCGTTTGTCTCTCCGTCCATCTGTGCAAGCTGTGATTTGAGTAAAAATTTAGATATCTTAACCCTAGAATGGTAAACATATTTTTTTGCTCTTTAATGGTAATCTTCGCCTGTGAGGCGACTTTTATAAAAAACCCACATTTTACCCTTAACAAAACAAAAATTTATTAAAACAAAAACAAAAACGTATATATTACATGCTTGGTAATAAAAATAAACAAAAAACAATTAATTTTTTAAATATCTTAAATATATTATTGGCAATATTTATAGATCACATATTTTATCAGTAGTATGAATAGATCTGTTACAAAAAAAAATATAAAAAATTAAAAAACAGTTTGAGATCAAAAAATAAACTTCAGTGTCTTGTAGACCTTATATCTAATTAACATATTAAGAAATATTATAAATCTTAAAACTTAAAATAAATTCTGCAAGACAAAATAAAGTTTGTGGGTTTTCCACCTACTTTTTCACATCACATTGCCAACAATTTGGTGATCTGTGCTCTAAGCAATAAGTTTTCTTGCATTTTGCGCAGAAATATATGCATCATTTTCATTAGATACATCAATATACTGCATGTCGTCGTCGAAATCATCGACGTAAGTGGGACCAGCCACACTATCATCTGAATCGATATCTACACCCAAATCGTCATCAAGTTCACTTCCATCAAGCGATATCTCCTCCAGCCATTTGAGTAACTGCACATCAGGAGGAGCCATCTCTAAAAACTATAAAAATTATGCAAAAACTCAAAATTTTTGCAAAAAAATAAAACAAATGCGCAAACGAATATGTACAAAAAAAGTACCTTTATTGGTAAACTTCGCCTCAGAGGCGACACACGTATCTATATATAACCAACGCAACGCAGCAAAACAAAATACGTCTGTGCCCAAGCTCGTACAACACTCAACTGAGTTGGCACGAGCGCACGTCTTAATACGAGTGAACGATTAGGAAATATTGCAAAAAAAAAAAATTCTTCGCCTCACAGGCGGTGTTTACCATTCTAGGGTTAATGAAAGTTGGTACACGTGTAACTTGGCAGCATAAGAAGATTGCTTTCGTAGATGGTCGAAATCGGACCACTGTCACGCCCACAAAATGGCGAAAACCGAAAACATATACAGTGGTCACCTCCCATATAAAGCTTAAGTGGCGTGGCGTCGTCCACTTTTGGGCCAAAAACCGTATCTCGCGAACTACCACCGATTTTGATAAAATTTGGTACATAATATTTTTTTAACGCCCAGATGGGTGAAATCGGTTCACAACCACACCAACTTCCCACATAAATCAATTTTGAATTATCACATCTGACACTATAACTTTTCAAGGTCCCTGGAATCGAACATAAAGAACTCAGTGCCTAAGGGTAATTTTTCAGCGAAAATATCGATGGATCGGTCAGATATTTTAATGTAATTCAGAGGGAATCTTTTCCTTCTAATAGTGTGTCTCTGTACCAAAAATGGCAAAAATCGGGTCATAAATTCCCCTAGCTACCATCTACCTAATTTTAGTAATATGAAAGATACGGTGGGCTTTATACCACATATATCGGTTAACATGTGAGATATTTTAGCCAAATTAAGTGAGCATATACTCTTGAATATAGTGTATCTTGGTGGTGTATCGGTTCAGGAATTACCTCGGGCCTCATATACTATATATGAGGATTTTCGTTATTCTATTGGACTTTATGGCAAATATATGTGCCATATTGTGTGTTATCTTAATAAAATTGCATCAATAAATTGCGCGAGTATCAAATGTTCGGTTGCACCCGAACTTAGCCTTTCCTTACTTGTCCATATTACTTTGAAGAATATTGTTGATTGGACAGTCCTAGGCAGGACTGAAATTAGAGCGGTAGTTAATTACCTTTAATAAGTCTTTTAAGTTTTATTGAAGTAATAAATTAAATTTAAGCCATTGGGCTTAGCTCAAAATGATACCAAAAGTGGACGCAATTGAACTGAACTTGATGTAATAGTGAAAACTGTTTTCCAAGAAGTTTATTTCCCTCAAACTGAGAATTTCCTAACATGTTCTCTTCTATTTAGTACGTTTGGGATATACTCAACATGCTGACATTCCTGCACGAGGGCGCCACTGGTTCGGTCATAAAGAATTTACGCTCTGCGCAAGCGCGTCTGCAATACGCATGGATACGCATGTTCTTCGAGTCGATAAACGAACCGAAGAATTTCAAAGGTACAAAAATCTAATTTATAAAATTTTAGAATATTTTAATAAGCGCAACCATTATCCCACCCCAGTTATAGCGCTGCCCAACTCCAATTTATCACTCGCCGAGACCAAGGAGCGATTGCGTCTACTAATCGATCGTTGCGCACAATTCTTTACCATTTGCGATGCGAAGTACGCACCAAGCGTCACCGAGGTGGAACTATTCCAATTGATTGTGGCATATAGCATTGCCACCAGTCAGCGTTGCAACAACTTCATTGCTTGGGGTCTGCAACCATCGCGTCCACATGAACTACGCGCCTACATTGTCGATGCACTTTGGAACTCTTGCCAAGCGGGGCTTTCGCCGCCTGTTATCTGTGATGGCAAGATAATCAAATCGTTTTTGTGGTTATGTCTGTTGGAGGATTTGGAAAAACCATTGCCGAACTTGGAGCGCTTATGCAAGCATTTGGGTATAAACGAACATGACTCCACATGGAATTTAGAGAGTGAATTAGAACGCATTGAGCTCAATCGTAGCACTATAGCGGCTGAACAGAAAGTAAAATTAGAAGAGACTGTTTATCGCTTGGAGTCGCTGGCTGTCAGCTGCATTGAGTCATCAATGTTGAATACCAGGCGTGTTGCGGAACTGCAGGTTGGTCGCTTTTATAAATTATTTGTGTGATGTAATAATACAGTTATTGATATTCAAGAATTCCGAACGCAAGCTGCTTATGTATCAATTAAAAGACTATGACGACGCCAGCATATACAATAAGTGGCTTGGAATTGTGCGACGCATGACACACGAAGGTGCGCCATGGCACTCAAAGGAGCGTTCCGAAAAGTATGTACCGAAATATTTTTTTAAATATAATTTTTTTTATAATTTTTGTTTTTAAATATTTTTTTATATTTTTTTTAATATTTTTTTTAACATTTTTTTATATTATTTATTTATTTATTTTTTTTTTTAATATTTTGTTTTATTTTTTTTTTTAATATTTTTTTAAATATTTTTTTTATTTTTTTTAATTTTTTTTTCATATCTTTTTAACATTTTTTTTATTATTTATTTTTTTGTTCTGCAAATTTTAATTATATTTCCATGTACACTCCCAAGTTCCTGGGAGTTAGATGACACCGAGGGACCATCGAGAGTACACACGCGCCTGCGTCGCTGTCATTTGGATATCGACAAACGTTTCTTCATGGAGGACTATTACAACAACACAACAGAATTACGTACCACTGATATTACAATGAACAATAGTGCCTCTTTCACCAACGAATATGTGCGTCCATTGGAATATCTACTATCCAGTTATGATCAACAGCTCAATATTTCGCTCAACTCGCAAATACTTTATAATTTTCCTGCCAAATTTCTACCCGTCGATGGCGAGATTGATGGTGAAATCATTATAACCGATCATAAACTGTATTTTATGGCTACATATCGTTGCAAGTACTTCTATATTAACTGTGATATCTCGAGTATAAGTGAAATTTGGTTGAAACGATATCAGCATCAGGAGAAGGCTTTCGAAATATTTTTGGATACAAATCAATCCCTGTTTTTCTCTCTACAAAATCAAGAAGATTATAAAATTATGTACGATGTATTTTGTGATAAAATCGTCACGCATCCCGATCAAGCTAAGGTACTTGTTATTACGCAGCAGTGGCGCGAGGGTTTATTGACCAATTGGGAGTATTTAATGACACTGAATCAAATTGCCGGTCGCACTTATAATGATCTCATGCAATATCCCATATTTCCATGGATATTGTCTAATTATGCGTCGGACATTTTGGATTTGACTGACCAGACGAACTTTCGCAAGTTGGAGAAACCGGTTGCGGTGCAACATGAGGACAACGAAGAGCACTACATCACCACCTACACGGTATCTATTTTGCAGAGGAATCTTATAGTGATGTCTAAAATTTAATTTTCCTGTTTTATAGTATCTCAACAATACGATGACCAACATGGGTTCTTTAACACTGAAGCCATATCATTATAGCTCGCATTATTCGAATTCTGGTACTGTGCTGCATTTTCTCGTGCGTGTACCGCCTTTTACCAGTTATTTTCTCAGATATCAAGGTAAATATTGGAATTTTTTGTGTTTACTTTACTTAAGGCAGTAAGGCAGTGAGGGCTATAGAAGCCGAAAAAAGGCGTTTTTTTAAACAATTTTAGCAAAAGTGAAGAAGATGATTGCGGTAAATTGAATTTTAAGACGATAGTGTACTATATTCAAGGCTTAAAAAACAATATTTATTATTAAAAAATATTGAAATTTTTTCAAAGTTGTAAGTATTTTTTTTTGGAGCGCCTGGAGTCTGCACTTTCAAATCGGTGCCGGTGATGGAGGTCGTGCGATGCATCTGAAACAGTCGAACCAAATTTTTTTTTTTTTTTTAATTTTTTTATAAGTTTCTTTTCTTTATGAACTAAAAAAATACCGAAGTAGTTATAAAATTCCAAATTTTTTCGAAGTTTGAAAAAAAATTCTCTTTTTTAAGAAAAAATTGACTTTAAGTTGCAAAACAAGTAGTTTAAATAATACTTTTGTCCAACTTTTTTAGTTGAAATAGAAGATAATTTAATACTGAAGCTAGATCACTTTGGTTTTTTCGATCGGACATATATTCTTTTTGCTATCGCCGGAACCGTTTTCTAACACTTGTGAAAATGAAAACTCGAGAAAACGCGCTTTAACTCTTTCAGTCACGCTTTTAGATTAAGAATATGTTGAATGTTTCGATTATTTGTTATGGCATTATCTACAGCTGAAATATCACTGAAAGTATCATCATCGAATATGCCGCTAACCGGTCGCACCTTGTCAAAAAAGGTACAAACATTCATGACAATTCACGCGATTGTCGGTAGATGGCGTGGATTTTAATATAAAATTCGGAAAGAGGTGGTTATTGACACTAACCACCACGACTGAAAGAGTTAAAGGTCTGCCTGAGCATTCGCACCTGCTCGACGCTCGGCCACTAAAACTGCTCTAGCTTCGAAAATATGTCGAATTGGCCTCTGGAATTTTAAAGACATATTCTGGAATAGTTTTGGAAGAGATTTAAAACAAAACAAAAAAATCGATTTTTTTTGAAGCCTGTAAAGCAGACTACTGCCTTAATATATATTTATCTATTTAAGGGTCACATATTGTGAAAGAATGTCCCTTTCATTCTTGTTGATCCCTATCTTATTGGTATCTTTAAAAGTACTTGTTTGTCAAAGAAACATAACCTCAACATTATGTTTGTCACAAATTACGCTTAGTATAATTTTAGGCGCATAAAATCTAAGTTTTTCCACTTACTGTAGACTCTTATTCATAATTACAAAAAACGAATATTTCCTACTATCTTGAGTCCAGGGAATGCTTAGCATACTTTTATGCTTAGAACTCGCATTTATTTCATTTTTATTAAAATAAAATTTTTTATTTCCAGACAATAATTTCGACTTACCTGATCGTACCTTTCACTCATTAAATACCACCTGGAATTTGGCGAGTCGTGATAGTCCCACAGACGTCAAAGAGCTGATACCGGAATTCTTCTGCTTACCGGAAATCTTTGAAAATTTCGAACGTTTCGATTTCGGCTGCCGACAAAATGGCGAACGCGTTGAGGACGTACAATTGCCACCGTGGTGTCTGCGAGATGCGCGTCTTTTCGTGCTCATACATCGCCAGGCACTGGAAGCAGAGTTGACACGCAATCAGCTGCATAATTGGATCGATCTCATATTCGGCTATAAACAGTCGGGTGACAGCGCTGTGGAAGCCATAAATGTTTTCCATCCGGCGGTAATTTCAAACACTAAAGGAAGACTTCAAATGTGTATTAAATATTTAAATTACCTTTTCAGACATATCCATCATTCTTGGAATCAATAACAGTTGACCCAATAGAGCGCAGAGCTGTTGAGACCATGATTAGGACCTATGGCCAAATGCCGCGGCAATTATTCAAAAATCCACATCCACAAACGAAAACACTCAATTATTGCCTGGGCGCGAAGGAAGTCTTACCCACTGTGCGTGGCTTGAGGTGGGGCGTATATTTGGGTTCACCGCAGCTACCGGCGCCGACGCTTGGTAATATCTATAAAATACCCGGCGCCGAGTATCTGGTTTCATTCAATAATACCAACGCCGTTTATGGCTTGCCAATGAAATCGTGCATTATGCAAGGTGCAGAGGTGGATACATTCAATGTGATCTCCTGGGATTATGATGATCACATTGTGCGTATACAACCGTTAAATAAAGTATACACGAAGCCGAAAAATATACTACGCAGTCAAGTTATCGATGACATTACGGCCTGCGGTGCCGATCCGAATTCCAATCAACTTTGGTTTGGACACAAATCGGGACGCATAAGTATATACAAATGTGGCAACACAGAGCATAATAGCCGACCGGTAAAGAACCGACAAAATTATATACGCGGCCTGCGACGTTCATATAATTCGGCATTTCGCAAGCTTACGACCAAAAGTTATTCGGATGAAAGTGATACTGGCAATGTAACACCGTTGCTGAGTTCAACTGCCAGCGGGGCAGCAACAGATGCGCCACAACGCGATTGCGCCGATCTCTCATGGACAGGACCAACGATACTGCTGCGACACACCGACGAGGTAACCAGCATACGTTTATCGGTTGAATTCAAGATTGCCGTCTCAGCAGGGCGCGATGGTATTGCCGTTATTTGGGACCTCAATAAGTGAGTACCACACTTTGTTGATATCTAATAACATTAATCTTTAATCCATACTCCATCTGCCAGCTGGAATTATGTGCGCACAATAGATCGACCTGCCGAGATACATCACTCGCCGATAACGGTGATCACTATAAGCCCCACACTGGGTGATATTGTCACTGTGCACACTACACCGCAGCAATTGGCGCAAAAGACATCGCCGGAGCGACAAAATCAGAAACCTAACGGCAACAGCCCCGCTGATAGTGGTCAACCAACAGCATCAGTGCCCGATGAATGCTTCGAGGTGACCGAGGAGAGTCTCGAAGATTTCGTGAATGTTTCGGTACATCCGAATGGTAAATCCATATTGCGGTTGCACACGGTAAACGCGCGCTATGTACAACATATTGTGCATGAGGATCGTATATTGGCGGCCACCTATTCGTACATCAAGGAGGGTGTGGGTGTCAATGTGATCGCCACCGCTGTGGAAGGCGGCACCATACGTTTGTGGTCCAGTTGGAATTTGAGCTTTGTCAGCGAAATCATCACAGGCATATCAAATATACGAAGGTAAGAAAAATGAAATTTATTAAAAATATATGTGTGTGTGGTGAATAAATTTAATTTTCTTCCTTTTAGTATTGTTTACTCAACACATCAGCACCTTGTGGCGCTCACTAAAGATTCGCACATACAGGTGTGGGAAACCGAGGGACTTTATGGAAATTCACCGAAATTTCCACAAATAGCATATAAGTAATGGGCGTGATGAATTATACAGCATAAGCTTAAGAAAAAAACTCACTCAAACACATACATATAATATATTTAAAAAGCAATCACATTTTACAGAAATTCAAATAATTTGTTGTTGTAAAGAAGGGCTTTAATGCGGTAAGTTGTATTTATGCGAGCAACGTGAAATTAAATATTTGTTCGAAATGTGGTGATCTCAAATAACACTTCTAATTCACAGGGCAACTTCTATCAACTAATTAAAATATTAAATCAATTTAAGACAAGCTGAAAGGTGTGAATCTTAACGGACATTTTTTTTCTATTAAGACCTCAATCATTTAACTTCTAAAAGTGTTTCTGGTATGTTAAAGCTTCTGATAAAGTCAAACACTGCACGCAGATAGCTTAAAGAGTACAATTATCGAATAACATTAAGACGCCTACCTTGATTATGAAGAAAGCAATTACGCAGTTACGTTTCGTGAACGAATGAACGAACAGTAATCAGCATTTTGATAATGGAGAACAAATTATTCACAAAAATTCAAAATTGAAGCTGAAGATCTGCAGATTGAGGTTAAATCAGACTGTTCATATACTTGAATTGAGTTCATGTATTCAAAGTATTTGTTCTAATGGAAAAGCAACTGACAATTAGTACCTATTTAACACTCCACATTGCTGTACTCTTCATTACAAATCATCATCTCATTGAATCCACAACTTTCAAAAGCAAATTCTACTAATTCATAAGCTCAAACGGTAAGTACATACTTTCCAGCAACATACATATCGTAGATATAGCGGTGTTCAAAATAATAATAGTGCTAAGAACTCAATATTCGAATTTCTCATTAAAAGTTTATTAATTTTTTTCTGTGTTGAAATTGAGTACGAACATAACAGAAACATTAATTTTACATATTATATGGCTTTTATTAATATAAAACCGGAAAATTTATCAATAACGATAATAAAACTAAAAAAGCTCGAAAATTCGTTGTTAAAAAAATAGAAGAATTTCACACCTGGCTTAAAAAAAAGTATCTGAAACATAGCTAAATCTAAAAATTATGTATAAATACAAAGAATTGAGGTTCAGTACAGTCGAATAGCCCCTAGTATATAAAACTGCTTTACAGGAACGCGGCATAGAGTTGACTAGGCCTTCATAACGGGTTTTACGTATTTCTTCCCAAGAATCCTTCACTATTACCCAAAGTTCGCGATTATTGCTTTTCTGAATATCACCCCATAGGTTATCTATGGAATTGAGGTCGGACCATTGCGCAGGCCAAGGCATGATCCCTTTGATACGAAACCACTCCTTGGCTAGCCAACTTGTAAGTTTCGGGTCATTATCCTGCTGGAAGACCCATTTCAGAGGCATTTCGTATTCAGTATAAGGTAACTTGGTGATATTCAAAATATCAGCGTAGACATATTGATCCATGACAGTATAGGTACGATATATGGGCCCAGCACCATAAATATAAAAGACAAGCTCAAACTAATACCGTTGATCCTCCATGTTTTATCGTCATCTTAGTGTCTCTAGGGTGGTATCAATCTTCGGCGGACGATACACATACTGTCGTGACCCAGTGCCTCCAAAAAGAACGACTTTACTTTCATCTGTTCATAATATATTTCGTCTCTTTTCCAATTTCAATAGAGAAGACTCTAACATACGACTATTATTATTTTGAATACAACTGTATATAGTTAAAAGTTCAATGTTTTGCATTTCATAATTAAAGTTTTCCCCAGTACACACGAAAAATCAAACAAAAATAGTTAATTTATTATTTTTTATTTTTTTATATATTTTTTTTTTTGCATTATTACTAAAAATTCGAGTATAAAACATTTATTAATATCATATTAACTATAATAATAAAAAAAATACTTATTTATAAGTAAATTATAGTTGCAAGGCTTTTCTATACTATAATAATATAAATTAAAACAAAACATTTTATTTTTAATTGAAACACATAATTACGTACAAACACGTCTAATGCGCGAATACTGCAACACTTTGTACTTTCATGTATGCATATATACGAGTATTACCCTAACAGTATATTTAAACAAAAAAAATACTGTTATCCGCGCCATGGTGGCTTGCAGCAATTCATATGTTTATCAGTTTTATCCGATTTCGTGTTGGATGTGGTTGATTTGGTTTTACTAGCTAAAGCTAGTATTTCATCCAATTTATCAAATTCACTGGGTGATTTGCTAAGCAACTGTAAATAAAAATAAAATAAATTAACAAAATTGCTTCCATAAAAAGTGTATTTAACAAACCAATTCAATGTATGCCTGCAGTCTGTCCATTGGCTCGGGTGTAGTTCTGCGCTCATTGTCGTTATTTAGATTATTCTCTTTGAATTTCAATATGCGTTCACGCGTTTTACTATTTTTGGGCGTTTTATAATCACAATCGTCTTTATCCAATGCATTTTCATTGTTCGCTAATGATTCGCAATCTGTGTTGTTGCTTATGCGGTGTGATTGATTGCTTGGCGATGTCAATATTTCTAATGCCTTTTGCCATTGATCTTCCATGACACCGTGCAACTTTTCGGCTATCACCGCTCTGTAAGCAAATAATTTTATTTTAATTAATAAAAGTGTTTTTAAATTATAAATTATTGTACTATTAACCTTTTGTTTTTGTAAGCATTCAGTTTACAGTCCAGATCTTCAATTTTCTTTGTGGCATTCGCAAGCTGTATGCGATACAGCTCCACTTCCTCCTTTTGTTTCTCTTGCAGTAAATTCAGCTCCATCTCATTTTTTTCATTAATTAATTCAATTTGTTTGACGGCACGTTCAGCGATTAAGCGTTCACGTTCACGTGCCTCTAGCTTAAGTATTTCCTCATTTTTGTCTAATTGCTGTTGAAATTCCTTCATTTTCAGTTCCACTGCATTTTCGAGTTGTTGTTGATAATGTGATTTAAGTGTTTTTTGTTGCAGTTCCATTTTTTTCTTCAAATTCGTCTAAGGTTTATAGAGATATAATAATTAATAATAATATTTTATAAAATTATTATTATAAAATTATTATTATTTACCTCGCTCTCTGTAAGCGCAGTTACTTTCTCCTGCAATGCTTTTTTCTGTATTTCCAATGTGTCTGCGCGTGTTTTTTGTTTTTGTTGAAATTCCTGCAACAATTCCTTTTGATTCCGCAACGTACCGCAATCCTTTTCCAGCTCGTCGCAACGTGTTTTGAGCTAATTAAATGTTATGCATTAAATGAATATTTATTATTTTATCTCATTTTATTTGTGCTACCTTTTCATTTAGATAATCAACTTTCACCAATTTGTCCTTAAATTTGTTCAACTCATTTATAGTGAACTCTTCCGAACGCTTGCAGCCGTGTATCTTTACTTCAAGCTCTTCTATTTGTTGTTTATACATAGTTGTACACTCGTTCGTTTTTCTAATTTGAAATATATATATGTTAAATTATAGTTATAATGGATTAATTTGTATGTGTAAATTATCACCTGGAAGTGGTCGCTAATTCATTCTCCAGCTTCTCGCTTTTATCCTGAAATTTAGTTACTAAGCATAATGCCTGTGTTAATTCCTTTTGTAGTGATTCCATTTTAGTGTTATAATTAGTGTTATCTGCTTCAAGTTTTGAAACTTTTTCACGCAGTTGATTAACTTCGGCATCCAAGCTATATAAGGAGATACATTTAGCACAATTAAACTACTGCAGAATAATAAAAATATATTACTTACGCTTTACATTCCGTTTGTGCATTGCATATGGCTGCATCTTTGGCACGATCCACTTCTATAGCGACCGACAACCGCTGTTGATATTCAAGTAAACGCGTTTGCAAAGAATGTACTGTGCGTTCCAGATGCTGACGTCGCAATTGTTCTTCTATATACACCGATTGCTGTGGTGCAGCACAAGCAATAGCAGTGCCTTGGCCACTTTTACCCCATATTTCACTTAAGCTAATTAGATTCATGTCAGCACCCAATGTGGTTTTCATCTCGGCATATGCTTGTGGATAGCGATTTTTTGTTTGCTGTGGTTTTTCTAAGTTTGGATTTGTAATAATGGGTTCTGGCTGTTGCATGTAATGCATATTATCCATTTGTTCACGGTTACGATCGCCTAAGAAATTATCAATTTCATTTAAAATACCACCAGCATCTCTGTTATAATGCCGTTCAGTGTTGGTATAACATTTAGGTGTGGAATGTACCATTCCTTCCCTATTATTTCGTGCTGCTTGTGTGCCATTCGATATGGTGGATATGTCGGAAGCAGCGGTAAAACGACAATCCTTTTCGCGTTCCAACAACTTCAAGCGAGTGTTGATTTCATTCAGTTCCATATATTTATTCGCCACAAACAAATCCATATGCCGCTGTTCAGCTGCTGTCTCAACATTTGTATTCGCTTCGGTAAGAGTTGCTTCCATTTCATGCATATTGTTTTCTGAGCGATCCAAATGTTTACTGTTGCCAATATATACGTTCATGTAATTTTCATTGCTTGTAAATGCTGTAGCTGGAGTCCTTACAGGTTGAACTGTTTTAAACTCTTCCAATTCCTCCGGTGTAGCAGTAGCAAAGTAATTCGGTGGTATTAATAGCAAAATATCAGTATCATCTGAATCACTCATTACGCGGCGCTACCGCGTTGTACTTATAGTTTATTATGAGTTTAAAGAAATTCAGATTGTTAAATGGTCGTTGTACTAAATTATTGTTTATAAATTAATTCCAAACTAAATTTGACATATCTCAAGACAACAATGTGGTATCTACTATGCAATTAGGCGCGCGATTATTCACAATCAGAGCGGCAGGTGTTTGGAAAAACCGGAGCAGGTATTTAAATGTTTGCATTGGTGTTTGCAAATTGGCGAAAGTAAGCTTTAAGAAAATCAGAAATATTTTTTTGTTTTATTAAATAATTAGAATGTTATCAACATTGAATTCACTAATTTGTGTAATTTTTTTAATTTCACAAATTACTATAACTATTGTGAATGGTGTTTAATGATAGCAGCTGCTTTTTGTTTTGGAAGGTAAATAAAATAGTATTGCTTCCAATTTAAAAATTTGTTTTATAATTTAACTTTTAATTGTTGAATTATCGGCTGGAATTGGTAGAACAAATCTACAACAAGGCCATATTCTTATAATTATAATGTTTATATTTCCCTTTAAAAAGCTCTTATTCACCAAAGCACAAAATTGCTAATATATTTGAGCTTTTTATAAAAAAGCAAATTTTATTATATTAACAACTATTATATATAAAAATTTAATACAACAGATATTTATACATATTTTAAAATACTTATTAAATTTAATTGTAGTGGTAAATTTTCACCTACCGATTTTATTATGTTTCTGTAGTTGGTGGTGTAAGCCGTTGTGTAGGAGCATTAAAGTCATCGTCACTGCTATTAGCTTGCTCATCTGTTATCATATCTTGCTCCTTATCCTGCACAACCATTTGTGTAGAACTGGCGCGCCTCTTTTCCTTGTGTGCTTTTTCCAATTCCTTTTCTAATCGGGCTATTTTATTTTTCTTCTCATTCAATATTAAAACAAATCTGCTCAGCATCTTCTGTTTCCACTCCTCTTTTTCTTGCAGTACCTCTTCAACAGCACCGATTACATTTGTTAGCGCTTTTTCCACCACCTGATCTTCATTTTTACTTTTTTCATTGTTGATCGTTTGCAATGCAACGTCCAGCATATCATAATTTTTATCAGCTTCCCTCAATTGTATTTCCACATACATAATCTCCAAATCCCCAGTTCGGTTCACACGCAGTATTTTATTTTCACGTTCCAACTCAATTTCAAAGCCAGTCAAGCCAATATCTGTGGTTAGCACTTTCTGGAGATTGTCCAGATATTCGTCCAACGAAATATCCAGTTCCTCTGCAGCCTCTACGAAATCTTTGGCGTCCACTTTTCCCTCATAATAATGCGTTGTTGACGATTCTTTCACAAATAATTTGACGAGCTGCTTCTCATGCCACTCACTATGCAGATAAATGTAGCGCTTTTTATCGGTTTCCGGATTTTTCAGCAATATTTTTTTTAGGAATACGGTACTCGTTGTTTCAGCATTATCCATGGTTTCAGCTACAAATTATTAAAATAAAAATCTTGTGAAATTCAATAGCAAATATAATGTTGTGACAGTTTGAATGCCTATGTAAATAAACCATATTTAACAAATATATGGGTTTTGTGTTACTACTTTTTTGCTACTATTAATTCAAAAGGGTTGACTTAATGTTTTTATTATTAATTTATAAATATTATTAACTGTTTTAATATTGTGTAACGAGTATTTAGTTTGATCAGCTTCAACTTGCTTCTAGATTTAAAACATTGAGATGAATTTAAAATACAAATTTTCTTTCAATCAAGTATAGACATACTAACAGTTAATTTTTTCTGACATTCCCCTTTGCTGCATGTCAAATGTAAATGCCAAACAAATTAGTGTATAGTAGTAGTATTTATTATGTTTAAACATTATAGTTTTTTTTCTTCATAAAATGATTGTAAATAAAATTTATAATTATTAAGTTAATATGAATACATTATTTTATATATTTAAATTGCATTAAAACAATTTTAGATTGATACATTTATTTTTATTTACTGAAAAACAGCAATATGCACTTTTTTTGTTTGTTTTAATTTTTTTCTTTGTTTTTAAATCACCATTAGCCAATACATTAAGTGCATATAGCATATGAATGTATGAATATTGTTATAATATGTATGTGTGTTTGTATATGTATGTATGTACATCAAAGCATAATACTATATAAGCAAATAATATAGAGATTAATTACAATTGGTTTAAACTGAATTATATAATAACAAAACTTAAAATATACACAAAAAAAATTACTAGAAAATGTTAACAATCAAAGGCATGCAATGCACGTACATAAATAAGGAAATAATACATTTAGTCTTTATCGAATTACAGAATTTTCAACTCGAATACATTTACATAAACGTATGTATGTATGTATGTATGTATGTATGTACAAAAGTTAAACAGTTTCAACTTTGAGCTTTGGTCAATATGTATGTGTGTGTGTGCCTGTGTTTGTTTGTGTTGTTACACAAGTAAATATACATATATATAAAAAAGAACTGGACACATATTACCAGCAACAGTTGAATTCACACATAATTTTTTATAAATACGTGTACAATGATGAGCGCGCAGCCTCAATGCCTGCCTATATTTATGTGCATGTGCTGGAAAAAACTATACATATATGCCATTCATTTAGCTGCAATACAATACTTATATAGTAAATAACATATTGGGAAACATAATTTGCTTTGCCACCGCTAACGGACATTTTAAATTATAATAATAAATACAATTTAGTTTAGCGCTTTACACTAATGCTAGTTGTAGACATTTAAAAAAAAATGGTTATGTTTTAGGTGTGCGATTATCGAGGTTGCAGCATCCTCATAGTATAAGCAAATCATCATCACCAGCTTTTTTAGTCGGTTTCTTTTGATTATCCACAGCGGCGGTACTGGTGGCGCTGGCACTCGTATTGCCTGCGGCGATATTGGGAAGATTTTCAGCAGCTGCGGCACGCTCCTCTAAGAACTTGTCGAATTCGGTGCTGGTTAGGGTTTCCTCAAAGCCTTCAGCGCCTTCTTTCTGCAATGATGTTATTGTTTTTAAACATTTCTCTAGCATTACATTAACAAAAGTGTTATGTATACATGGTTTGCTTGCAATAAAAAAACAGCGTAAATATGCAGACCCTAGTGTTTTTGTAGCTTAAATACATGTAATAAACATAAAATAAATAGTTTAACCTGTTTACTTACTGAACTGCCTAACCATGCCTCCATTTCATCAACCTCGTTTTCTCTTGCCGGCTTTGTTTACGTAATACGAAACATTTTCGTTTTTTTTTTCAATACAGAACCGAAAAATATGACAAAACAAAGAATAAAATGTTTAATACAACAACGCAATTGAAATGAAAAAAAAAATATGAAAATTAAAATGAAAATTTTTATATAATTTAATAAAAAATATATAAATAGACATGTAAGCAGATGTATAATATTATTAAAAATACCTTCAACTACTTGATAAATAGGTGTTAAAATATGCACTCACTTTGCTTACAACAGCTGTTTCCTTAGTACGCTTGAATGGCAAATTAATGCTGCCAGCTGCAGCGTCAACAGTGGGAATGTCTTTCAAAAGATCGCTTTTGCTGCAAAGAATGAGTGACATAAAGGAGGCGAGTCAATAAAAGGTTATGTTTCATAAAAGAAATTAAAAATTTGCATTTCTAACAGAAGTAGTTGCAAAATATATATTTTCATACTTATTAGTGTCGGTACGTGATTGCGCCAACATATCGAATTCATCAATATCTTTGTTTAACGGTTTAACTGGGTTGGTAGCTAAAAGATATAGTATTACTTGAGACTTCTTTGGCTAAATAAATAGCATGCTTGCTTACTCATGGCGCTGAATGTATTTGATAATTTCTCAGCACGCACATCCAGATCTATTAAGCGTGAATCATTTGGTATTGCACTAGCTTGTGTGACACTAGTTGTGGGTGGCACACCAATGGCAGCACCCAAAATAGCCGAAGGCGAAGTTGTGCTACTGCTAGTGCGATTCTTTTCGTAACGTTGATGGCGTAAGAATAAATTGTTCAATTCGTCGTTAAGACGTAGTAACTCAGCGGTAAGCTCATCATCAGTAATGCGTCCAATTAGGTCGACAATTCTGGCTTGCATTTCTCTGCAAATAATTTCTATAGTAAATATTTTCCTTATATATGTAACATTATTAAAGTTAAAACATACTTGCATGTAGCTGTTAACTCAGTTAGTAGCGCATAGTCATCTGCATCCTCCTGTCCTGGTTTTAATTCAGTGAGCATTTCACCTAAGACTGACATATTATGTGCAACCACTTCCAATTCGGATTGTAGCTTAGTAATTTGTTCCGCGCTCAAAACGGTGGGTCCATTATTCTAAAAAGTAAACACACATTGCAATCATGCTGTTTTGTCAAAAATTATTTTATGCATTTTACATGTGGCGCCATGGGTATAGCGTGTTGTGGTGAAATTGTCTGTTGTACAACCTGTGGCGGTGGCTCTGGTACACTCTGTAAATAAAAAAAAAACAGTTATTTTTTAAATATTTTTTAAACTTTTTTTTATCACTGCTACTTACACGCTGTGGTGTGTAAATGGGTGCTAAATGTTCAATATCTGTCTGTGGAAACTCTATGCCCTTATTCTTCAACTCCATGTACATTTGTGTAATACCATTCAAATCCGGTTGATTCTTAAAAGCATCTGCCCAAATTTGTATTAAACTTAATACTTTCTCTTGCATCACCGCTGGCGGATCATTTTTTGGTCCAATCAATTTGATTAGCTCTTGTATGAAGTCCTTTTGTGCGACTAACACATGAAATGCTTTACCGCAGTTTTTAACGCATGTCTCCAGCACGGTCAATGTATACATAATAACCTGATTATCTTTGCCAGCATTTTGTGAGAGTCTTTTGCGTATGGCTTTCATGGCGTCACGTGCCGTATCCGAAGATTCGTTAATCATATCGCATATTTCCATGTTCAAGGCCCAATTTTCGGATGCCAAAGAACTATCGGTAGCTTGCTCTAAAAAAGAACAAAACGACAATTAGCAGGCTGGTATTAGTTTTTCCGAGTTCATAAATTGAATAGAGTGCAAAAATGCATTACAATACTGTTAATCATCAGAGCAAATAGTCAAATTCACCGCTAAATGTGAACTATGAGTATTACTATTTACACTAAATTAGCATATTAGTGTGAAAATGAAACAAATTATTGATATTTGTTTGCATAAAATAGTATTCGAAAGTATATATGCTGGTATGTATGTATGTATTTAAATTTATAATACATAAATATAAATAATAATTTTTATGTAACATGGCGGTAATAGTAAATAAATAAGTCTACAACAATAATGCTGGTATGTACATATTTTCTGTGTGATTATAGCAAAGCATATGCCAAGGCTTCCATTAGACTTTATTACAGGTGCTTATCAACAAAATTCTTTGTTGAAGACACACTGAATTTAAATTGAACAAATGTGTTTTTGTGTAGCTTTTTCCAGTTGCAAAAATTAGCTCATTTATTTATAAAAAAAACATACATTACTTTTACTATAACACTATGCATTTCAAATATTGCTTGCAGTTAGTTGGATTCAGTGTGATCTTGTTAATCACATATCATGTGTCCTCTATATAAGCATAACAAGCTAATCTTTTATATATTCATAAACATATGTGCAGACAAGTGTATCATAAAAAATATACAATAACAAATCGTATATAGATAACGTCGGTTAAAGGGTTCCCTTGCTCACCGCAAATGCAATGGCGTGAGTCAACAATATTGAAATACATGTCGAACACACACAGCTTATAGATATACATATGTACAGATTGAGGTGAAATGTATGAATAAAAATGTACATTTGTGGAAGTGCAATATTGCGAATTAGGCATTTAAATAAAGCAAATACTATAGTATAACTAAACTGACAAGTTGTTGCTATATATTTTCGCCAGCTTCGATTGCATTATTTCTATCTTATATTTGCGTATACACATACACACATCCATATGTATGCCGACTAGTATTGTGAAAAGTCAATTATCGTATCTATTACAGATTTAGTTATTTTTATTGCTTCACAAAGTATACACATTATTGTTTACACTCTTATGAATATAGCAAATTTGTTGACTTTTCGGTAAAACATTTTAGTTTTCTTATTTAATTTAATTACCTATTCGTTGTCCAATTGGAGTTGAGAATGGATTGTTGAAGAATGATGCCATTTTTTTTTGTTGGTTTGCTGCACTATAAGATCTTATTTATATTTCACTATACTTCGTAGATAACTGAATGTTTAATATTATTTATTTAATTGCGTTTTTGTAAAAACATTAAACACCACAAAAATACAATCCAATAGTTTTCTATATTTCTTCACCAGTTGTACATTTCATAATGACGTTTGTGAAATGACAAATAGATTATTTGTTTTTATTTGTTTTACACGTCAGTATTGCCATTAGATTTTATAAACACATATATTTGTTGAGAAAAAGTCGATTTGAAATGTATAATTACTAATAGAAATATTAATATTAATTAACTTTGTATGCAAACCATTTAGTTATTAAATATATAAATAAATTATTTTCTCTTCGTTTTATATAAATAAGAAAACATTTTTATTTACTTTTATCAGACAATCATGCGTCAGTGACATCATTAAAGTTGTGGCAATAATTATTGCATCTAATTGGCAGTACTTATAATTATACAAATTGGTAGCACTTACAAAATCTTTGCTGTCAAGTGTAGTGTGAGGACTGGGCCGATTAAGAAAATTTCTTAAATTTCGATATTTTTGGATTTAATCCTTGCCCTTAGAAATAAACGAATATATTCGAAAAATGGCATGCAACGCAAATAAGGCACCTTTCCTTCGTTCGATTGCAGTAAGTTATTATATTACAAATTTCTTGACAATTTGCTAACCCAAAACTTGGGGGAACCGTGGTTACGTAAAACAATTTTACCCATATACTTATCTGTCATTCCGCAAAAAATGATTGTTAATATTTTGTTCCAACATTAAAGAAACGCGGTTTGGCAAGTCAGTGCCCACGTCCATTGGGCCAAGCAGCTGAAGTCCAATCAACTGTGTTGAATAATAAATTAGTGGTCGCCACTGCCGAAGCCTCCCTCCCGGTTACGCGTGTATCCATTGTTTTGCGGTGAGTAATAACTTAAGAATTGGTGACACTTTAATGGTTATATTTCTTGTGTATATGAATTTTTAGTGCTGGATCTCGTAATGAAAGCTACGAAAACCAAGGAGCTGCACACTTGTTACGTCTCGCTGGTAGCTTATCCACCAAGAACTCTACTGCTTTTGCCATCACTCGTAATATCCAACAAGTTGGTGGTAGTTTGAGTGCATCGAACGATCGTGAATTGGTTACTTACACCGTCGAAACTACGTCTAATCAGATAGAGACAGGATTGCGTTATTTACAAGACCTTGTACAACCAGCATTCAAGCCTTGGGAACTTGTTGACAATGTGCCACTTCTACGTAATCAATTGGCATCTGTTTCACCACAGGTAAAATATAAATAATTGCTTTACTACATAAATAATATTCGAAATTAATTGCAAATTTCAAAAAAGGCGCGCGTTGTAGAATTGTTGCACAAGGCTGCTTTCCGTTCTGGTTTGGGCAACTCGATCTACATACCAAAACACCAAATTGGAAAATTGTCGAGCGAGTCACTGCTCCATTACGTTGCCAACACTTTCACTCCCAACCGTTGCGCAGTTGTTGGAGTTGGTATTGACCAAAACACCCTGTCAGGTTTTGCACAGAACCTTGAATTGGCATCCGGATCCGGAAAATCTGCTTCCGCTTGCTACTATGGTGGCGATGCACGCAAGGATACTGCTGGTAACATTGCTCACGTCGCTGTTGCTGGACAAGGTGGTGCTCTGCTCAACCAGAAAGAGGCTTTGGCATTTGCCATTTTGAAGCAAGCTGTAGGTGGTGGTGCTGCCACCAAGCGGGGCAATATCAATGGCTCCTTTGGCAAAGCTTTGCAGAGTGCCGTACCTGATGCATCCGTTTCATACCAAACCATTAATGCTGCCTATGAAGATGCTGGTCTCTTCGGCTTCTTGGTTTCTACCGATGGACAAAACATTGGCAAGGTAAATCGATATCAAATCGACTATTATTTCTTGACAATACTAAATATTTATATTATTAGGCCGTAGATGCTTTGACACGCGCCTTGAAATCCGGCTCGGTATCTTCCAGTGATGTTAATCGTGGAAAGGCTTTGCTTAAAGCTGCCATTTTGGAGAGTTACTCAACAGACAGCGCTTTGATCAATGAAATCGGTGTACAGGCTGTACATCTGAAACAGGTACACAGCGTCGACTCATTGTTGTCTGCTGTCGATGGTATCACTCAGCAAGAAGTGCAAGAGGCTGCCAAGAAAGCTGGCTCATCGAAATTGTCCGTTGCGGCCGTAGGCAACCTCGCCAACGTACCATATGCGTCAGATCTAGCTTAATTGTAAAATGATATGAATTACTGATACATTATTATTATTAAACATACCAAATGAGAACTTGGCTAAAACATGTTTTGATCTTAAACCAAATCAATTGAATAGTGAAATTTAGTCACTCTAAAGTGTAATAAGCTGCATGTAGTAACGGTATTGTTAAAGTGATACACATTAAAAATACATTAGGATCAAAAAAATCTTTTTTATTTAAAAATCGTTTAGGCGTTGTCAAAACGAACTTTCTTTCCAGATATAATACAAGTAAGAGCTCTTTCGTAAATATGCCTTACACGTTTAACGTGTTATTCACTCTTTGGTATAAGTGATTTTCCAATCTTAGCAAGTGAGAATGATCATTTTTTATACACTATTTTATATACACTTTCTTATATGCTATTACCGTTGATTAATATTATTATTACCAATTATTTGAAAAATATATACCGTAGGCACGCACAGTTTAAATAACTGCCACAATTACAATGGCGATAAATAGCATTATGATTACCAGCCAATAACCTATTAAATAACAGAATAATTATTTATCTGATTTGTTATTGTCATCCTTTCACTCCCATACATACCCCATGTACTATCTTTACGATTTATTTCGCCAATATTGCCAGTTTCGACATGTACACGCGCATCAACTCTATCCATAGTATCGGCCAAATTGTCCAATATATCTGAAAAAAAAACACAATTTATTTGTTGGCCCAACAGACAAACCTAACCTAACCTATATACATATATTACAATGCCTATGCCACTTACCATTTTGATTCTCAACCTCTTGACCCAGTTGTGAAGCGAGACTTCTTTGTCGCGATATTGTCTGTGATAAAACTTCCAAGCCGCGGTTTTGGCGTTCTAATATATCGATTTGATGTTGTTTTAAAGCATTTACATCGCCAACACTTTCCGCAGGAATTGAGCTTCCATTGGGACCTGCAGGTTGATTGATCAAACTATGTGGCGGTTGAGCAAACAATTCGGCACGCTCTCCACGCGTATCTTGCGTGACCTTACGATTTACTTGTGCCAACTGAGTTTGTAGGGCGTCCACTTGTTGCTTTCTGCGGTAAAGCTCATCAGGTTCTCTAAATTAGAACAAATAATTTTTTATAGTAAAACAATTTATAAAACTTCAAAATTATGTGAATTGCAGTATACTAAAACAAAATGTACATTGATTGCGTTCCTTCCAACAGTGTGAGCTTCTGATTAAGCTCCTTAACTTCACCTTCGAACTGCTTTAGCTCAGTTTGTATTGCAGTTGTGAGACGATTATATTCTTGTGAATTTTTTTGTCGCTTTTCTCGTAGTTGCAATTTTTGTATAATATTTTGATTAAGCGTTGAGCATGCCTCGCATTCTCTGGACCTGTAAGATTAAACATCAGCCTTTTGTAAGCAGTATTGCGACTTAAATCCCATAATTTACCATGAGTCAACATCCAACAGTGACATTTTTATATATTTAACACAATATTATGCGAAATAAATGTTTATATACTGCACTTTTGTGAATTAGAGCAATAATAAAGGAATGTTATTGAATATTTTTAACGTTTTATTAAATTATGGAAACAAATAAACTTGTTACTAAATATTTATCACTGATTTGTTAAACAGATGATCGAGTATTGTCAATGAATTATCGATAACAGATAAAATTAATCGAAATGATTATTATCTGTCGAGAGAATAGCTTGAAAAGCATATTAAACCAATTTTTTATAAATAAAATGCAATAAATTTGTTTAGATTTAATTCAAATTGTTTTCAATTTAATTTTAATTAATTCTTCAATACAAAGTCAATTGAACTTTCACAACAAATGTTCCCCGAACAGACCTATTCATTCCTATTGGTTATTTTATGGCAGCACTTGTGCATTTGGTTGGGATATTTTTCATTAAGATTTTTGATTTCGTGCGGCTCGGTTTTTGGTCGGGGAAATTCTAGGAAATTGGTTTTGCGATTACGAAAAAAATTTTCATTTCATGTGCATAATTTTTTAATTAAAGAATGAAGTTCTAAAACTATTTTATATAAAACAAATCAATTTCATAAAGGCAATGCAATAAACAAAGAGTTTTGCTTGTGCGATTTCAAGTGAATATAGCAAACGCAATTACAATTGGAGCGGATCGAAACGGGGCAAAAAGAAGCGAAAAAATAAAAGGTGCGAAGATGTTAATTAATGTTGTTCTCTCATATATAAATATACTTAAGTAGATAATTTTGAAGTTTGTGATATGCATCATACCACCTAGCCTCGTGTATGTGTCGGAATTTACTTAGTAGTAGGAAGTAAATAATTGTGGTTTTATAACTGCTGCGCCATGTTTGTCACGGCTTAGATAAGAACGGGAAGAAGACCTGCAAAACAGCTGTGAGTTTGTTTACTTAAATTCCAATTGGATATCAGCTATTGTGTTGATTATAAATTGATCTTCAAAATTCTTGCAAGTGCTTTTTTATTAAAATCGATAGCATGAAATGCATTGTAATTATGTGGGATACACGCCCCCCACACTATTATATGTGGGTGTAAATATGATTTTGTTTGACTTCTGCGCTGATAATATTTATTGGTACTTACGTATTAACGCTAGCGCTCCTACTTCTTTAGTGGATACCGAAGGCGGCCAATTCATACAGAATTTGAAAGAAAAAAACTTAGGAAACCCCGATTATTCGCACTTTTTAAGTATTCAATGTTTGCTGCGGTGGCAGAGGTGTTTATAGAAATTGTGTTTTCAGCGTTGGTGTTATTGTATCTATATTTCTTAACTATATAAGAAGTTCTTAGGAACTTCGAAATCAAGGAGAGATCCAAATATTTTAATGAACGCAAGCAAAACGTTGTACCAGCCTAACAGCAGTCTCGAAATAAGCTATATAGGGCATTTTTTATGCTTCTAAATAAGAAAATGTCAACTCAGAATTATTTTTCTAAGGAACAAGAAAACAGCAGCGAGGACCGCTTGACAGTATTCGCTACAACAGCAGGACTAACTCGACTTGCGAGTATCGTTAATATCCACCAATAGATTAAGTGGCTATACTGAAACGATTTATATGATCTCTCGGGATAAGTAACAGATCGGATGTAATTACGGCATAGTTCAATAATTATTTTTTACTACGCCTACTGGTGGTACAAATTTCACACCTTTCAATATCACTCCCACTGGAAAGCGAGCACAGCTAAGACCTTTCAATAAAACTCCGTCTATTATATGATCCGGAAATAAAGGTGTGGGAAGAACAATCTTTTTACATGTACTATATATATTGCCACACGTGTCTTCCCTGCACTATCCCACCATTGCAAATGTAGCTACATTGAAGTTAAATTTATCTAAGAGCAAAAATAAACTTGGCAACTTTTGAAATGAACACCAAAAGCGTTCACTGTAACCTACAGAGGGTGGTTGGAGCGCCCGCTTTTCTACACTTGCAGTGACTTGCAGTGGGGGTAGTGAATCGCGCTGCTATAGGTGTATGTGAATATATTTGTGTGCGAGTAGGCGAATATGAGGGCAAAAACGAAATGACAGAAAAGATTGATTTTTCCTGTGCTACGTTGCGCTCGTCTCTCCTGGTGTGTGTGTGTGAAAATATCAACTGAGAAATGACGACGTCGACCGAGCGCTGCTCCACTGCGACAACGATGACTGCGATAAGCCAAAGCGAAAACTTACAATTCTGCCTCAGAGCGCACGGTCGGAAAAATAGAAAATCAGTTCGGGTGAAAATTTAGAGAAATAACGTCACAGCTACGCAAGTACGCCAAAATTGTAGAAGAAGAATGTGAAAATTTTCATTTTGTACAAAATTATAGGAAAAAATGCAAGTTTGCAACCGAATTTGTAACGGGATTATTACATAATATACGGTAACGCGTACGAGAACCGTTGATCACTTTATATGGAAAACAACTTGCGCCGGAAATTGTATTAAAAACGAAATTCGTTAAAATTTCAATAATAACACATTTTCATTTTTAACAAAGGAGCTGAGCAGAGAAAAGTTTCGAAGTTTTTTTCACATTGAAAAATATTAAAATGAAACTTTAATTTTCAACTTAAAACAGATTATCAAATATAAATAAAATTTGTGAATTTAATTTTGCAACACCTGGCAGTGTATTGAATGGTGTAAAATACATTTTCTAAACGCGTTTCCATTTTCTTTTAGAAAAACAAAAAATAAACAATTACAAATGTTTAAGTTAATAAGCATTTAAGTGAGTACTAAAATTTCAAACTAACGCGACAAATTTGCATAAAATCAGCGAAACTGGAACGAAAACAAAAACAAAAACTTAGAATCCATGAAAAATCGGCTATGCAGTGCAAAGTATATATGTAGATATATCCATTGGTCTGTTTAGATACTGACTTTTAAAGCATTAAAACGACGCTTTGGAGAGTAGTTGAAGTTCGTATAAACGTTTCGACCAACTAGCATACGGTTAACGGTTGCTGCAGTACCAGTTTTAAAGCTACGTTGCATTACTTTAAAGTAGTGTTAGTGGAGGCAGCATACTTTCCACCAGCCGTGCCGAGCAGCACACCCGGAAATGAAGCAAGCAACAACATCCTGCGTCATTTAATTGTTGTCGTCGCAGTAGTCGTCGTAGTCGTCATCGTCACTTTTCTCATCGTGTTTACCGATATTCACGTCAGTGCTTCTGCTCCGATACACCTGGACGGATTTCTGAAATTGGTGTACGCATTGCATACGAAACAGCACAACAACAAATATTATATAGCTTTAGCTGTGAAACATTGGAGTACTTTGTAAAGTCAGTTTGGTTAGTTGGATCAAGTATCATTGTGTATCTTCAACATTAATAGCTGTGGCAGGTGGGTGAGTGCTACTTCCACACAATAAATTATTTACAACGGCATATAAAATAATTATACATTGTTCTTAATATTAGCAAGTGTAAGAAAGAGGAAAGAGAGTACAGAATTTAAAATACGTTGCGAAACAAAAACAAACCGAGAAACTAGCGAAAAGAAAATAAGTTTTGTGTAAAACGACTAGATAGCAAAATAACGTCTAAATAATTTAAGCCAACGGCAAAGCGTTGGCACAGACAATATAACCTAAAAAAAAGAATACATCAAAGAAACAGTACACAAAATAGCCAAGAAAATAAGCTAAAAAGTGAATAAATAAATTTTGCAAACGCAAATAAACAATAAGGAAAAGTTGTTGTATAATAACATATATCGTTACGTGTATGTGTGTGTGAAGAAAAACTAAAAACAATGAAAATGAGATTGAGTTGATGAGAGGTGTTAGATTTATTTATACTACACTAAATTCTTCAAAGGCTGCGATTTGAGCTAGCAAAAAGCGTGTAAACATGCATACATAAAATTATTATATACATATATTTGTATGTATATAAAATTGTGTATAAATTTTTAAACAGTGTAATATTAGTACTTTTCAAGCTGCATAGTTAACTAGCACATCAAATATGATAATTAATTGTTGTACCTCCCAAATAGTTATTATATCACTGCAATTTGCGCGCACATGTCTATGCATATACTATACATATATTGTATGTATGTATGTATGTATTTCGTTTATTTTGCATTGCCCCATTTTCATTGCCCCAGCTGCTCTACAACTAGCTTTTGTTGCCCCAATTTTATACGTATGTATGTGTGTATATAGTGTAAATAGCAGAGCATTTCAGTTCAGACGAATGCTCTCAGTAGTCAGCATACAATAGCCAAAAATTGAAACCCTTAAGCTAAAGCTACACGTTTACATGTCACATGTTTGCAATAATGATTATACTATAATACAGTGTTGGTCATCGTAATGGCAACACAGTTGAGAAATTCTTAGTAAATGAATAGAAATCGAACTTCGAGTTATAGAAATTCGAGTTAAGGAAGGAAATTTGAGGATGAAATTTGGCTTCTAAATGCACTTGCCAATTCAAGTGTTCGAGTTATGGAGATCTTTGAGTTATGGAAGTTCCACTGTAGTTGATTTTGTGTATTAAAATAGATTTTAATATAATTTCAAAACTTTTAAAAACAAACATTAGATAACCTAGTGTTAATGGAAATTTAACCTGTTAACCTCTCCAAATCTGTGAAGAGTCCAATAATCTAACAATAAACTATTTTGACAGCGATTTGAACTGTAATTGTATATTTATGAAAACATAAAAATGCAAAAAAATACAATTTAACGTATGGATAATGAGCGTTAATGTTCTGCCAACCCACAATTTACTTGCGGGGTTAGGTGGGTTTCAAAGTTGGAAAACAAGGGTATTTTTACCATTTTTTTTACAATCATATATTTCTTTTATAACGGGTGATTTTTTTGAGGTTAGGATTTTCATGCATTAGTATTTGACAGATCACGTGGGATTTCAGACATGGTGTCAAAGAGAAAGATGCTCAGTATGCTTTGACATTTCATCATGAATAGACTTACTAACGAGCAACGCTTGCAAATCATTGAATTTTATTACCAAAATCAGTGTTCGGTTCGAAATTTTTTATCGACAAATTTTGTTCAGCGATGAGGCTCATTTCTGGTTGAATGGCTACGTAAATAAGCAAAATTGCCGCATTTGGGGTGAAGAGCAACCAGAAGCCGTTCAAGAACTGCCCATGCATCCCGAAAAATGCACTGTTTGGTGTGGTTTGTACGCTGGTGGAATCATTGGACCGTATTTTTTCAAAGATGCTGTTGGACGCAACGTTACGGTGAATGGCGATCGCTATCGTTCGATGCTAACAAACTTTTTGTTGCCAAAAATGGAAGAACTGAACTTGGTTGACATGTGGTTTCAACAAGATGGCGCTACATGCCACACAGCTCGCGATTCTATGGCCATTTTGAGGGAAAACTTCGGAGAACAATTCATCTCAAGAAATGGACCCGTAAGTTGGCCACCAAGATCATGCGATTTAACGCCTTTAGACTATTTTTTGTGGGGCTACGTCAAGTCTAAAGTCTACAGAAATAAGCCAGCAACTATTCCAGCTTTGGAAGACAACATTTCCGAAGAAATTCGGGCTATTCCGGCCGAAATGCTCGAAAAAGTTGCCCAAAATTGGACTTTCCGAATGGACCACCTAAGAAGCAGCCGCGGTCAACATTTAAATGAAATTATCTTCAAAAAGTAAATGTCATGAACCAATCTAACGTTTCAAATAAAGAACCGATAAGATTTTGCAAATTTTATGCGTTTTTTTTTTTAAAAAAGTTATCAAGCTCTTAAAAAATCACCCTTTATAATTCGGCATATCAAATTTACACAATTTACAAAATTCTATGTACAAATTCCGAAAATTCAACCTCACTTTTTTGGTAAAATCGTCGCCATATATTGGCCATATATTAGTTCCATAACTCGAACTTTTTAATTGGCAATAGCGTTTAGAAATCAAATTTCATACAGATTTCCTTCCATAACTCGAACTTCTATAACTCGAAGTGGGCAATAGAAGTCAAAACTCATACAAAAATTCGAACTTTTCGATCAGGGCATAATACAAAATCTAAAATTTTACTATCGAGGCAGAATCTTAAAACAGTCTCTATATCGTATGGAGGCGAACTAAAAATATGATATTGGACTTATGGATTGCATAAATCATGTATCAAAGGCATGGGATACCGACGGCAAGAGCCAAAAAATATCACTTTTTGTGGGAAATAAATAAAGCTGGGTATAAATCTATATTTTACAGATTTTAGAAAAATTGTATGTTTTAATGAAAATTCTATACCTCGAAGACTCTCTAACTCGAAGTTTTTAGTGGATTATGGTGATTCGGTAATTCGATAATATTTAAAACATATTGTACTCTTTAATTAAAATAAAATATTTAAACAATTTTTAAATTTTGAAACCCACCTAACCTTTTAATGTGTGATAGTGGCGAATTTATAACCGGAATGGACCTGAATTTATATCCGACGCTGATACTACAGTGAGCTTCAAAATTATTTAGTGAATATTTATTCTTCCACAACAAAAACAACATAGTATTAAGGGGTTAGGGGTAGTCAGAGACACGAAAAAATTACAATTTTCAGTAATTTTTTTTTGGTATTAAATCATGTTATTTTACAAAAGTAATAATATGGTATTATTATACAATGTTTAGACTTGAAGTCACGAAAATATGGGAAAAAATTATAATTTCCAAAGTTATAGCTGTTTGTGTTGACCCAGTTCCGAAAAAAGTTCCTTGCGGTGATAAGCATAAGTCCTTGTAGAGTCATTTAAAATCAAACGGATAAGAAAAATTAGTTTTATAAATAGATAATCCTGAGCCGAATCGAAGCTTTTTTTCTTTTTTTTCAAAAATTAACTAAATGGCGATCGGGAAATTTTATTTAGATTTGTTGGAAAAAATCGACATTTAATAGGTCTTAAAAAATCGAAATTTTTGAAATAAAATCAAAGTTTCCATTCGCTCCAGGATTAATTATTATTTATGTATTCTAAAAGCTGTATAAATTTTAATTAAATCTACTGAGGGGTCTTCGAGTTACAGTTGTCAACATTTCAAAAAACATAGTTTTGAGAAAAACGCATTTAAAGTTTCACACTAGTGTGTTGGAGTGCCCGAGCGCTTTTTGTTATTTGCCGAATAACTCGAATAGTAATTATCGGATCAACCAAATTTCCAGATTTTTAATATTTTTAAGATATTAAACTTAACAAAAATGCAAAAAAAAAAGAAAAACTGATTTTTTGAAAATTCTGACTACCCATAATCCCGTTAGTTCGAATTTCTGTCAAATTGTATTGTAAAGATTTCAAGTTTCGTTGTTGTTGCTTTTGTACCCGATCAAAAAGTTCTCGGAATAGGTTATGTTGGACAAATGAGCTATTAGTTGAACATCGAGATTATTCTAACATTTTGTCTAAGTAATACACATATAAAAGTCTGATTCTTCTCTAAATTCTTAACTTCATAGCCAATATTTTTATTTTGCGTATTGAGGCAGTAGTCTGCTTTACAGGCTTCAAGAAATTTATTTTTTTGTTTTGTTTTAAATCCCTTCCAAACCTATCCAATAATATGTCTTTTAAATTCCAGAGGCCAATTCGACATATTTTCGAAGCTACAGCAGTTTTAGTGGCCGAGCGTCGAGCAGGTGCGAATGCTCAGGCAGACCTTTAAAGCGCGTTTTCTCGAGTTTTAATTTTCACAAGTGTTAGAAAATGGTGCCGGCGATAGCAAAAAGAATAAATGTCCGATCGAAAAAAACCAAAGTGATCTAGCTTCAGTATTAAATTATCTTCTATTTGAACTAAAAAAATTGGACAAAATTATTATTTAAACTACTTTTTTTTTTAAGTTTTGCAACTTAAAGTCAATTTTTTTTTCTTAAAAAAGTGATTTTTTTTAAACTTCGAAAAAATTTGGAATTTTATAACTTCTTCGGTATTTTTTTAGTTCATAAAGAAAAGAAACTTATAAAAATTAAAAAAAAAAATGGTTGGACTGTCGCACAACCTCCATCACCGGCACCGATTTACAAGTGTAGACTCCAGGCGCTCCAGAAAAATACTTACAACTTTGAAAAAATTTCAATATTTTGTAATAATAAATATTGTTTTTTAAGCCTTAAATATAGTAGACTATCGTCTTAAAATTCCGTTTACCGCAATCATTTCCTTCCCTTTCAAAAAAATTGCTAAAAAACGCTTTTTTTCGGCTTCTAAAGCAGAGCCTTAAGAATAAGGATGTCCCTCTATTCTACTGTCACATGCGTTTATATATGTATGTCGTGTATGTGCGCAAAAACATCAGCAGAACATTCTCAATTCCGTGTGTCTTTAATTAATGCAGCATGCGCTTACAAGTCAAAATTCCTGCACTGCACCACATACATATGAATCTCCAATTCTTTCTCTACTCTCTTTAGAAATATCTATACATACATACTTACATACAAACACACAAAATATTTTGGTTGCAATATGGTTGCTGACATCTTCGCTATATTCGTATCTGTGTGTGCCATCTAGCATATAGTCCAACAACAACGAGAGCAGCACACGCTTAAACAATTACTTCACTACAACCGTAGATACATATTCCTAGCATCAGCGCACATTGTATTTGCCAACCCTCGTTGAACGCTTGGTAACCCAAAAAATTTTTACCAAAGCTTCAAAGCTGACTGGCGGTGGTGCATAAAGTAACGGTAAACGACTTTTTTGACACAGCAAGTGCACGTGTGTATGTCTGTATGTATGCATGTATCTATATCTATTTCTATCATATACCCGTTAGCATAGTATATAACGCATGTCAGTCAGTCAGCCAGCCAGTTACTTGTAGATAGTTGATGGGGTCAGCAAGCGTGTGTGCGGGCGGCGGAGACCCTTAAAAGCAGTAGCCGAATTAAAATCACCGAGAGCCAGAGTATACATACATATGCAGTAGAGTAAAGCCAAAACAGCACATGGCCTAGTTTGCCAATTCTGCTTTGATTTGCTTTTTTCGTTTACTACCTTTTTGGTATGCGTTTCTTTGTATGTATGTATGTGTGTGTATGCGTATATTTTCATTTGCTATAGTATTACTATGGCATTTGCTGCTTCCGACCGACAATCAGTTCAGTCCAATGCTTTTCGATATGCACACACACACCGAGATCTGGTTCACTGGCATTAAACTGTTAAGGTTGTACTAGGTACACATGAGACACATCTCACTAATTTTTTTGCTTTCTTTAAATTCAATACATAAATACATATATTGTACATACATATGTATGTTTGTATATAATACAAATATACTTGTCATTGGCGAAATGAGTTCAAGTATGGAGCATAATAGTTGCCATTATATTTATTACGCTTTGTTGTTTTTGTTGGTGGATTCACTTTGCTGACTTAAGTGAAAAAAGTAAGAAATTAAAATCAAATATATTCTTTATCAATATCATATTGTAATTCAAACATATTAACTTATGTATTAATATGATAGTTAATTATGTCAAAGTCCATCTTCAGTATATTGAGTACTTAATAATATGCCATTTTCAACTAATAATTTTATTGTTTTTAAACTTTAACGCAATTTTATTGGACTTTTCGAAAGTACAAAAATAATTGTTTTCTCACTTTCAAATGGTGTCTCAGAATATTTTTTTGTCTGCTGCCTTCGACGCGAACTCGAACTTCTCTATTTATCAATCATCAACCATTGATCTTAAACAAAAACACTAAATATTTGGTTTTTAGGACATATTAAACCTATAAAATAAAAAAAGTGTGCAACCGAACATTTTATACTCTCGCAATTTATTGATGTAATTTTATTAAGATAACACATAATTTGACCTATATATTCGGCATAAAGTGAACTAGAATAACGAAAATCATCATATATGGTATTTGAGGGCTGAGGTAATTCCTGAACCGATTTCACTTATTTTCAGCACTAAGATACACTATATCGAAGACTATACGCTCACTTACTTTGGCTGAGATGTCTCACATATTAACTGATATATGCGATATAAAGCCTACCGTATTATTGAAAAACCTGCATACTATATAATTAGGTTTTTTGGGTAAGTTATGAGTTAAATTAAAATATCTGTGGGAGTTACTGGTATTTTCGGTGAAAAAGTACCATTAGGCTCTGAGTTCTTCATGTTCGATATTCGGGGCCTTGAAAAGTTATACTCCGATTTCGACAAATTTTCCACAAGTGATGCCACATATCATATAGAGTATTTGTGTAAAGTTTTTTTTCGCTATCTTAATTGGTTCCTGATGTATATATTATAAAGTGAATGAATCAGATCGAGTTCAAAATTGAGTTATATGGGAAGTAGGCGTGGTTTTGAACCAATTTCTCCCATTTTCCATACATGTCATCATTAGAATCGGTCGAGTAGTTTCTGAGATATTGTCTTTGACCCATAAGTGGGCGACACCATGCTCATTTCCCATTTTTTTAAATCTGAGTGTAGCTTTTTTCCGCTATATCTTCCGTAAAAATTTAGTGTTTCTGGCGTTTTTCGTTATTGAGTTAACCCACTTTTAGTACTTACACTAACTAGTACACTAACGCACTTTTCCGAGTTCGCCCATTTGCAATAACTACCATGCCACAGTTTCAAGGAACACCTGTACCAAGCTTCGTCAATTAATTATCTTAACTTTTACTGAATTTATTTTTTTTTGGTGAAAAAAATATTTTTCGAAACAGCTCTTGCCCATATAATCTTCTTCATGAAATTTATCTAAATACAGCGGAACTTCTCTAACTCGAATCACCATTATCCACAAAAGAACTTTGAGTTAGAGAGACTTCGAGTTATAGAAATTTTCATTAAAACATAAGTTTTTTCAAAAAACTGTAAAATATATTATAGATTTACCCACGGTTTTAGTTATTTAATTCGCAAAAAGTTATATTTAAATACATTAAATCATGTATTCTGTAATTTTGTTTGTTGCACATTGCAATTGTTTGGCTTTTGACGTCTGTATCTCATGCCTTTCTTACACGATTTATGAAATCTATAAGTATAATATCATATTTTTTGCCTCCATACGAATATAGGGACTCCTTTAAAATTGTCCCTTCACAGTAAAGTTTTAAATTTAGTATTATGCCCTGGTCAAAAAGTTCGATTTATGGATGGAAATTTGTATGAAATTTGACTTCTATTGCCAATTCAAAAGTTCGAGCGATAGAGATCTTCGAGTTATATAAGTTCGAGTTCAGGAAGTTCCACTGTAGCTCTACTTCAATCTCCAGGTGGGAAGACAATTTACATGTGGACTATGCCACTATGAGCCATTAAAACTTCATATTTTCAAGAAAAATACCTCGCTCCAAGAACATGTAGGATCCTCCATATATCAAATAATATAGATCATCAGATACTCACCAAAACTAGCAGAAGATAAGATAAGATATAAGAATATCAAAAATTCATCGGTCGGTAAAAAAACTAGAATATTAGAACCTTACAGCAACAGAAAGGCTGCGATGTTTTGTCAGTTGTTTCGAACTCTAGATATCTGACCAGATGTTATGAACTTGATTACGGTTAATAAGAAAGTAAATATCGAGAATATTTAACCAATAAATCTAAATATGTATATTCTTAGATTCACTATAAATCTTTGATAAAGCATTTAAAAATTACCCAGTGAAGGGAAAATATCAATTTCATAAATTCAGTTTCCTTAGGAACTAGCTGAGCCTTCATGTTTTTGCATTGTTTTTCTAAAAATAGATACCATACAGTTCATGTATATAACTACGAATTCCAGAAAATAACAAAGAAGCTCAAAACAAATAAAATGCAAATAATAGGTTAGGAAAATACCGAAATCTACCATGCAAGAAACATCTGAAATTTGAGTATCTATTTAGGCGCGCAACACTCGACTATACCCTCGTTAGCCAGCCAGCAGCCCACTTGCCACCGACCGCACGAACACCCACACAATACATAATCGCAATATGTTTTTTCACCCACTTAGTATTCCGCTCTTTCGCAACATTGCACTGCACTCTCTTTCAAGCTTTTGTTTTGTTTACCTCGATTGTTTGTGTGCAAGCGCAGCGCTCTTTTGTCGCTCTGCAGCGCGCTCATGAGTACACAAACGTTCGATAGTAGGGCAAAATTATGTATCGATTATGTGGCATGGACCGACGGCCGACCGACCGACCGACCGAGACCACTAACGATTCACTGCCTAGAAACATCTGACAGCAATGACAGGCACAGGGGCACGTCATTGTCGCTATGCCGCTGGAGTTGACGAGCGTGAGTGCGAGGGTGCGGGGCGCGGGCGGTGTGGACGCTCATGTAGCAATTGACAAAAACATCGCAATCGCAAATCGCATAAAAATGATGATTGTCTTGCTTGACTGCATCGCTGTTTTGCCTCTCGCCTCGTCCGGTGCTAGGTCCATCGCTGCGGTGTCTACACATATTGTGGTGTGTGGGGGTGTTTATTAGCTTACAAATAACTGCGTCGACAAAAAACACAACGTCGACCGCACCGCTCGACCAAGGGTTGGAGTGAATGGGGCCACTGGGCTGGCGGTCGCACATTAGCCGGGTGGCATTGCTCACCGCGTTGCGGCTCAGTGGGCCGCTTCAATGGCATTTCAGTTTGACCAATTTTCACGTCTATGTCTATTTTGTCACTATTCAACTAGCTTTTGTTTCCAGCTCGTCGAATAGTCTGCGATGTTTTGTTTGGGTTTGCGCTGCTAATCACCATGCGACATTCATTCACATGCCTGTAGGTATGTCTGTATGGGTTTTTATTTCTATAGATTATGAGTTTGCTCTGTCATTTGTCTAACTGGCTGCTCCACGCGATAGCCGTTGAATGGAATCAGAAATTTACTGCTCATTTTAGTACTTTAAATGGCCTTCCGCCACGCTTGAGTAGCAATGTAAGGGGACTTTTTTCTGGTGGAGTGGAGCAGCAGCGGAGTGATAGCAGACGTATATATGTAAATTTGATTCATTCATTTATGCTGTGGGAACATGGATTTGTTCATGTGCAATACTTTGTTGCCAGTTGTACGTCGGCATGTTTTTAATCCACAAATGACTGTCGTTCATATTAAATTCAGAAGCTCAGACTTGATATTAATGTATTAGTTCTCTTTTAATTGTTAAAATATATCAAATATTGTAAAATATTAGGTTGGCAATATCTCCCTTCCGTTTTTTTGCTCTTTATTCATTGCTTTATAAAAAGTGTGACACTCTGACAGGAGGAGGATTTAGTTCAAATATACGCCGTTTCGTTCGATAATCTGTTTCCATCTAGACGGTAACTTCATAATACCCCCCTCGTAGAAGCCCCCCTCCTTATTTGCGAAGAACTCGGACAGCCACTTTTCACAAGCCTCTTTTGAGTTCAACTTTACACCACCATGGGCGTTCGCCATGGACAGGAACAGGTGGTAATCACTTGGCGCTATGTCCGGGCTATATGGTGGATGCGATAAAACCTCTCATCCGAGCTTCCTGGTCTGGCGTTGTCCTGGTGGAACACTACACCCTTCCTGTTGGCCAATTCTGGACGCTTCTGGTCGATCACCTGCTTCAAGCGATCCAGTTGTTCGCAGTAGATGGTAGAATTAAGCGTCTGGCCATATGGGATCAGCTCATAGTGGATGATTCCCTTCCGATCCAACCAAATACAGAGCAAAACCTTCCTGGCCGTCAATCCCGGCTTGGCCACTGTTTGGGGCGATTCACCGGCCTTCGACCACGAACGTTTTCGCATGATATTGTCGTATGTAATCAATTTTTCGTCGCCAGTCACCATCCGCTTAAAAAAAGGGTCGGGTTCGTTCTGTTTCAGCAGCATATCGCTGGCGTTGATTCGTCTAATCAAGCGGCACCAAACATCAAGCTTTTTTGTGTATCCAGCCTTCTGCAGATGGTTTAAAATGGTTTGGTGACTAACTCACATCACCTGGGCGATGCCACGAGATGCCACATGCAGGTCTAACTCGATGTTTTCCTTAATTTGATCGGTATTCGTCGTCACAGGTCTTCTGAATCGTCGAAACCATTCCTTCGCAGTTCGAAGTGCTAGAGTACCATCCCCCAAAACACCATTAATCTCACGGAACGTGTCTCTAGCGGATTTCCCTTTAACGAAGGAAAATTTTAAAATAGCGCGAATTTCGGCGTTAGTGAACTCCATGCTTACACGCTATAACTGTTGAACGCAATATCCAAACTAATCAAGACCTTTCAAAGATGTATAATTGCCAGATACGAGCTTTGTAGCGATTTATAAAGCGAAATTAAAAGAAAAAAAAGCGGAAGAGAGATATTTTCCAACCAATATAATATAAGATCAGACTTTTAAGCATGACGTTCCGTGATTTTTTTGACTATCTAAGGGGCACATGCTGATGAATAAGAATTGATTTAATTTTGCACGCGACCTATGGACTAATACTTGAAATACGTGACTGCCTTATACCCGAAAGGCCTCGGGTCTTTGAAAATTATAATTGATGTTACTGCCTTCTCGAAACAAGAGTTTTTAAAGCATGATCTCGAACAAAAACTAGTATAAGTCGGTTTTGTCTGAGCTTTCAGAGAACTTACTCATTTTAAGGAGTTACATTTTAGTATTGTAAACTTGGAAACCTTTTAAAAGCGATCACTATGGGTCGCTGAATATTCGCTGTAGAAAATATGACTTTTCACTTCGATCTACAATATTTTTCCATCTTCCTCTTATAAGAACTTTTATTGTCTAACACTGCTTAAATTATGTAGAAACATACCTACCGACTGTCGTTGAGGCAACATATACAATTTTTTTACTTACATAGGGGATTCACTTCCTTTTTTATTTACAGTGAGTTTTGAAATCAACAAACGAGCATGACTTACAATAAAACAATGCCTGTGATTATTGCATTTCGTGTGTGTGGCCTTCATAAAAATCCAATCAGTTTAATATGGTGAAATATGTCAATTATTTTGTTCTTTCCAATTAACCATGTGCCCTCTAGGGAACTTTTAGGTTATGAATTTGGGATTTTTTAAGGGTTTTCGATCTAATAATACTCGGTTCTACAGCAAACATATTGACTGGTGGAGAAAGATAATCTGTCTTGTTGCATCCGTCAAATGCTTACATAGAGTGTTTAGAGCTATGTAAAAGAGACTCTTGCTAAACTCTTTCTTCCTCTTTTCTCCAACGATCTATTAGGTCTACAACTTCCGCCGTTTTCCAAAAGATGTCTCTAAGGTCAAGCACTGGTCGATTAAATCGTTTTATATCGATCTTGGACATTTGTGTCACATTAACCCAACAAAATATTTGTAGAGATCTGTTTGCATCCCAAACTTATTTTCAACTGAAAATATCACTTTTTGAGCCGAATTCTCGACATTTGCGGGAAATTTTGCTTTTATTTTTTAATTCCAAGAAAAGTGCGGCTGAGGCTCATCCAATGCTTTCGGATACGTACGGTGAGGCTGTCCTAAGTGAAAAAAGCCTTAAATTTACAAAAAAACGGCGGAAGCAAAGTTGTATTATAATACATTATTTTTTCGTTCAAAGTGCATAAATTTTTGAATCGTAAAAATATATAAAATTTGCCTATAAAATAGTTCAATCAGCCGTTTCACAAGTTCATATTTTTCCAGCAGGCCATATTAGACTCCACATGAGTATAAAAACAGATTTTAAAGTGCACAATGGGGTTCTTGTTTCGTGTCACGCATAGCGTATTCATTTCAAGCTTCATTGGGATTTCATTGCAGTTAAAATTGATTAATTGTTTACACACATTCAATTAATGATATCGAAAGTGGGGAATATTGATAGCATACTTAACCTCTATTTCGCTTTGATGCGCACAAGTGTTCAAAAGTGCACTGAGATATTTACAAGTAAATCAAAAGCAATGTAAATCATGCATGAACATTTATTTCGTTATAATAAAATTTTCTAAATCATTCTTACAAATTTAGATACCTGCCTTTAACAATAATATTATTCCTACATAAATATTTCATTTTTGTATAGTGAGGTAATCCATATTGTAGGTTGAGGTGGGTTACTGGAGGGATATAAAAAAGAGACACTTTAACAGTATTCTAGTTAAGGTCAGTACTCTGAGATGTGGATAGATACTTCTGGCTTAGATATAGATTACTTGCTTGGCAAACGGATTCTTCTCATTATATATAGAATACTATGGCTTCATGGCGGAGCAAAGTCCCACAATGAGATTCCTATATTTATTACGATCGTATGATAGCCTCTTTGGTTGACTCCAGCTTAGATACTTCGATGTCGAAATTTCTCAAGATAAGAGCTGGTCGTCATTTCCTTCGGCTAGCTTGTAGATTCCAGTCGATAGCGTTCCGGGCGATTGTATCTGGATTTCGCCTCAGAACATGCTCGAACCAGCTCGATTTTCTTTTGAGGACTATAACTCCCGAAAACTTTCTTCTCTCCGTACTTGCTCTTGTTACAATCTTCAATAAAATCTTTGCCTTTTTCGTACTTAGAGCTAACCTTGGTCCGATATACCACTCGTATATTATAATCGTTTTGTATTCTCATTATTTATTCGTGTTTTCACCCATTTTGGTTAATTTTTTTTCATTGTGTTATTTCAATGTACGTATGCATATATATTTATTTATTCCCTATAAATATTAATATTTCTAAAGTAAACGTTGGCGAAATTAGCAAACATCACTTCTTCGTTATTTTAATACTATAGCAAAAGAGCATTTTTAATAAAAATTATATTTATAGGGTTATGTTGAACCAGATAACCAATATTTGTATACAATCTGATATATAAATATGTAATATGAAAATAACGACATATAAATAGCTCAATCTTATCTTGTTAACTCTAATTATTAGGTAGAAGTGTCTATATACCTACATACATACGTACATTTAGCTCAAAGTCGAATTTCTTTTGTTACTTGAGAGTTGTTAATTTATATGGATGTACATACAAATATTAGGGTTGTTCCTATGACTTTTGCTTTAAATCTCTTGAACATCAGCATGGTTGGACCCGTTAGAATACGTTGGATTAATGTGAATTCAATTTTTCCTTTCCTAAATTTCAAAGATCTGTCAAAATGCTGCAGAAAGTAGAATTTTTATTAATTATTGTCATTATTGTCAAAGCTTTTATTATTTTTTTTTTAACAGTGGTTTTATAAATACAGTGGAACTTCCATAACTCGAACTTCAATAACTAGAAGATCTCCATAACTCAAACTTTTGCCTTGGCAATAGCGTTTAGAAATAAAATTTCATACAAATATCCTTCCATAAATCGAACTATTCGACCAGGACATAATACAAAATTTTACTATCAAGGAACAATTTTAAAGGAGTCCCTAAATTCGTATGGAGACGAACAAAAAATATGATATTATACTTATAGATTTCATAAATCGTGTAATACCCTAGACAGACATGTAGTATACATTGTAGTATGCTTCAGAAACCATATGTGTATCACCGGTTTTCCAAATTTTGTTTGAAAGCAAATGGTGTTCCGTACTACAATAGAGAAATAGAAATGTACTGCAATGGATTGCATTGAACACACCGAAAGCTTTAAGCTCTTCTGTCACAATCATATATTTTCTGACATTTTGACATAACAGAAAATAAATTAAATTCAAAATTAATTGAAATCAAAAAACGAAATTTGAAAAAAAATATGTAATATGTAATAATTATATTGGACAATAATATTTTAAGATTGCTTGGAGTTGTAAGTCAGGATCAATTTTCCTGCCTGTTATTCATAATTATATTTTGCTTGAATTTATTTATATCAGCTGATGAATGTAAACATAGTATCTTAGTATAGAAACCATATGTCTGTCTTAGGCATAACAAGAGCCAAACAATAGCAAACTGCAACAAAAAAAATTACAGAATACATGTTTTAACGTATGAACATTAAACTTTATGCGAAGTAAATAAATAAAACAGTGTATAAATCTATATTTTACAGCTTTTTGAAAAAATTGTATTTTTTAATGAAAATTTCTATAACTTGAAGTCTCTCTAATTCGAAGTTTTTTTGTGGATAATGGTGATTCGAGTTAGGGAAGTTCCACTGTATTTCTATTTATTGACGTTCAGTTGTAAACAAACAGCTGATCTAAGCACTGACATTCTGTCCATTAGTTCTCAAAAATAAGTTCTGGTTACACGCTTACTATAATATTTCCTATCTAAAATCTGTTAAATATATAGATATATGACTACATAAAAAAATTCAGCGCTGACAGTTTTAAATAATAAATTATATTTTGTTTAGTGCAGATTCTCCGAAATTATCAACGATTTAAATTTAAAAACAAATGACAATTATAACTTGTCACTTTAAGCAAATTAATGCCAAATTAATCGCTTTTAAATTGTTTTCATGATTCACGAATCTACTCTAATAATGATTATCTACTCGGTGGCATTGAGTTTTTAATTACTGTTATCAGCAAATAAATATATGTGCGAATATTAATATGCATCTTCTTTTTTTGTTTTTTAAAGTCATGAGTCATTCTAAATAAATTGAAAATAATAATATGATAATTATAATTATCGCATTTGATTTGAATTATCGATTAATTATTTCAACAAAATTTTTTAGAATATTATTTAGGAAACCGATTTTTTTTCGGTATAAAATTAGCTTATTCCCAAAAATAATAAGAAACTTTAACCTTTAATAGAGACCCTCTTTATAATAATCTCAAAGTTAAAGAGGTGTTCTTAAATTAAGTCGTTTTGAAATTATTTATATTCATTTCGACTTAATGATGTCAGAATTGTAAACTGATTACTTTGTAACTAATACGAATTTAGTTACGGAACTAGTACATATGCCTACATGTTTATTTATTTTGAATGAAAATATAGAGAAATTTAAGATACTTTAAATCAAAATGAACAGCAACAGCTGCTGTCAGCTTATCTTTCGTTGCTTTTATGTTTTGAGGCAGCGAATGCCTCGCGTCGATTAGTCATTTGTACTAATTTAGTTTACAATAAAAATGAAATGAGGGAAATACCGTCTTGCTCACAAATGTAGAGCGCACAAACATGCCCCGTAAGAAAAGTAACTAGGAAGTAGGTCGAATTTTTCTTCTTACTGCATGCGTACTTTTTGATATATTAGGTCTACAACTTTGCTTCCGCCGTTTTCCAATAGATGTCTCTAGGGTCAAGCACTGGTCGATTAAATCGATTAAATCGTTTTATATCGATCTTGGACATTTGTGTCAACATTAACCTAACAAAATATTTGTAGAGATCTGTTTGCATCCCAAACTTATTTTCAACTGAAAATATCCTCAAGAAAAGTGCGGCTGAGGCTCATCGAATGCTTTCGGATACGTATGGTGAGGCTGTCCTAAGTGAAAAAAGCCTTAATAGATGATTAGGTTAGGTACTATGGTTGATCCTCTAGGTGGAGATCATACTTGAGTTGCTATAGAAATCCGTTTGTGAAGTCAGAAAATCTCCTATAATTAATGTCATGTATCGACAAAGCGTCTTGAACTCCAAACGAGTTTGGATTCCAGCTCACCGGAATGGTTTATGATCGCATGTGGTTTAATCTTAACTTTGCAAAGTCTTCCAAAGACAAAGTATTCAGATTGAGAAATGACAAGTTAAAACCCATACAAATAGGGCTTTCCCTAACTTGTTGAGGGCGATTTCTAACATCAATAGCTTTCATGCAACGAGATATGTATCATTTCATATTTTTTCAAATACTAATGTGACAATTTTCCTATCGTGGATCTTCCCAAATATTGTATATGATATATTTTTATGTTCTTAGTGTCAACAAAAAATCGCAACGTCAGTTGGCAACGCTAAAAGAGTGGCCACGGCAAGAGTGCCGTATAAGCATTTTGTGTAAAAATAAATATAATGACTGAACATATAAATAAATATCTCATATACGAGTATGCATGAAGACAAATCTTTATGACTGTATCTTTTAACGTATTTGTTCGGTCATCAGCGGCAAAGTGTGGTTGATGTTTTTGATGGTGCAAAGTGTCGTAAATAATTATTGCTACTACTGAACATTTTTGAAGAGCTTTTGCTTTTTTGTTGTTATGAGAGACTCCTAATTTTTTGGTGAGATATACTTGGAAAGTACTCAATATTCTTTACATTTGTTAGTCGCTTTTGATTGAAAAATATTTGGATTAAGAATAGATTCTTAATTAAATAATGTGTTGTTATTATTGAACTAATTCTAAAAGCAATGTTTCTAAATTGTTCAATTAACTGAACTGAAATATATGTATCTCGGACCAAACTCGTTTTCAATAACAATATAAATTAATTAGCGTACACCAAATCTTCGAAGATTGTGTTTAATTATTTTATTTATATTATTGTTGTAGAAGTTACTCTAACCCTGTTTAGTGGTGAGAAATAAGAAATACGACCAGTGTTATAAAATGAGTCCAATATAATCAATATTTCCTTTTTGAAAGTGCTTCTTCATGCTCAATAAAGTGCGGTTCTTCGATGAAATATCATCGAAACCATCCTAGTAGATATTCTTAGAATATGAATTGTCTATGTTCGTCTCTTTTAGATAGGTAGAAGTGGTATTCAGATCTATAACTATTTCATGTAGACTGTCAAAGGTCACAATTTTCTCTGTTTAGATCGTGTTTGATTCTTACCTCATGTTAGTTAAAATGGTTCGGTTTCTTACAGTGGAGAAGCTAGATTATTGGATACGTATAGGGTTTTCTATAAGAGCGCTTCAAAAAGTTTTGTGAAAATAAAGTACATTCGGGCACGCTTGAACTCAATTTTCGATGGTTTTCAAGCATAGATATATCGGCGGATACTGCTGCAATTTCACGTTCGATATTCGTACGAAGTTCATCAATCGTCGCTGGGTTGTTGGCATAGAACATAGAATTGACATAGCTCCACAGGAAATAGTCTAACGGCGTCAAATCGCACAACCGAGGCGGTCAACTGACTGGACCATTACGTGAGTTAACACGTTCACCAAATTTGGTTTTCAATAAATCGTGTGTGACATTCGCTGTGTGGTTTGCGGCGCCGTCCTGTTGGAACCACATATTGTTCAAGTCCATATCATCTAATTCGGGGCAAAATATTCGGTTATCATTGAGCGGTAGCCAATCCCATACACAGTAACGTGCGGGTCTTGATCATTACGGAAGAAGTACGACCCAATGCATTGGTGACTCCTCCATTCAGCCAGAAATAAGCCGACCATAAATTGGACGTAGCGCTTTTGAAGTTGAGGCCACTGAATTTAATAATTTCGACTCATTGTTGGAGCCATGATGAAATGGCAAACATTACTAAAGAGAAATGTTAAATGAAAAAAAATTAAAAAAAAATATGGAAAAAATATGCCGTCGTTTGCTGTCCCTATCGGTCTACCTTTCTAGTGTTCATATTGAAAACCCTCTTAACCTGAACTTTTTTACATTTTTTCCGTGCAATTTGAGATATGACCTGCTTAATTATGTCCCTAAAAGCGACATTAGATATTCATAGATGAATGAAAAACAATTAGTTATATATAAGGAATATCGCCTAATTGTAGGCAACGATTTTTATTAAAATGGTTCTGTTGCCTACATTTAGGCTTTAAAAAAACTTTAATATTAATATTGAGCGTTAAAAAATGTTTTTATCACTAGCTGTAACTAACGGGTGATTTTTTTGAGGTTAGGATTTTCATGCATTAGTATTTGACAGATCACGTGGGATTTCAGACATGGTGTCAAAGAGAAGTATGCTTTGACATTTCATCATGAATAGACTTACTAACGAGCAACGCTTGCAAATCATTGAATTTTATTACCAAAATCAGTGTTCGGTTCGAAATTTTTTTATCGACAAATTTTGTTCAGCGATGAGGCTCATTTCTGGTTGAATGGCTACGTAAATAAGCAAAATTGCCGCATTTGGGGTGAAGAGCAACCAGAAGCCGTTCAAGAACTGCCCATGCATCCCGAAAAATGCACTGTTTGGTGTGGTTTGTACGCTGGTGGAATCATTGGACCGTATTTTTTCAAAGATGCTGTTGGACGCAACGTTACGGTGAATGGCGATCGCTATCGTTCGATGCTAACAAACTTTTTGTTGCCAAAAATGGAAGAACTGAACTTGGTTGACATGTGGTTTCAACAAGATGGCGCTACATGCCACACAGCTCGCGATTCTATGGCCATTTTGAGGGAAAACTTCGGAGAACAATTCATCTCAAGAAATGGACCCGTAAGTTGGCCACCAAGATCATGCGATTTAACGCCTTTAGACTATTTTTTGTGGGGCTACGTCAAGTCTAAAGTCTACAGAAATAAGCCAGCAACTATTCCAGCTTTGGAAGACAACATTTCCGAAGAAATTCGGGCTATTCCGGCCGAAATGCTCGAAAAAGTTGCCCAAAATTGGACTTTCCGAATGGACCACCTAAGACGCAGCCGCGGTCAACATTTAAATGAAATTATCTTCAAAAAGTAAATGTCATGAACCAATCTAACGTTTCAAATAAAGAACCGATGAGATTTTGCAAATTTTATGCGTTTTTTTTTTTAAAAAAGTTATCAAGCTCTTAAAAAATCACCCTTTACTATGTTGCCATTTTATTATATTTATTTGCACATAACGGTATTATTATATTTATTTCACTAATTCATATTTCAATATTCTCTCTTTTTATCTACTTTTCGGTTTTGCTGGTTTGCTGTGCTGCTGGCTTGTATAACGCCACGCTCTGCTTGCGCGCGAACAACAACAATCCTCAACCATACGAAATGTATGTACATATATATGCAACAATCAACACACTGCCAATTCAACGAACAAACCAAAATATAAATAAATCATTTGAACTGACCAAACAACGAAACACAACTACATATATATGCCTGTCTGTATGTATGTATATCTGTATGTACATAAATAATTATAACAATTTGGCCAACACTCACTCAACATCTATTATATTCTACCAAAATTTGTTGTTATCACCGCTGTTACTCAATAATGCGCATGCCAAATTACAAAAACAACAACATATATTATTTTTTTTCCTTCGGTAATTTGTATATCTTTTGGCGCTCCCAAAACCCCATCTTCTGCGGTGTACTCACCTTATGTACATATGAATCTATATGGTTGTGCTTTCTAAATTTAGGGCATCATCAATAGCAGCCAGAAAAAGCACAACCACCACCGTCGTCGGGACGCACGAGAGAGCAGCAGCAGCAACAGCAGCAACGTGTGGGCATTAAGTAGTCGACCGGCGCTATTGAAGGAGAACGCATTCGTTGCAGTCGAAAGTATTTCGCACGCGTGCATATAGATAGTATGTTTGCGACGGATTTATTATTTGTGTTGAACTAGAGTTGCGTAAAGTTTGAATCAACTTGTTGGAAATTGTAGCAGCGCTGAATTAAACCGTTATTACAAGCCACAGTTGGCAGTTTGAACATTAAATTTACATTTAGCTTAGCACGAAAAGCACAACAACCAGCTAGGCAAGGTGTTAGTTGAGCCAGCGTTTTAATTGCGTTTCGCTTGTGCCGGAAAGCTATACTCAAAAAACAACAACAACAACAACAACTGTTATTCAATATAAAAGCGTTTAAAGTGAATACATGCGCTCTTGATTATTTCCGCCGCTCTCCAAACCAACTGCAATAACTGCGACGACGACGACGACGACGAGTTTCAGCAAGCACTTCGTCGATTAAAGTGACGACCGGCTAAAACAGCGCAGAGTACGCTTGAGAACGCACACATATAAAATGGATTCACTTAAAATTCCAAAAGGTAATAAGAAGCTCGGTGTATCATTATAATAACTGCATGTGACTGACGTCACACAGTTTTTTATTTATTTTATATTTATATTTATATTTATATTTGTATTTGTAGTGGTATAGTTGCTAAACATATGTTTCTTTGTTTCGCTTGCAGGTGGCAATAGCAATGCGGCAGGTGGCGCCGGCGGCAAACCCACTGGCAGCGTACCAATCACCGTGCGATTTAATGCCGGCGATGAATGTATTGACGATATCTTTCAGTCATTTCACAATAGCAACAATAGTGGCGGCGGCGTCGGCGGTGCGGGTGTTGTTGCCGGCGGCAATGGCAGTGTAGGCGGCGGCGTTGGCAGTGGTGGTGGTGGCGGTGGTCCGAATGCCGGCGGTGGGGATTCCCTGTCGAGCAGCCCATCGCAACACCATCAGCTGCAAGCACAACAAAATGTAAGTGTATTTTGTGTGTCTCTATGTGTGTGTGTGTGTGTTTATCGTAATTAAAATAATAGGAATTAATAATGTATATTCATGATTATGTATGCATATACAGGTGGTTGCAATTCAGTGTGTTGTAAATTATATTTCCAAATTAGAACTGTAGACAACAAGTTTAAGAAGTTTCAGCGATAGAAACCATGCTGGATTTAATATTTACAATTTATACCTGGTTAGTCCTTAGCCGTATATACATAAATCTAAGTTGGTTCTGAGTACGTAGACACGAAAGTTGTGGGAACGATATTGTTGTTAATGTGTTAAAAAATTAATGGTGTGTTCAAAAAATAACGGTAATTGTAAAATTTCACGGGTTTGGAGAGTCCTTTTGTCACATTTTTTAAATATTTATATATACTGGAACAATGCATTACAATTTAAGAGATTATTGTCTTTAAAATTAATTAGTTTAGGTTAAGTCAGTTTAGCGTCCTCAAAATGGCCGGCCTACCATTAAAAAATTTTCCATGGAGTATGAAAAAAGAAAAAAAGTATTTTTATTCTCTTTTATCTTCTCTTTTTAAACACTCCATATAAAAAGTAGTAGGCCAAAACATCGGGTGCCCCTGTTCCAAGAGCTCCTCTTCAGGAAACGGTGATTGTAGGAACTCGTGTTAAATGAAAGAAAATAACAACGTTTAAAATTTTTACCAAAAAATTTACCATTAAATTTATATTTTGAAAAACCTAGACCTCCTAAGGGGGTCATTCCATTTGATGAGTAATTTTTATTTATGATAAATTTATTTTTTAACATGTCTAGAATACGGTAGTAATGTAATTTTTAGGAAAATGAAGTCGTTTTAAAGACACAACAGTTAGAAGAAGGAGCTGTCCGAAGCTCCTGGAAACTTTGAACGCGTGTTTCTCAAAACTATGTTTTTCAAATGTTCCTCCATCGTATCTCAAAAACGGCTTGACTGAATGACTTGAAATTTGTTGGGTGCACTCAGTACATGTCAACGCATGGAAGACTCCATTATTAATCAAAAAGTCCACAAACTTCGATTTTTTTAAGCAAAAAAATTTTTTTTGTATATTCATTTGATCGTAGTTTGTTTCATGCATTTAAACTTACAGATTAAAACGCCGCTAATTTTTTTGTTTCCGATAAGCCAATCAGCCGGAATTGTGATGGCAGTACGTGCTGTTCAGAACGCTGTAACTCATATTAAACACAATGCACTAATCATTGAATCCATTTCGATCGAAAAATTTTACGTCGGAATCATTGAATCCGTATCGAAAATAAAATTTACGATCACATTGAAGTCACTTACCGACTCGAAAAAATACATTCTGCTGCTAATAGATGTCGCTAATTACGAAATCATTGAATCCGCAAAATCGAAAATTTTGCTCGAAATCTATCCGTTGGTGAATGAGTTGCGGAAATGTAAAAGAAATAAACCATTTGGAAGATTTTATGTAAACAATTACTGATGACGGACTAAATCATGTTTTAAATGGGTATTTTAGAGACGAGAGACAAAAACGGACTAACAAAAATAAATTAAAAATGTTTAAAAGCGATATAAAGTTGCCAACTCGAAATAGCGAAAGAATTTTCTCAAAGAGCCTCAGGAGAATTAAATATCTTTATGGATGAAATTTCTCAATAGTTAAATGTCAGTTTTAATTTTTTTTGAATAAAGCAAAAAGCACAGACACTTTTTCAAATTTGTTGCATTTGTCGATAAAACAGTTTTACGTTCTCACTTTGTGGTAAAGCAGTTTATCGACGGAATCAATGATTGCATGAAAATTTTCGATCGAAAATCTGTATCGTATCGAAATCGAATTCACTGCGGATTCAATGATTAGGCCCAATATTTTTAGATTACATTTTATATTTTTACTGTAAAAATATATGTAAATAACTGATAATAAACTTAACTATTTACTGGTCTTAGAAAAAAATTCTAAAAAATCACAAAAAAACCGGCCGTCACATGGGATGACCCCCTTAATGCGAACTTGAACAAATTTCTGCTATGTTCGAAAACCCTCATTTCGAATGTTTGTATTTTAATTATGCTGACAAAGTAAATGTGGCTCATATATTTGCGCTTCACTCTTATTTATTTATATTTAAAAATCATACTAAACTGCATACATGTTCCCGGTATGGCATCGCTGTGTTATCGATACGAAATTCTTTATCAGATCGTTATCACTCTGCAATAATAAACATTTAAAAATACGCTTGCGGTTTCTTCGCGAATCCATTATTCGCCGAATTGTTTATTTATGTTTCTATTTTATTGATCCATTACAAAAACTCTACCCTTTACGTTTGCAGTTTTCTGTGCTGCATTAAATCGCTGGCGTCCACTCGCCTGCATTTCAGTTTATTTCAGTTGACGTTGGCATTCGTGCAAAACAAGTTCAGTGCTGTTTCATATCGCGATTTCTGGCTGCCGGTTGTTGTGCTTTTTCACTAAACATACTACAATCTTGCTACTTTAGTATATACACATACTGTACTATAATATATATGCATATAGAAGCTTGCATACGTGCTATATCGTGTTATACAAATATGCTGAGTGAGTCATACAAGTAGAATATACCATATACTTTTTGTGGTATTTTTTGCATTAATTCAAGAAATATGCTTCTGCAGTCTTCAATTTAGAAAAGAAAGTTTATATATTTGTTTGACTTTTTTTTTGATACAAAGTCGCAGATTTGTGTGCTTTTTTTACCAGAAGTGTTGAATTATATTCTCGGTATGTATTCCAATCCATATCAGTTCTCAAGTGTAATACATGAGTAGAATCGAAAACGTGTTTTTCAATTTGAGCGCTAAACTTTTGTGCGAATGTGATATTCACAAAAATATCTATAACTTAATTTTTTTTAGATTTTTTTTCGAAATATTAATTATTTCAAATGTGTGCTTGAATTTATTGAATATGTTGAAAATATTATTCGCTTCCATATTAGTTCTCTTTGCATATCAAAATGTCATTAGATAACACGCAAATAAATTATATAATAAATTGAAAATGTGAGATGTTTCCGCCAAATAATTTTTCTTAATTTTTAATACAACCTCAATAATTACACAAGAATATAATCGTATTTTAGAAGAATGAATGCTTATATACGAAGACTTGAAAAGGTCATAGAATTCATTGCTTACAGCAAGAAAACACGAATAAAATTATGTGGTAAAGACTACTACAGACTGAAAAATCTTCGGGCTTTAGTGAGATCGCTCAACAATGATTAAAACCTAGAAAACAAACAAACATGTGGGTGGGTTTCAGAAATTGAAAAGAGCGGCATTTTTACAATTTTTTTTTAATATATGGGCAATTCCGCCAGAAGGTCTACCACAGACAAAATATTAAACATTATTAGAATTACAAAGTTTTTGCATATTTTCATGGGAAAATATTTAAATTTATTTATATTAAATTAATTTTAAATTAATTCATAACCAAGTACGAGATATACGAAAGCCCAATCGCATAGGAGCTACTTTTCTCATTTCGATTTTTCTACTGCATTTGTTTTTTCGTCAAAATTGTTAAAGAAACATATCATATATGAATTTATGCTTTGTGTAAAACTTTTATAAGGGTACAAACAGCTAAATAAAATGCATAAGAAAGCATGCATCTCTTAACTAAAATCCTTTAGTTGCTTTTCTAAAATATATATTGTTTTTTAAGGTAACTGCTCTCAGTTTGAATACAAATTTATATTATCTAGCCTGGTTTGATTTTATAAAATAATTAAAATACTTTTCATTAGAATAGAATTTTTTTGCAAGGAGCCGTCGATGGAGTGGGAGCAGTTATCAAAAGAAAGTGTGGCTGATAACGAAATCTAAAAATTTTTTATACCCGAGAATTTTCTGAATAAAAAAAAATGTATTTCACATTCATAATACTATTTTCATTTCATACTATAGAAATTTTGTTGTGTTTCTCGTTGGATGTGAGTTAAAATAAATAAATAAATACATTTACTACTTTTTAAGCCATTTTATTGGACTTGTTGTTAAATAATTCCGTATTATAACAACAAAATCAACATAAATATTATGATGGAAACAAATGTCCCGTGCGAATGTGGTAAATATTTAATTAAAAAAACTATAAATTATATTTTGGTGAAATTCATACCAATTTTAAAGGCATCAATGCGCAACATTTTACTATCAAAAACATTTGAATATTACATCACAAGTCGCTGAAATCGACGTTTCAGTCGTTGTCCCCAAAAACGACTTCCATTTTTTGTCCCGAGCGAATGCCTTGGTTTTTTGCAATTATCTTGACAATGAAAACCGTTCCAAAATCAACCTTAGCACTAAATGTAGGGCTAATAAAGAGCTATTAAAAAATCCGTTTGTCACGTTCGACATGCCGGAAATGCCCATATACAATGATATATTTCAGTTAAACAATTCAGCATATCAAAGTTACATGTTTAAACAGTATTTTGTGAAATTTGTATTTACTAATTCCGAAAACTGAGGCGTTGGTACTTCACATCTCCCTTAACGATAAAAAAGTAAAAAATCCATAAATAAATAAAATATCAATAAAAGATCATTCATTTCGATATTACATGGATAAATGTAGTTAATGAACAAAGGAACAAAAAAATATTAAAATTTTTATTTTTGACAGAATTTTAACTAAAAACCTCACTTTTTTGTTCAAATTTCCGGCATATATTGGTTCGAAAAAAAATAGTTATAATGAAAATATACAAAAATTCGTCGTTCTATTACTAGATAATGTTATTTCAAAGATGTGTACAAAATTTGAACAAAATCGCTTCATAACTATTCGAGAAATCGTTTTCACCGACTTCAAAAATTGAGTTTTGAGATAAATATAAATATTTTACTACAGTGGAACTTCCATAACTCGAACACTTGTATTGGCAATTGCGTTTAGAATCCAAATTTCATACAAATTTTCTTCCCTAACTCGAATTTATATAACTCGGAGTTCTCCATAACTCGAACCATTGAAGTGGCAATAGAAGGCAACTTTCATACAGATTTCCTTCCATAAATCGAACTTTTCAACCAGGGCATAATACAAAATTTAAATTTACTATCGAGGCACAATATTAAAAGAGTCCCTCTATATCGTATTGAGGAGATTAAAATGTGATATTACTGTAATGATCATAAATCATCTAACAAAGGCATGGGATATAGACGTCAAGAGCCAATAATAGGAAACTACAACAAACAAAATTACAGAATACATGTTTTAACGTATATCTATATTTTACAGCTTTTTGAAAAATTGTTTTAATGGAAATTCTATAACTCGAAGTCTCTCTAATTCGATTTTTTTTTGTGGATAATGGTGATTCGCGTTAGAGAAGTTCCACTGTATTTAAATATATAAAAAGTTTTAAATTTTCAAACCCATCCTAACCCCTTCAGTACTGGCCTTAACTATAATATTGTCAATGTTTCATGACATTTCATCCCATCGTGCTCAAGTTCTCTCAAGTTATTGGTTTCAAACTGATACTATCGCTGCTATTTTTGATTACAATAGAAATAAAGAGAATTATTTTGATAAAAAAAAAATTTTTCTGATGTAAAAGAACACCATTGATGGTGTCTTGAAGAAAATAGAAAATATTTTGAAAATTAGTGAAATTTTACAAATGAAAAAATTTCACACCTGAGCTCAATTGAAAAACCGCTGTATTAAAGACCCTGTGAAGAGGAACAACTTTTTCTTACTTTTTTTAATTCACAGAATTTTAGTTTTTTCCCTAATATTATAATTATAATATTTTTTTTTAAATTTTTGTTTCAAGGAAATAGCTTTTTAATTTTTTTTAATTTGTTTATATGTTGCCAATATAATTTTGGCTTGAAAACATAAATGTCTCATGATTTATAAAAACACATAATTAAGTATCCGCTACTTTGTCAAAATCTTTCCTCGCATTAGTGGTGAGTATGCAACCGCACACTAGTGAGCGCGTGTTTGGCGTGAGCACACTTCCCTTCCACTGCCTTTACGTTTTATTGCTTTTTTCGAGCTATTTAAATTATATTTTATTGCCAAGCAAATAAAAAAATATATATTATACGTATGTGGTGTACATATGTAAGTGTATGCTAATTTGGCGCATGTGCTGCATCTCTTTGATAGCAGGTGTTTAACGAAGCAATTAAAATAATTGATGAGTAGTGAAATATTTTTAATTGCAAAATGAATTAAATGAAATATGGTGTGTTGTTTACAAAAACAAAAAACAATATTGAAACGCATTTTGTTTTAGTTTGTCACCACCCTTGGCTGCTGTAAAACGAAATTTAATGCGCACTCTGAGTTATGCACATGAGTACGTGTTTGTATGTGTGTGTGTACGAACAAACATTTCGGAATGCACTAATTGTTTAACAATATATTGTTGTAGTGTATATAAGTACATGAGTATTTAGAAATTAGTTATTTTTTTATTTTACGTTATACACATATGTTACAAAGATATATACAGCTGTGTTCAAAATAATAATAGTGCTAAGAACTCAATATTTGAATTTCTTATAAAAAGTTTATTAATTTTATTTTCTGAGTTGAAATTAAGTACGAACATAACAGAAACATTAATTTTACATATTATATAGCTTTTATTAACACAAAATCGCAAAATTTTTCAATAACAGTAATAAAACTAAAATGGCTCGAAAATATAATATAGATACACAGAAATGGGGTTCAGTACTTGGTCGAAAATCCCCTATTACGAGCGCTGCTATATATATTTCTGGGCTAATAATAAAAATAGGAATATTTATCAAAGAAAATGGTTTTATTGTTTTTCAAAATATTCTTCATCAAGATTTATACACTTTTGCATGTGCTCAAACCTATTTTCGAAGCAATTTTTTTGAGCCTGTTTTTGAGCGATTGTCAAATTGTGCGGGATCCAACGAGAACAAACCTTTTTTACGGCCAGGTGTTCATGTAATATCGAATGTATGCTGGTGGGAGAAATGCATAGGCATGCCTCTATCTGAAGGTATGTTACATGACGGTCTTGCATTATCAGTTCACGTACGGCATCGATGTTTTCTGGCACAACGGCTGTTTTTGGACGACCTTCACGTCTTTGAGCGAGCGTCGGCCACGATTGAATTCGTTGTACCAGTTTTTCACAGTGCTATAGGATGGTGCTCCATAGCCATACAAAGATTTTAGTTCATCGATGCACGAACATTTTCACGAGTTAATTCCATTTTTTGGCCGAGGTGAATTTTTTAATTCCCTGTAAATAAAACAATTCACGATTAAATGACAAAACGTTCTGAGTGATGTTATGCTAAAAAATGTCAATCTTTCCAATGGAAATGTCAAATTGCACCTGGCAACACTTAGTGTTGCCTAGGCCAGAAATATATATAGCAGCCCTCGTATATAAAACTGCTTTACAGGGACGCGGCGGAGAGTTGATTAGGCCTTCATAACGGATTTTAAATATTTCTTCCCAAGAATCCTTCACAATTTCACAAAGTTCGCGATTATTGCCTTTCTGAATATCACCCCATAGGTTATCTATGGAATTGAGGTCGTTCATTGCGCCGGCCAGAGCATGACCTTAATCCCTTTGATACGAAACCACTCCTTGGCTTATCAACTTGTATGTTTCGGATCATTATCCTGCTGGAACACCCATTCCAGAGGCATTTCGTAATCAGTATAAAGTAACATGGTGCTATTCAAAATATCAACGTGAACATGTTGATCCATGATAGTGTAGATACGATATAAGGGCCCAGCACCATAAAAATAATTGACAAGCCCAAACTAATATTTTTGACCCTACATGTTTTACCGTATCGTTGTGTATATAGGGTGGTAGTCAGTCTTGGGTGGACGATGCACATATTGTCGTGGACCTCTGCTTCCAAAAAGAACGACTTTATTTTCATCTGTTCATAATATATTTCGTCTCTTTTCCAATTTCAATAGAGAAGACTCTAACACACGCACTATTATTATTTTGAACACAACTGTAATTATAGGGTGCAACATCGCGGTGTAGAGAATACTTGTAGAATATATATATAATGGACAACTTTGATGAAAAACTTCAACAAAAATTTTTGTATGAAACCATGATTGTAACTCAAAAAAGTAATTATGCAGTTCGATTCGTAGGACCCGAAATAGGGGGAAACCGTCGAATTTGGTCTTGTCTTTTGAAAAAAACTATCACAGTTTCATCAATCGCTGCTCAATAAATAATAAGCAATGAATAAGTCCATTTCCTACTACATTATATGGCAGCATTATTATTCAATATTTTTTTGGAACGTGGAAATCTATTCGAGATCATAATGTATGGATTTTTTTTTTTTCAAATAAAAATTCTAAATATTAAAATATTGAATCGTAGATGTTTTGTCTGAAAGATTAAAATATTTACTTCACCTAATTAAAATTAAAACATAGTTTGTAGTTGTTGCCACCTAGAGATAAATTAAAAAAAAAATTGAAATTAAAATTTTTTTAATTATTATTTTCTTATAATTTGTTTAATAATATTATTGTTTTTTATTTGTTTATTTTCATTTCGGTATCCATTTACTTATTTATTATATTGCTTTCTTCCAGGTGGATGACGTAAACACAAGGAATAATTTTCTGCAAGGCAACTTCTTCAATCGCAAAAGGTATGTACTGCACAATTTTTCTAAATATGTATCTCTATAATACTATACTATACTATTAAATACTTGAATCAACAATCACCCCAAGAAAACATTTCTACCTTCTCTCACACATAACTACTGTTGCCAGTGAATTATTTTTTTATTGTAATCCGCTGCTGTGGGCCTAATCAAATGTTGGTTGCTGTGGTTATAAGTTTTTTTATTTGTATGGTGTTTAGCGTAATTTTAGGGTGGTAAGGACAATGAAATATGAATAATATAAATTTTTAATTAATCTTTTGTTTTTTATGTTGACTTTAAGAAGAAATTTTTTATATGTTTTATAACCGCATTTTGTAATAAAACGAGTATTTAAATTTTAGTATATTATTTTATACTTCTTTATAATATCTATCAAATAGTTTGATATACATAATGTATTTTATTAATTTAAAACAATATTTGTATAGTCATGTATTCACCAAAATATATTTATTGACATGTATTTCTATATTTATCAATAAGGAAACAGTTTGCCAAATATGTATAGTAATTTATAATAAAAACTATTTATATTTTCATTTATGTATTCATATTTATTGATTTTTTGATATTTATATATATCTAACAAAGAAATTTAATTATTTAAGGTATTTACAGTACTTTAGGATACAATTTGTACTTAAACACTCACTATAGAGAAGCTAAAAGAAGTTTGACTTTGATAAATTAAAATATCATTGAAATTGTTTAGAATTTTAGTACATACCTATATTTTTAGGTTTCAACTTTGCCTCCGCCGTTTTAAATTTAAGGCTTTTTTTGTATAAAAACGGTTACAATAATGTTATTCAAAATATTGGCCGTCGCTAGCTACTACTTTTGATCATTCTTTCTGGCAGCATGCGTATCCCGTGCAAATGTCGAGAATTCGGCTCAAAAAGTGACATTTTCGGTTGTGAATAAGTTTGGGATGTAAACAGATCTCTACAAATATTCTGTTGGGTTAATGTTGACAAAAATGTCCAAGATCGATATAAAACGATTTAATCGATATCGATATTAATACACCTATACTATTTTAATATAATAATTTTTTATACTCTCGCAATAAGATTGCAAATAGAATATTATAGTTTTGTTCACATAACGGTTACTCAATTTTGTATTCCATCTGATTTGTTCATTTTATAATATACTAGCTCCGGCATCGCACGGGCTTAAACAAAAATTTCAAAAGTTATAAGTTTTTAACACTTTCCCGTTTCTTGCGTGGGTTCATATAAAAAAGTAAAATGAGGAAAATTCGAACATTAAATTATAATATATAATGGGAATAATGAGCGACTTATAGAGTTTGATTTTGGTTCGTCGAGAGAGGACTTTACTTTTCAATTGCCTACTCAGTCCAAAGTAGCACCTGTTGGCAAGAGTGATTCTGCGTTGGATTTCAAGGCTGACATTGTTGGTGTTGTTAATGCTGGTTCCCAGATAAACGAAATTATCTACAACTTCAAAGTTATGACTGTCAACAGTGACGTGGGAGCCAAGACTCGAGTGCGCTGACTGTTTGTTTGATGACAGGAGATATTTCGTCTTGTCCTCATTCACCACCAGACCCATACACTTCGCTTCTTTATCCAGTCTGGAAAACGCAGAACAAACGGCGCGGGTGTTGCTTCCGATGATATCAATATCATCGGCATACGCCAGGAGCTGTACACTCTTGTAAAAGATTGTACCCTCTCTATTTAGCTCTGCTGCTCGTATTATTTTTTCCAGCAATAGACTGAAGAAGTCGCACGATAGTGAGTCACCCTGTCTGAAGCCTCGTTTGGTATCGAACGGCTCGGAGAGGTCCTTCCCGATCCTGACGGAGCTTTTGGTGTTGCTCAACGTCAACTTACATAGCCGTATTAATTTTGCAGGGATACCAAATTCAGACATCGCGGCATAAAGGCAGCTCCTTTTCGTGCTATCGAAGGCAGCTTTAAAATCGATAAAAAGATGGTGAGTATCGATTCTTCTCTCTCGGGTCTTTTCCAAGATTTGGCGCATGGTGAATATCTGGTCCATTGTAGATTTTCCAGGTCTAAAGCCACACTGATAAGGTCCAATCAGTTCGTTGACGGTGGGCTTTAGTCTTTCACACAATACGCTCGACAAAACCTTATATGCGATATTGAGGAGACTTATACCACGGTAGTTGGCGCAGATTGTGGGGTCTCCCTTCTTATGGATTGGGCAGAGCACACTAAGATTCCAATCGTCAGGCATGCTTTCTTCCGACCATATTCTACAAAGACCTTATCAGTTCTTCGCCGCCGTACTTGAATAGCTCGGCCGCTAATCCATCGGCCCCCGCCGCTTTGTTGTTCTTCAAGCGGGTAATTGCTATTCGAATTTCTTCATGGTCGGGTAATGGAACATCTATTCCATCGTCATCGATTGGGGAATCGGGTTCGCCATCTCCTGGTGTTGTACTTTCACTGCCATTGAGCAGGTCGGAGAAGTGTTCCCTCCATAATCCCAGTATGCTCTGGACATCCGTTACCAGATTACCTCCTCGGTCCCTACATGATAATGCTCCGGTCTTGAAACCTTCGTTAAGTCGCTTCATTTTTTCATAAAATTTTCGAGCATTACCCATGTCGGCCCGCTTTTCAAGCTTTTCATACTCACGCATTTCGGCCTCTTTCTTTTTACGTCTGCAAATGCGTCTCGCTTCCCTCTTCAGTTCTCGATATCTATCCCACCCCGAACGTGTTGTGGTCGATCGCAACGTTGCGAGGTAGGCAGTCTGTTTTCTCTCCACTGCGGAACGACAATTCTCATCGTACCAACTGGTTTTTTGGGGTTGCCGGAGACCAATTGTTTCGGCTGCAGCGGTATGCAATGAGTTTGAGATGCCGTTCCACTGCTCCCTTATATCGAGATGCTGATGAGTGCTCTCAGAGAGCAGGAGTGCAAGTCGAGTAGAAAATCGTTCGGCTGTCGGTTGTGATTGCAGCTTTTCGACGTCGAACCTTCCTTGTGTTTGTTGACGGGCGTTCTTTGCTGCACAGAGGCGAGTGCGTATCTTTGCTGCTACTAGATAATGGTCCGAGTCAATGTTTGGTCCTCGGAGCGTACGCACGTCTAAAACACTGGAGACATGTCTTCCGTCTATCACAACGTGATCGATTTGATTGCGCGTGTTTCGATCAGGGGGTGAATATAGCTTTCCAATGGTGAAAGAATTTTTGAAATCGGCACAGTAGTTTTTGAGTTTATTCATTACAAATATACATACAAATCTTTCCTCTTTATAATAGTAGTAATATATATACTACATTAGAACCATGAAATAGATATCACTTGTGGAAAAATTGTTGAGAACGGACTATAGCTTTTCAAGGTCCCTGATATTGAACATAAAGAACTCAGTGTCTAAGGGTAATTTTTCACCGAAAATATCAGTAAATCTCCCAGATATTTGAATGTAATTCCGAGGGAATCTTTTTCTTCTAATAATGTGTATCTGTACCAAAAATGGTGAAAATCGTGTCATAACTTCCCCTAGCTCCGATATACCTAATTGTAGGTTTTTCAAAAATATGGTGGGCTTTATACCTTAGAAATTGGTTAATATGTGAGATATCTTAAGTTAAAATTAAGTGAGCGTATAGTCTTGGATATGGGTACCTTGGTGGTGAACATGAGTGAAATCAGTTCAGCAATTACCTCAGGCCTCATATACTATATAGTGGGTACCTTGGTGGTGAACATGAGTGAAATCGGTTCAGCAATTACCTCAGGCCTCATATACTATATATAATGATTTTCGTTCGTTATTCTAGTGGACTTTATGCCAAATATATGGGTCAAATCGTGTGTTATCTTAATAAAATTACATCAATAAATTGCGAGAGTATAAAATGTTCGATTGCACCCAACCTTAGCATTTCGTAACTTGTTATTTATGTATTTTAATTTAACTTTTTTCGATATTCAAATTTGTCCAATAAGGAAATTTCATTTTGTTTAATATTGACAGTATTTGCTGAGTGCTTTGCAATATAAAGGCTATTTTTTAGACATGTGATTTTAAGAAGAAACAAAACGCATATAATTTAATGTTATGGGCAAGTATTTAGCTTTTTTTATAAAGATAAGGGTTTGCCATTATATTTTAAAAATTATTTCGGGCAAGTGACCACCGCAGCTGGTTCGAATAAATTCCTGCCGAGATATTCAATTTTCGATCACAGCAATAATTATTGTTCCGGAGTAAGTCTGTTCATTTTGAAATGGCACACCAAACTGAGTATTAATCATGTGACAGCTGTCAAAAGGACCAACTACGAAAAAAATATTGTCTCATTGAAAACCATACGTCTTAAAAAATACCCATTATATTGTATTAAAATGTGAAAATTTCTAACTATTTAAAATTAATATTCCACAACTGCATAAATATTTTATTAGCACATTTTGCGGGTAGTTGCGAATTTATATCTATTCATTTACGTTTTGAAAATTATTATTTGTTTACATTTGCTTGATAAGGCTTAAATGCATTAGTACTAGTGATTGATCATTCATAATTTGGCTACCATAAAATATTGTATAGAAATTACGAGCAAATGTGTGGAGATATCTATATCTAGTATATATTTATGTGCTTATATACATATTTCTATTGTCATATGGCTTGAGCGCCAATTTATTAATTATATATATATATATATATATATATATATGATATATAGCATATACAAACGTTTTAAAGTAGTATTTATATATTGTTGTTGTTGTTATGCCATTGCTGGCATTTTTGCCTCTTTTGTCACGTTACATACGCGCTTTATTGTTAATTCCACCCGACCGCATACTCACCACATTCCACCTGGGCGGTCGTTCGTTGGGACGGCCTGCTTATATGCGGCGGTTGACAACGAATTTATGAATGAACACAGACACGTTCAAGTATTGTTCTATTTCGTTGTGGTTGAGCGCACTGAAGAACAGCAAATGGGTTTTTTTCTTCAAACATTTGTCTTGCCGACTGACGGAGTTGTTAGCAGACAGACAGACGGACGGAGAGACAGGCTATAGCAATTTTTGTTTGTGTTTGTCGTCAAGGGAGTGAAGTGGCGACTGAAGTAGCTAGCTGCTGCTGCCTGCTGTCTGTCCTGTCTTTTCGTGCAATGCATTGCTTTGCATTCATAGGCGCATTCCCATGCAATTGCTGGTAAGCTTTTGCGCAGACTCGCATACCACTACACAACTTCTCTGGATATATGTATATAGATGTATGCTTGTGTGTGTGTGCAAAATGCATTTACCAGTGCCAAGTCGAAAGTCAAAGCGATACTCAGGTGCAACGCTTTCAATTATGCGCCACGCTATATTGACGGCAGTGAATGACTTTTGCTTGCTTGCTTGCTTGAGACAGAAGGCTCGTTTAATAACCGCCTGCTGCCTTTTCTTCCTAGCTTTGTTTTTATTTCTTTTTTGTATTTTTTGTAATATTTTTTTAATTTTTTTCTTTTTTTTTTTACTTTTTCACCCTTTTAACGGTGTGCTACACTTTGCACTACACTCAAGTACTTATCCATTCTTGTTGCACTCTCGTGCACGGGTAGGCATGGCGTGTGCGCTTGAATTGCAATTGCAATGCTGTTGCCATTAAGTGGATCTCACAGCTGCATTTGCATACAGATTTATGTCGGTGCATGCGCTGAGGCATGCAATATAGACAACCCACACATGTGTGTAGGTATGTGCATATACAATTAAGCAGCTCAGCGTTGCTTGCTTGTTGGCTTGTTGGTTGGCTGTCGCCTTGTCACTTTGCTTTGCGCAAAACTAACAACAATCTACATTGTTAATGACTTTGACTGTCGCGCTGCTATCAAGTGTCTCTGCAGCGTCTCTATGTCTACTTAATTTAGCTTAGTTCGTCTGCGATGCAGCCTGTAGCCTGCACAACCCGTTGTGGCCACCCCAAAGTCTCAATCTGATTCTTTGCTTCCCAACCCCACTAATATATACTTTAGTAGTTACTACTTATTTGCTAGTGTTGACACTGTAAGTCACTTTGTTGTTGTTGCTTGTTTATTTTTTTTGTTGTATTTTTTTTGTTTTTGTTGCTTGTATTTTATATTTTTTTCTTGTTGCTTTTATTGCTTTTGCCAGTGCATTACTCCCAACTCTTTCTCTACATCAGCGCAAACAAAAAAGTCTGTGCTTTCTTGCACCTTTTCATTTTAAAAATTAAAAAGCGTCTGGCTTTAGCTTGTTAGGCCTGCATTCGAATCCCCTAGTCTGGTTGACGCGTGTCTCTTTTGCACATACACACTTCGCTTGCCAATAGCACTATTGAATACTTCTTCTCCTCTCTTTATTTAGTAGTTGTTGTTGGGGAAACTCCACTTGTATTCGCTGTGCTGTGGGTCTATTCTGCCTCAGTATGTGCATACTGTCGCTATAGCGCCTAAATGTGTGCTTAATTTTTTTATTTCTGCATTTCTTTGGCACTTTTTGTATTTTTTTCTAGTTTTTTGTTTTAAATTTTTCTTTTATTTTTATTTTTTCGACTTTTTTGCTTTACATTTTGCTTTACATTTTTCTTTATTTATTATTTTATATATTTTTTTTTTATTTTTTTATATTTTTTCTTTTTTATAAATTCTTTCCTTTTCATTTATATTTGTGTTTTCATATTTTTTTGGTTTTTTGTTTCATTTCTTTCCTTTTTATCCTTCTTTATGCTTTCTCCGCTTTGTTTGTGCTACTCTGTGTCTGCTACATGTCTATACATTGCAACCGTGCCGTTCGACATGTGTTCAAATTACTTCCATGCATATATAGTTGCAAAGTCGCTAAATTGTACTGGCTCCGTTTTTTACAAACATACACACATACACATGTACATATGTTTTTGGTTGACGTTCCATCCATGGTGTTCTAGCATTTGTAAAAGGAAACATTTGCGGAAGAAGTGCTTGTAGCGAGTTCGAGAGGTTATTGATTCCAACATAAATTAAATGCCACATATGTATATATATTTATGTAGACAGGGTGACTAGGTTAGGTGTTGAAATATTAAATTTTTTTAGAATTTTTAAAATTTTTTAGCTTTAAAGTTGCAAAATTTGAAAGTTTTTTGTTTGTGGAACGTCAATTTTATCATTCTTATCTAAGCAAAGAATCTACATTTAACAATCTTCATTCGGTGATGTTTGTGGTTCAATCGCTGGTGTGTTGCGAGACACTTTTTACTATTTCAAAGTTCCAAGTTATTTAATTTTGGCCATTTTTAAGTGATAGCTTCACTCAATTAATGTCATTCCTTTCTATTTTTTTATTAAATACTAGCAGACCGCTTCGGCTTCCAACGGGGTTTAAACAAACATTTCCAAATAAAAAAAATTTTCACACTTATACACACTCTCCCATACATATATACATATGTATGTACTTTCCCGTTTCTTGAGTGGGTTCATATAAAAAAAGTAAAATGAGGAAAATTCGAATATGAAATTATATTTTATTTTTAATGAGCTAAAACTTATTACGATATCTAGTCTTTCTCTCTGATTATGAAGGCGTTGGGAACGCTCAGAGTTCGACTCCCTAGTGCGAGTTTTTATATTTCTAATATTTTGTTCTTCAAGCCGCTGCACACGCTCCGTACTCGACTCTCGAGCGCGTACTTGAGAGGTTTTGAAATTTAGTTCAGCAAGCAGCTGCGAGCGCTTGTTACTCGACTCTCTGGCACGCGATTGCAATGCGAAGAGAATGACTTACAAAACGATTTTCAGTTTCAGATTAAGATTCTACATCACGTAGTCTTTTTGATACTCTCACCTGGGTAGTATAGAGAGTAGTATAGATTTTTTAAGAATTTTTCAAATTCCACACAAATGTTGCACCCTTTAAGTAAATAGATGCATACTACTTCAAAATGCCTACAATGTAATACCTCAACTCTGTTGTATTTATCTGCATTTTTATACTTCATATATGTCGAAGTCTTTTTTAAGTTTGCTTGCATCTAAAAGCATGCAATTAAAATTTCATATAGACGCAGACAGCTTGACTGCAGACGAGCGTTTGCCGTTCAATGGCTAAATGCATGAAAAGTGTGCAGTCAACTTCATATAATATACAATCATACGAACAAATGCATAAAAGTGTGAATGAAACATCAACTCAACCGCTTACATGCAAATACTTGCCCCTACATGTATGCTATGTTTACTTGTGCAGCAGTGAAGTGGTGTTCGAACGCCTAAAAGCATGCTTTCAAATGCACGAGTTTTACACACTTATTTTGTATACATTTTAAGGATCTTTCAAAGTCGTCTTAGAAGTCTTTGCTGGGTTTTATTCCGCTTGTAACAGTTATAAAAATAGCTAAATTTATTTGAAAATTTTAAGTTTATATATCTCGCTTACTAAAATTCCTTAAAAAATATAATTTTTCAATTCTTTCCATAAAATTGGTAACTAAATTTTCTTCTACATCACTCGACCCTCATTTATTTTTAATCACTTTATGCAGCGTTCTCTCCACTTGTGCTATCTAAACTCAGCTACCTAAAATTAAAGCAATTTGTTTAAGCTCTCGCGCCGTTTCCGCGTTTTTTTCGAATTTGGTTGTGTAGTGTCTTCTCAGCGAAAACTAAATATATTGTTGGCGACAGCAATTTGACAGGAGCGAAGCGTTAAAATTGAATTATTATTTTTTTCGACGCGATTTTATTTAGCTACTTGCGGAGCGTGGAAGAGACTGCAATCTAAACATTTAATTGACTGGAAAATTGAAAATGTGTCGCTGTTGATTAATTTACATGTCGTTTAGATGAACTACAGTTTGTGCTTTAAAATTCAAATTGATGTTTCTAAATGAAAAATGTTGTTAAATGTAAAATAAGGACATCTTAAATTTTTAAAGCGTGCTAAATAAGTTATGTTGATCAAATTATAATAAAAAAGAGTCACTTCAGACACAAAATAATGCCTATTCCAGCATTCAAATACTCCATTCCTCCGCGACTACTCCTTTATTATGAGATTGCATTCTAATTAATACAAAACTGTGGGAAGAGTTTTCTTTTTACAGATTTGATTGAAAAATAAATTTGAAATTCCTTATATTGAACATTCTATATTACATCATCCTAAATGTAGGCAATGCTCGCAACAATAAAATTGCTTTTAGCGTAATATCATTAGTTACAATAAATGATTTTATGTTGAAATGTATATATATTATTATTTGTTTTGTGAAATGAGGAGTCTATCTCTTTCTACCACACTCATAATTATTACCAATTATCCTAAATGTATGCTACGCTTAAGTTTCAAGTTAATTTTATTATTATTAATGATAAAGCATTGGCTCTAATTAGGGATAGTAACGAAGTAAATTATTAAGATTTTTTTGATTGAGTATATTATAAGAATATTAAGTATATGTATATTAGTATTCGTTAAATTAATGTATACCGTATATTAAGAATATAAATTTAGAGACAAAATTCAGAAGAAAAATATAAAATTTATATATAGTTGTGTTCAAAATAATAATAGTGTGTGTGTTGGAGTCTTATTATTGAAATTGGAAAAGATACGAAATATATTATGGATAGATTAAAGTAAAGTCGTTCTTTTTGGAGGCACAGGTTCACGACAGACTGAACACGTCAAAAATATTAGTTTGGGCTTTCTTTTATTTTTATGGTGCTGGGCCCATATATCGTATATGTCATTGATCAACATGTCTACGTTGATATTTTGGTCCTACCTCAATTCCATAGATAACCTATGGGGTGACATTCAGAAGGGCAATAATCGCGAACTGTGGGTAATAGTGAAGGATTCTTGGGAAGAAATACCTAAAACTCGTTATGAAGGCCTAGTCAACTCTATGCCGCGTCCCTGTATATAGTTCTATATAATAGGGGCTTTTCGACCAAGTACAGAACCCCATTTCCTTTACCTATGTTTCAGATACTTTTTTAAGGGTTTATATACAGTTAGGAGGTCGAAAAAGGCGAAAATTTTTCGCAGCAAACTATTTGGTTTATTGATTTGAAACTTGGCGGGTATATTATGACAACCTTAAACTATATTCACATATTCTTTATTGCCAAGTATAATTATCGGGAACGTTGATATTGCCAATTTTGCAGAGGTCCGCAAAAAAAAGGTCTCTTGCGTTGAGCACGAAATCTCTGGACAGGATCATCTAAAATGCAAAAACCAAATAAATTTCATTAATATAATAAATAATCTAGTGATTGATCGAAGGAATTAGCAAAAAAAAATTTTTTGACAAAATGGCGGCTACTCAAAGCAAAAGGTTCGATTTTCGACCAAAATTCGGGTCTTTAATTGTTTATAAAAATAAGAAATTTTCATCGGATGGGGAAATCCTTCGATTAATTACTAAAAAATATAGTTAAGAAGCTTGTGTAAAAATTTCAGACCGATCGGTTCAGCCGTTTCTGAGAAATCTTGCTCACCGACTTTGAAAACACCGTTTCGAGAGAAACGAGTTTAAAGTTTTGAAAGCACTTTACATGTAGTCGGCGCGCGCCTTCACTAATGTGTCTATAACTTCGAAAATATTCGTCGGACCGACTTGAAATTTAGTGTGTGTATACTCAGATATATATATATTAAAAATCGGTTTTATATAAATAAAAGCTATATAATATGTAAAATTAATGTTTCTGTTATGTTCGTACCCAATTTCAACACAGAAAAAAATTAATAAAGTTTGTATAAGAAATTTAAATATTGACTTCTTAGCATTATTATTATTTTGAACACAGCTGTGTATATTTATATCAGATTAATACTCCTACATTTTATATATTTTCTATCAGTATAGCTTCTAAATATTATTTCATAATTATCTACTATCAGTACTATTCACAGCAAGCCAACATTTGATGAAAAAAGACGCCTACACAAATGAAACATTTTTTTTATCAACCCACCTTCCGCTCAACGTTGCAAGTGCTATACAAAAATAATATTCAATGAAATATTTTTAATATTCATATATTTTTATATAAACATACATATTTGTAAGATATAAATTATTGAAATAACCTTTGCAATTTCTCAAACGAATGCAACGATTTCGTTGTAATTGTTATTTCAAGTTTTGGGCGTTACTAATCTGTTATTCTGGGCTGTTTCCTATATATATAAATACATATTTTTTGTAAAAGTAACACGTGCTATACGTTTAACGTTTATGAAACACGCAATAATTCCTACTTATTGACTATTTAGTGTAGTTAAGGAAGAAAGAAAACTTTGGTCTAAAACAACATTTTTCGTGCTGATATAATTCCTATAAACATTTGTAGTGCATCAAAAACACAAATAAACAAACAAAAAATGTGCAAATAACAGTGTTTAAATGAAATATTAACGGTATTAATAACAATTTGTAAAACTAAAAACAACAACTAGTGCTTTTAAACGTTAAAATTACACAAAAACTCCGCCGAAACATGTTGAGCAACAAATTGCGGCAACATGTTGCAGCAAATCAGTAACTAGTGAAACTACAACTTCAACTACTAACTGTAAAACAACAAATATACACAGTACATAACAACACAACAAATTTGCCATTGCAAGGATAATGGTGGACATCGTGTAGGGATTTAAGCGCTCAGCATACTGCGCTGCCACAGCTTGCCGCAATCCGAACCAGCCGCACCAAGGAGCTCCATACAACATTTTATTCTATGAATATTTTATACGCGACATTTGTATTTGTATGTATTTGTTAAATGTTTGCTTTTTGTAAATACATGTTAACATGCCAATAAGTGTGGTTGAGAATGTGTGTGTGTGCGTTGTTGTTGTTGTTGTTGTACTCTTGTAGTCAATTCGTAAACAACAACAAATCACAACAAAAGCAAATATTTGATGAAATATTAAATGTAAGTGTTGGGTGGACAGCAAATTAGTCGCCTAGCACAAGAACACACATCCATGAATTGCCAATAACGGTCAATCAATTTGTACTTTGTTAGCATATGCATACAAACATACATACGTGTATATATACATATGTATCTACATCCGTAAACGACATAGTGTTATAAATGTTAAATGAAGGAACTGCGAACGCCCAGTGTAACATATATGTAATGCTTAATGCTTTGAAATTGTATATGATTAACAATAACAACAACAAGTACAAGCACTCAGTAAAAGTTCCAGAAATATATGTACATATATATGTTATGTCAATAAAGAGTGACAGAAAGAGAGAGAGAGAGAGGAATGTCAATTTCCTGTCAAATTATCATCTTGAAATGCATCAGTATTTTTTTTTTGGTTTTGTTATTGTTCAATTTGTAATGCTCGGTGCTCGTTTATTGAGTGGCACCATCACCTCCATCTCCATCGTTGCATATTTGTAACGCTGGGCGGAAGCGGGTTAATATCGAAATGTATTACTTACTGTATATCATGTTTTTTTGATTATAATTCTTAAGTAGATTTGTTATATAATTTATGTAGAGCACAATTCAAGTGAATAATCTAATAAGTGTGTGATTGAATTGAAATATTGGAAATTTTCCAGTTTGTATAGTCATTAAATATTAAGGTATCCTTAGAGCACTTTGCTCAGTTACTTACGGTTATTGAAAAAATAATTGAACTTTTAGGCAATCTCGATACCTTACGAAATATTTTTATTGGAGATATTTTACCAAATTTGAATCAGTACCCTAAACTATTCAGCTCTATATTAGACTTTAATGTAATATGCGAAATGTTTAAAAATATATCACTAAGCTAGCCAGCGATTTTGGGTACAACCCAATCTTCTACAAGAAGTGCCAAGCCCTTAAGGCTCGCCTCATTAGCTATAGAATAGTCATCACTTCATTGTTGGACAGCCCCTAGTCTAGTCTAGTTGGTCTAGTCTACTAGTCAACGTCCTTGTTGTATGAAGTATCTGATTCGATATAGTCATCGTTTCTGACTTTCCAATCTTCTAAAAGAAGTGTCGAGCCCCAAAAGCTCGGCTTATAAGCTATGGAATAGTCATCACTTCATTGATGGACAGACTCTAGTCTAGTCTAGTTGATCTAGTCTACTAATCAACGTCCTTGATGCATAAAATATTCGATTCGATATAGACATATTGTCTGACTTCGCAATTATCTTCTCAACGACTAGACCAGATGTAGTGTATTCATCTCAACACACATCTTTACTATTTACCCATTTCTCTAATATATGTTTCATGTTTACTTCATAGTTTACTTCATAGTTTAATTAGACTTTATATCAATATTCTAAGACAAAACTTCTTCTCCATTTTTACTGATGTTAGGTTAAACTAGGTTCTCTGATGCCCGAGATGAAGTTCATACTTAGAATGTTAAAGGCAAGCGCTTTGTGAAGCCAGAAAACTGCTGTAGTTGGATCTTATGTATCGAGTGTCTTCTAGTCATGACAAATTTGTATAAACTTTGTATTCTGCTATCCACTGACTGAGGTTGTGAGATCCAAGACAGTTAAGTCTTGACCATGTCTTCCTTATACCAAATCAAACAGTTTCGAGAACTGTCATCCCAAGATCATGTAAAATCCTTAAAAATAGGAATCATTGAAGCTTTCTAAGGCGAAGAACTCATAAGACTTATTTTTTGTGATCAATCGGACCTTGCGACTGACTGCGTGAGTGCTAGAAGGTAACCCAGCTTATATGAGACCCTCTCCTTGTTAGCGTATGAACTCTATAATTTTCTGATTTTGCTTCGGTCCGACGTCCATACTTGGCTAATCAGAAATTGTGCCAAAACCCTCGATAGTAAGACTACCCTATTCTTAACTAATCTCGAAGTCGGTGAGTTCTAGGTTAGTATAGCCATTTGCTCTAGAAAATATATTAATATTTTGTCTTCTACTTCTCCAGTGGTTCCATCGAATTTGTTAATTTTTCTTTCTGCGGAAAATTTGTATCCAAAATATTGTTTCATCAGTTATTTAATACATAAATATTAATTCTTTGAACTGATAAAATATATTTCATAAACCTTTTTTTAACATAGAAATTCAAACTATTTTAGACCCATTCTTGAATTGTGTTGTTACAGTAAGTTATGCAAACTTGTTTCATTTTCCAATATAAAATTTAAATAGTTAGTAATGTATTTCAAAAGTAGTCCACCTTACAAATTATCACCACTACCAAAACCACCAAAACCACAACCACCACCACCACACCACATAACCAGTACCAGTACATACCATGCATTGTTGCAACTTTTACATTTTATCAACCAAATTCATTGCTACATCGTCTCACATCTCTATCCTCCGCAGTGGACTGCCCAACAAGCAACAGCTATCACCGAATCATCCCTGTCCGCCACACGATGGCAACAGTCCTACCTCGCCCGGAGGCGGTGGATCACCATATAATGGATCGCAAGCTGGTGGCAGCGGTGGCATTTCACCAAATTCCAATGCGGGCATTTCACCTAACAAATACCGACGCAGCATATCATTCCCGACTAAGGGCGGCACCTCGCCCACACCCGGCTACTCGTTGGACATGAATGCCGCACAGTCACACATACCCACACTGTCGGTGGGCAATAGCGGTAGTCAGAGTGCTGGTGCCACTGGTGGCGGTGATGCACCCTACCTTGGCGCCGGCTTCACGCCGGACCGTCTGGTGGGCAATGGACTTGACATGCGTCCAATCGATCACTGCTTAAACGATATAATGCGCAATATGGGCGCTGTGGGTGCTGGCGGCGATAATAATGTGGCCGCAGCCGCTGTGCTAGCCGAACGCATGCGCAATCAGAAGTTGAGCGAACATCATTTGAGCGAGGCTGACGCAGTGGCCATTGCAAGCGGTAACGGTGCTGGTGCTTACTTGGATGGCAATATGAAATTGAATTCGCCATCGCGCGCATCACCACACTCGCAGGGCTCCGAACATACGGCACGTTATTCACGTAAAGTTTTCGTTGGCGGTTTGCCGCCCGACATCGATGAGGATGAGATCACCACATCGTTTCGACGTTTCGGACCGCTTGTCGTCGATTGGCCACACAAAGCCGAATCAAAGTCGTATTTCCCGCCCAAGGGTTACGCATTTCTGCTCTTCCAGGATGAGAATAGTGTGCAGCAGCTAATCGATTCGTGCATCACCGACGATGACAAACTCTACCTGTGCGTTTCCTCGCCAACCATCAAAGACAAACCGGTACAGATACGACCTTGGCGTTTGGCCGACGCCGATTATGTGCTCGACGCAACTATGTCATTGGATCCGCGTAAAACCGTCTTTGTCGGCGGTGTACCGCGTCCCTTGAAAGCTTTCGAATTGGCTATGATCATGGATCGTCTGTATGGTGGTGTTTGCTATGCAGGCATCGACACCGATCCCGAGTTGAAATATCCGAAGGGTGCTGGACGCGTTGCATTCGCCAATCAACAAAGCTACATTGCCGCCATATCGGCGCGTTTCGTGCAACTGCAACATGGCGATATCGATAAGCGTGTCGAGGTGAAACCCTATGTGCTTGACGATCAGATGTGCGACGAGTGTGAGGGTCAACGTTGCGGCGGCAAATTTGCACCGTTCTTCTGCGCCAATGTCACGTGTCTGCAATACTATTGCGAAAATTGCTGGGGTGTCATACATGCGCGTCCCGGACGCGAATATCATAAACCACTAGTCAAAGAAGGCGCCGATCGGCCGAGGGCAGTGCCGTTCCGCTGGTGTTAACGGCGGCGCTAATAAGGCCAGCGAAGAGCCGCCGAGCGAAAGCTATCGACGGCTGATGGCGAATGCGCATCGCTTCAAGACGCGCGGCAAATGGAATGGTAAGGTGGATTGGCGCGTCGGCAGGCGTGAAACGAGTGCGGGGAGTTAGGTGAAGTATGGAGTATATAAAGAAAAGCGTTTAAAATAGAAAAAAATGGAGACACACAAGGCGTGTTGAGTGACGTTGTAGCAGACAGAGAGAAGGAGAGAGTGGGAGATAGCTTAAGCCGGATTTCAATGCAAATGAATGTAATATTTTCTACTAACCCAACAACAAATTGCATGCATTGAAATTGCTTACTTAAAACAATAGACACACACACATACACATTGAAATACAGATACACACACACAAACCAACAAAAATGCAAAAAACATTAACTTGTATGCGCCGAAGTTATGTTTAAATGCATAGGAATACCAAAAACAAAAACAAACAAAAAACCTAGAAAAATGCGAAAACGGTTTGAAAACTAACTGGTTTAAGAAATTTTATCATTACTAAAGCATAAATGTAGATAAAAATAAACTGAGAATGAGAAATTTTAGAAACATTTTTATGAGACAAAAAACACCTACTTACATATGTATGTATGTGACTAAAACAGTTATGCGACTTGCGATGACAGGCTGATACTCAGACAAGATCTATGTAAATGTATAAAAGTTATATTAGACGGCCTCGAAAGTGCGTAGCATACACTGTGGCGCAAACAAAAATAATACTTATAACATTTTATAGCGTTTTCTTACTTACCATAATAACTACAACAACAACAACTACTATTACTACTGATTGCTCCGAAATTATTATGAACCTAGTAACGCTAGTTTAAATGAAGTAAATGTAAATGAAAGCAAAAACAAAAACAAAAATACCCAAAAATTAGCCACATGCATATTAACTTACAGTTTCGAGTTGCAATAATAGCTATATATACTATAAAGAAAGCATTTTTTCCAAACGTTTGTAAATCGTAGTAACAGCAAAAGAGTATTCTCGATAGTCAAGTTTCTGCAGCTACAGTTCGTACATTTTATTATGCTATAAAGGAAATACATATGTATGTAACTGCAACCAACACATAATTGAAACATACACAGTTAGCGAAAAACACACATACACACATACATACATACATATATGCATACGAAGAACCACTGAGCGGCGCATAGTTTCAGTTTGAATTGCGTTTTTGTCATTTTCTAGAATATAATACCGTTCAACCGCTCTACGCAGCTTACAAAAGCTTTGCTGTGCATACTTTTAGGCGCTTATAACTAGCATATCTTACATGTGTAATGAATTTTGTAATAATTTTTTTTAAAATAATTTTTGTTAAATAAACCGTTTTTTTGTTGCTTAATACAAGCATTTTGCATATATGTAGATGCCGAGCTTCTTTCGCATTGTCGAAAATTTCGTAGAAAACAAATGAAATGGTTTCTAAAACCAGCGCAGTATTTTTTTTTGTTGTATTTTTAAATTTATGTAAACATACTAATAATCATATAACTAATATTAGTTGCAGCCTTTTTTTATTAATATTATTTTTGCTATGCTAATCATAATACAAATACCTTGCATATCATTATGTTCACATGCTATGTATATTAATGTAATTTAATTTAGTTTTAATTTGTATCCTAAACATTTATAATGTTTTTTTTTTGTTTTGTAATAATAATTTCATTGTGCAATCGTTAAACGAGTGAATTAGAGCAAAATTAGCAAAAAAAAAATATTTGCAAAAAAAAAAATATAATCTGTGCACTCTGCTGTATTAAAACGGCAATAAATTTCAAACATTCAGCAGTGCAAGAAGCTAATTCTGCTTTATATGATACTAGTAAATATTTGTAGTGATAATGTATCCTCGCAGTTAGAGAAACCTCGTAGTGAGTAGAGAAGCCAATTGAATGCCAAAAAACACACAAAAGAACAATGTTAATAATATGGAGGCAATCCAGTGTTGAATGCTAATGAAGTAAATGTTGAGTTTGTATAAGGCTCAAGCACAGAAAAATATTAGATTTTTAATACAGTACAAATAAAAAATGAGTTTAAAAAAATAATTGTGCAAAATTGAAAGAAAAAATTTACCAGAAATATTAAAAAAATATATTTTCTTAATAAATACTAGTTTAATTTTTTTTTATGAATGCAAATTTGAGAAAAAAAAATTTTATTCTCAAATATTTTAAAAAATTTTAATAGTTAAAAAAATATTTTTCGCACTATATAAAAAAAATGTATTCAAAAATATTTAAAAAAAATAATAGGTTAAAAATATGTTTTCCCATTAGATATTGTTTAAATTTTTTTTGCATGCTTTTTAAGCAAAAATAAAAATTTCTAACAAATCAAAAATGTTATATCGTACCAAAAATTAGTCTTACTGAATTTATTTAAATATTTAAAAGCATGTAATGAGTCTAAAATATTGACTATTTAAATTAAATAATTCAAAACAACATAATTTACTTCATTAGCATTGAAAAGCTGTTGAACGATCATCTGCGCATGATCAAATGAATTTCAAATACCTCAGCAATAATTTTTTTCCAACATAAATAAATTGAAATACCACCAAAAAAGTAGTGCAATTAATTGGTAGACAAATATTGTTTGTCACTTTTTACCTATTAAATGTTTTTAATATAAAAAAAAATATTTAGTTTTATAAAATATGCGTGGTGGAATTTAAATTAAAATTTTTATAATAATTTCTATATAATTTTTTTCAAACCTAGGTTAGGAATTTCTTACATTTTTGGAATATTGATTTTTAATTTTTATACGCATTTATAATTTTTTTTATTATTTTTTTTAAGCTTTTACGATTTGATAATTAATTTTTGTGAATAGTTTTTATTTAAAATTTATTTTTTTATCTCAAATTCATTTCTTTTTATTTAAATTTATTATTTTCATTTAATTTTTTTAATTTCAATTTTATTATTTTTATTTTATTTAATTTTTTTTATTTAGTTTATTTATTTATTTTTTTTATAATTTTTATATATTTTTTTTTTAAATTATTTTTTTATTTATTTTTTTTTTTTCAATTATTTAATTATTTTTTTATTAGATTTTTTTAGTAATTTAATTTTTGTACATTTTATTTGGAAGTTTTTTTCATATATGTTTTTTTAATACTTTTTCTACATTTTAGTTTTCTGATTTTTTTTTTTAATTTTGTATATTTTTATTTTTAAATTTTCTTTTTTTTTCTAAATTCCATAATTTTTCCTCTAACTACTAGCTGTTAGAACATCCTTTTTATTCTTAGTAATACCTTATGTGCTTTAATCTTTTTAAATTTTCCTACATTTTACCCTAAGCTTTTTTACCTAGTTTTTTTATTTTCATACATACTTTAATTTTTATGAATAATTGTTTGTGTTTTTTGGTTTTATAAGCATTTTATACTTGTTTGTAATGTTTAGTCATACTGAATTTTGTTACATTTGTATTTGCAAATTTTGCTGATTTGCTTTTTTTTTATAATTTTTATAAACAACAGGTTTTTGTGACTATCAATACTACCATTAGTAGTGCGCCACACACACAGACACATCTTTAAATACACATCTTTATAATAAATAATAGTTTATAGCTTACTTGTTTTGATTTAACGGTATTTACTACATTTACATCACTGCAACATTGATTTTTTTTTTCAACTTTCCTAAAAGAAATTTTGTTTTTGTTTGTATAGAGTTTGGGCTATATGTTCGTCATTTAGTTTAAAAAGCAGAGCCCAAATTAACTTGGAGAATAATATCATTGCGCATTTTATGCCAAATGAAATACATAGGTATACGAAATTATACACAAATGAATACCGTTATCACTTTCGTAACTCTGATTAGTAACTGTTTTCGAAAATTTCTTCATATAACCTTAAAAAAAAAAAATAATTTCAACTGAATATGCAGTTTAAACAGACTTATTTTCACGCAATTTATTTCAAATATTCCTTTCATAAAATATATGCTTTTCTATGCAATGAATAAAATGTGCTCAAAGCGCTTTCTTCGTTTTCGAACACAAAATAAAATTCGAACTAAACGCTAAAATATGCATAAACACAGACATAGAAACACAACTCTTCAACAAAAACACACAAACATATATACATTTTCAAAAAAAAAAAACAAGCAAATAAATATTGAAAGCAAAATAAGAAACAAAAAACATGCAAATACAAAAACAATTGTATAATTAAATATAATCTTCAATATTTTCTGGAGCAAAACCATTTTTATATAGAATTTTTGTAACATTTTTATTAAATATATTAAATAAAAGAAATACTTTAATGCAACTATTAAAGTAAATAATGCGTATGCAATAAAATCTTATTAAGCTTAAGCAAGTCTAATAGCGTTAAAAATAAAAATAAAAAATAATTCATAAAAGAAAACTATTATCAAATTAATGATTGAAGAAAGAAGTGCAATATTGTAACAATATTAAAAATAAAAATATAAAAATAAATTATATGTATGGTGATGAGTATAAGCAACAACAAAATATGCATACAATCGTGTATAGAAATAATAGATAATGGTTGGTCGGCGGCAGTTGAAAAAAAAAAAACAAATAATTATGTTGAAAAAATGAAAGCGAAAGAAATGAAAAAGAATTGGTTACAAATAGCTGAGCGCTTAAAAATTATAATTTTTTTAAATAAAATATATAAATATGTAAATTTATAGTAATTTATGAAAATAGCTTAAGTCGACTTAAGGCAAGAGCGGCAATTTTGAGTTATGCTGTGCGCTTAGGCATGTTACAAGTGTTATATTTTGTCTTAAACAAGATTTTGGAAGCGGAAGCTACAAATTGTTAAGAAAAGAATAGAAAAAAAAGTTGAAATAACTAAAGTCGATTTAAGCTTTTTTAATATAATTATATATAGTTTCTGCAAAGAAAGTGTAGAAATTTAAATTACAATGCTTTGGAAATTAAGAAAATAAATTTAGAATTTTTATTTTTGATATTTTTTTGTTTTTAGTTTACAATTATTATTTTTATTTTCAATTATTATTAAATTTAATTAATTAATTAAAAAAATTAAATAAATTTATTTTAATTTTAATTTTAATTAAAAAAATTTATTTTAATTCAAATAATTATTGTTTCGCTTGACTTTCAACAGACTTTTATCAGATTACATTCAAATAATTAATTTTTCTTATATTTTTATTTATATTTTTTTAATTTTCTTTTTTTTAATTTTGTTAAATATAAATAATTTTTTAAGTGTAAAGCTATTTGTACAAAAAAAAACTATTGAGCGACCGCTTTCCAGTAAACTGTCTGCTAAATATCATATTAAAATTGGAAGGCACACACATACCTACATAAATTGAATTAAAAATAAAATTATTTTTGGTTTATTTGAGGCAGAGTTGTATTCCTGAGCCTAAGTGAGCTACACAAGTGCGGGTGCTAGCCGTTTCTTCATACATATAATATTATACATATGTATGTATTAGAGAATACAAAATTTTATAAATTTAAGCAAAATAAAAAATTAAATATTTTATTAGATAATTTCTAAAAAAAAAAAACTAAAAACTGTAGAAATAAAAAAATCTGGAAGACAAGCGCGTTACTAAAGATCAAATGCGTTTACAAGCGGCCACAGCGTATATTTCAAGCTAAAATGCGAAGGCATGTATGAAGAAAACTTAAATAAAAGTGTGTGTGACAAAAAATAAAAATTAAATTAAATAAAATAATATTAAATAATATGCGAAATTGTATCATCACATTAGTTAAATCTTTTTAGACAAATTTTTGCTATTGCTTTACTGAGTAAATAAAATAATAAATAAATTAAATAATTAAACTATATAGTATGAAGAAAAAACAAAATGTAATGTACCAAAAAAAAAAACAACAGACTAAAGAGAACAACTAAGCAAATTAAATTAAAGGAAGAAAAAAACAAAAATACAGAAATTGAATTAAAATATTAAATATTAATAATTATAGTGAAAAAATAATAATAAAATGAAAAAAAACGTAATGAAAATCAATTAATGACTTGTATCATGTATGTATAACTAAATCGATAGACATTTTCTAGAATTTTTATTGTTATTGTATATTGGATATGTTTTTTTAACGTTCAAATATCGAACTTACATGCATACATACAAACATATTTATAAATTTGAAAAAAAAAATTATGTAAATCTACACGAGTTTTATAATGTACATACATACAAAGCAAAAGCATACATGTGCTGTATGGGGCGTGGTAGAAAGCGTTTTTTTAATATAATTTTAAGCCAATAATAGATGATGTTTGTATGCATAAAAGTCATTAGGTTTTTCTTAAAATATTTATAAAAAAATATATAATAAACGAAGGCGAAATGCTGAAAATGTTTGTAAAAAGCGGCTGCAAGGCTGGCTTTAAGCGCGTTGTAGTTGTGTAAATGTATGAGTGTGAGCTTGAATACAATAATTCAATAAGTTCCACACACACAAGCGCCTGCAGTATGACATATACGTTTCTAATTTTCTAAAGATGGCTTATATTTAGAAAGCATAATACATACATACATACATACAAACATATATAAAGATTATTAAATATTATATGAAATCGTAGAAAATTCAAGTTTTTTATAGATTTTTATACTTTTTTATACTTTACTGTTTATTAATGAACACGAAAAAAAAATAAGTATCAAATGTATAGCGTATGAAAAAACGCCAAAAACGCCGCAGCAAATGAAAATATAACACTATTACCAAGGTTTATAATCTATATAATTAAGCTTATAGTGGCAGAAAACGTTTTAAACTGTACTGTTTGGTTTTAATACAAGCGCGTAAACGGCAATTTATTCTTTTTTAATAATGTTCATGCATTAAAACATGCTGAAGCAAGTTTGAATGCGTAAATGAATTATTAATATTTATGGCAACCCTTATGCAAGCTTTATTTTATATGCTGAAAAGCTAAATAAATGAAAAAAAAACATTACTGTTGTATAAAGATTTAAACATAATTGCATAGAAAAATTAAGTTTTGTATTATAACACATTTTTGTTATATAATATTAAAATATATTTAAATATTTTTTTTAATAATTTTTTTTAATAATTTTTTTAATATTTTTTTTTTTAATAATTTTTTTAATATTTTTTTTTTATAATTTTTTTAATATTTTTTTTTTAATAATTTTTTTAATATTTTTTTTTTTTAATAATTTTTTTAATACAATTTGTTTACTAATTTTTTTTTAATAATTTTTTTTTTAATAATTTTTTTAATATTTTTTTTTTAATAATTTTGTTTTAATAATTTTTTGAATAATTTTTTTAATACAATTTGTTTACTAATTTTTTTTAATAATTTTTTTTTTAACTATTTTTTTTAAATAATTTTTTTTAATATTTTTTTTTTTATAAAATTCGTTTTACATAAACGGCCAAAATGCAATTTTTTTTTTAAATAAAATTCTGTGCAATATTCTGTAATTTGAAACAATACGCCAGCAAGTTTATGCTAGTTTCTTAATAAAATTAATTTGTATGCAATAAAAAATAAATAACTATTGGCAAATATTAAAAAAAGTCGAAAGCCAACTGGCTGAAACACAAAAAAAAATTAAATAAATATTAAATAACAATAAATAACGCTAGGTTAGTCCTTTTTTATAGAAATTTTTTATATTCGAAATTTTTTACCTTCACACTTTGTTATTGTATGTATACAAATAATACATATCTATTGTATTACATAATACATAACAGTATGTATGTAGAGAGCGCTTAGTTTGTAGTCGTAGTTTGCTAATAGCTATAATGTTTTCAAAATATTTTTCCTATTTACACGCATAATCACGTTATTCAATAATTTTATTAAAATAAAAAAATAGTTAATTTTTGTTGTGTTTGTTGAGTATATATATACATACATATATATATATATATATATATAAATATATATTTTTTGCTTGTTTATAATTATTTTTTATTAAAGACATTTGATTTTTATTGAATTGTCAAAGTGTACTACTGCTATTTTATGGTTATTTAAATTGTAGTTATAATTTGTATTTGAGAATTTTTTATATTGAAATTTTAAACGTTTTGTATTATATTTTTGGAGAAGAAATTAAAAGAAAAACAAAAAAAATATGGTAAAGACTACAAAATTAAAATGCGTTTTATTTCAAAGGTGTTTGAAAGAAAGTGAGATATTTTTTTAATATAAGCAATTTTGCTAATTTTAGCATTAAGTGTGTTATAACTTATTTCTCATTTCTTTTATACCCCTCCTCAACTTTTGTTACTCAGAAATTATTTTCTTCGAATTTTTTAGAAATTTTCATTGCTTCGACATGCAGCTACATACATATATAATATCTAACACTAAATTGTGCTACTGTAATTTCCAACAAATATATATATATTAAATATACTAAAATTGCCTTAATAAACATGAACTCTACGTACACATACATACATGAATGCTTATACATATATGAAGTAATATAAATCAAACGAAATGAAAATTGGTTCAACTTACTAAATATTCATTCGAGTTTAAAGGAAAAAAAAAACAAAAACAAATAATAGTAGTTGTTTTATACTTTCTATACTTGCATAAAACAGAAAAAATCTTAAACTGAAACAGTTTTGAACACAGAAACAGTTTTGCAAACAGAAACAGAACTTGAGAACAGAAACAGTTTTGCAAACAGAAACAGAACTCGAGAACAGAAACAGTATTTCAAACAGAATCGGAAGGAAACCCAGAAACAGAAACTGGTTTTGGTAGGAAAAGCGTAAAGAATTGCAAAAACAAAAAACTAACTGTCATTTACTAAAATACTGAAAAAAGTGAAAATCTGTTGGCAACAATAAAAACAACTTGAATTTGACGCTCGATCTTCTACTTGTTTAAAAAAAAAGAGCAAATACAAAATCTTTACGATAGTAAGCTATCAACAATACAATTTATCATCTACAATTTTTGAACAATACCTATTTATTACTACTTTTTCTACAAAATATAAAGAAACCGAAAGTAAAAAATAAAAAAAAAATTAAAATTCCGCGTTCTAATATTCTGAAAATATATTCAACTGAGGTGAATAAATGAAGACTCTCCTGCTATTAAAAGCGTAAGATATAAATATAAAATTAAATAAAAGTAAGAATACAAAAAATATAAAATTTAAAAGCAAAACAACTACAAAACAAGAAAGTAATAGAAAAATATAATATTTAAACACACACACACACATATGCAAATAAGAAATGTTAAAAAATGACATATGGTAACCCTTAAATATTAAAGGAAAAGTAGTACAATTTCTCCTTCATAGCTGTAGTGCAAATACAAAACAAAACAAAACAAGAAGAAAAACAATAATAATTAAATAAAACAATAATGAAATAAAAAATTAATTTAGTAAAATGTCAGTATGTAGCAGAAATTATACGCAGCATAAGCTAACTAACCCATTCTTGTAAAATATTCAATAGTTTACTGCGTAAAAGCTACTTACCAAAAATCTAATCCAATCCTAAATAGTATGTTAGCTACACACACACAGGCAAATCTACCATGCAATTAAAAAATTATCACTAACAATACTTACCACAAATAGTGCGTTTATAAACAATACATACATACAACTATAAATATATATACACACTTACATATATAATATACTGTATGTTGAAGAGATAACTTCAAATTTGCCTTAAATTTTTTTATTCTATCCAAATATAATGTTTAATATAAATGCCAGAGTTGCCAGTTTTGAATTATTTACTTTCGAAAACAACTAAAAAAATTAGGAAATATTTTTACCGATTTTATGTCGTTTTGTCATTTTTTTGTATTAAATTTTCAAATATATTATGAAAATAAAAAACAAAATATTTTATATGTAGCAACTATGCTGTTGTCTTCCATACATTTCGTAAGCGAAACATTGCAACTACACATAATTTCGCCTATTTCAATATAGTTAATGTTTAAGTGATTTGAAATTTATTTGGTACATATTTTGAAATATATGTATTTTCGAAAAGTAAAATTTTAATTACTATACATTATCTGTGGCGTTCACCACAAGCGTTGAAACCAAAAAAAGTGAAAGCTATTCAAAACTTAAACGAAGTTGCGTGAAAACTTTCAAAAGCTCGGCTAATAATTTCTGTTTTAAATTGTCACAATCGAAGTAAACCCATTCTAATGCAATTTTGTCTGATGTTACCTTGAATATAGCCTAAAAGCTGATTTTGAGCTGAAATGATTTAATTTTGATTTTTTTCTCTTTAGGTCTTTCAACATATAGTTGTAAGCTTTGACTTAAATTTAACATAAATTCGAGACGTTTTCAGCGCAGTTTACATTGCGCGATCATATGATCAACTTTTCTTCTGTGACAGCTCATAAAACTTTTACAGTAAGCTTTTCGGCTGTGTTTCCTGATCTATATAAAAGCAGTGGGGTTCCACTTTGAATCAGTTTTTAACAACTTTTTTGTTATGTAGCATTCCATTCGAAACATCGTTGACTGTAATAGAATTCCAAGATTTAAAAAGAGCAAAAGAGCACTAATTTAATAGAGCTCAGGTAGACATCTGAGTAATAGCCCTATATTCTTGCTTGTAGTAGTTTCCAAGATAATGATAATCGATAGAAACCCATATCCACTATGATCGTACACTAGATCGGCAAGAAACTTGGTCATTGTATAGATCAACTACGACTAAAATCGTAATTGGAAAGAACCGCAGAAAAAAATATATTTTTGATGGTTCATGGTAGAGCTCTTGGTATTCGACTAACCGAATTAACCGGATTTCAAACAATTGTCATTTATTCAAATGCTCGCAGCGGAGCAACAATAATGACAGCAGAACAACTATTCGAATAATAGTAGTAGAACGACTATTCGAATAGTCGTAACATTGCGACTAATCGGTTACAAACCGGATATTCGAATAATCGGTTTTCAGGTTAATCGAATAATTTTAAGAGCCCTAGTTCATGGATCATTAAACCTACACACCTAGTGTAATGGCCTAAAAAAGGGTGATTTTTGGGAATTTTTATTAAAAAAATACTTTATCAATTATTTCAAAATTTTAAGAACATATTTATACATGTTTCAAGAATATACAGTGAAATTTTTGAAGAAAAAATTTAAATATTTTTTAAGCTATAATCGATCTCCAACGGTGCGAAAAAAAGTCCTTCACTGCTGCAGTGATTCCAGCCTTCTCCGTGGATGAAATCTAAAAAAAAAATCTCGTTAAACTAGATAATATTGTCTGTACAATGACCTACGATAAAAAAAATCAAAAATTGACAATATGGCGGCGTTTAAAAAAAAATAGTCGAATTTTACCCAAAATTTTGGTCGTTTTTGTCTGCCAAAATTCGATTTTTTGATCAGATCAAAAATCGATAGGTCATTGTACGGAGAACTATATATAGAACATGTAAAAAATTCGATAGTGATCGGATCATTTGTTTTTGAGTAATCACTGCAGCAAAATCGAAAAATGCTGTTTCGGGAAAAACGCGGTTAAAGATAAAATGATGGTTTTCACTGTTACCGGCTGCTCTTTAAATTGCTATAACTCAAAAACTATTTGAAATATCGAATATTTCAAAAAGAGTAAAAACAGAAGTAGAAGAAATTTGAAAATAATATAGGGGTATTAAATTTTCGAATACAGTTGTAAAATTTACCAGACAGAGATCGACAGGTAACGAATTACAGACTAATATCATATATCCTAACTATCTTCTCAAGAATTAATTGCTGCTTACTGTGGTAAATACCATTCAAAATCTCTTTAAAAAACTTTAGATATTAATTTGGAAATAATTTCTAATACATTTTTTGAATCTCTCGAACATAACTCAGTTATCCTGTCAATCGATATCTTTCACATTTCTTTTTCGCAAATTTTAATGTTTAATTTTTTTCCTTTTTAATTACATTTACAATTACAATTTCTTAAAAAAATATCTATATATTTTATAGCACATTTTAAAAAATTTGATTAGTATATGAAAAACAAGGTGCATAGAAGGAAATTCAAAGACGTTACCTTAGTAAACCGAGATCCCTAAAAATCTATAAATTATCCTTACTAAGCGTGCATGCATGTATTCATACTTTCATATCCCCTAAAGGGTTAAAAGCAGAAATAAATTATATTAAATTAAATTACATAAATATACATGAGTAAGAAGTCTTATGGGGAATATGAGTATAAATTAATTAATATAAAAAATATGCATTGTAATAAGAAGTTGCATAGAATATTTTTTGAAGATTTTCATAGCACAATTTTTGTGAGTTACGAATGCATACTTTATGATTACAAAAGACATACATATATGCATATGTGCATACATATATACATGCGTATGTATATTTTTTATTTGATAATTTGTAGCTAGTGAATCAGTAAAATAAAGACAAAAAAACTAAATAAGTAAATACAAACACACATACACCTACAGACATAAATTCATATACCTATTAGAAATTAGAATTTGGAAAAAAATATATTAAAAAAAATTGTAGACAAAGGGAAGGGAAGTTTATTGCATTCACAACTTTTTGATAATGAATTAGTAAAACAAAAATTTAAAAACAAAACTTACCCTAATTGGATGATGAATTTGGTACCTTTACATATTGACTTAAACTAAAAGATTATATAAATAAAAGCAACAAAAAACACTGTTTAAATACTAAATAAATTATACAGTAAAGTAAACAAAAACATATGAAATTGCGACACAATGTCAATGATGACAACCTAGAAGAAAGAAAACAAAAACAACAAAAACAAAAAATAAACAACTAGAAACCCTAAAAAGTATTACTTTGGCGCGTAAACCGTTTGGTGCGTAGTGGAACAGTAGTGTTGAAAATAATGGCAACAATGGAAATGCATTTTTAATTCTGGATAGCATTGTACCTTAATTGCATTAAAAGTTATATATATATACATACATACATATATATATATATATACTTCAATTTAATTGGAATAATAAAGGAAATTTAGTGAAATTAACGATAATTAGAAGCGAAACATATAAACATATACAATACAGACATAAATTCAATAAAGAAATAGTTGAAAATAATATAAATAAAATTCAAATAGCGAAATAGACAAGTGGCAACACCGCAACGTGTCGAGTGTCCCGCACAACTCGTCCTTCCATTGAAAAAAAAAAAATAAAAATTACAACAGTAATAAATGCAAAAAATACCGTTGTAACTGACATACTGCAGCTCAAACAAAAAAAAAATGTATGAAAAAATAACAAAAAAAAAATACAATAAAAATAATAAAAAATACAATAAAAATAATAAAAAATACAATAAAAAAATAACAAAAATCAATTACAACAAGCAAATTAAAGTCAAAGCAGAAGAAGAAGCAGAAATTAAACATTTGCAACCAAATACCCTTAACGACATGTAATTCCTTTAGCAAAATATTTACGAATACATACAATACAGAAATAATGAAATAATATACATGCTTTAATATATAAAACAGAAAGAACAAAAACAAAAACAATTAACTAACTACAACAAAATTAAAATGTAGTATAAAACCTAATTAAAGAATTAAAAATAAAATATCAAAATAGCGCGTCAAGCATGCATGATATCTATTATGGAAATTTTTTTTTTCATATTTTATATAATTACTTGATATACACAATATTTAAGAATATTATATATTTCATATATGAGCAGAAAAAATAACCTAAAAAAATATACTGTGTATTATTTAATAGTTGAGATTTATAATTATTTGCAATAGAAAATACCAAAAAACAAGAAAAGAATAACATAGTGACAACAACAGATATTGTAGTTTTTTTCATTCTTTTAAATAAAAAAGCACACATCGGAAAATAAAAAATTTTAATAATAAAAAATTTAATAATAAAAAATATAAAAAAGATGGAAATTTTTTAAAATTAATTTCTCGTGATTTAGCCCGCTGCTATTCGATCCCTACTTCTATTAGGAAACGTATTGGAGAGAATGAGTATTTGCAGTTTCGTGACTGCTCCAGTAGATAAGGATTGTTGTTGGAAACTTTCAAAGAACTGTCCATTACCTTTTCCACTTTTTTCGCAGAATTTTCTTTTTTTTTTTATTAGGTATAGGGAACTTCCACCTGCCACATTTGCGACGGATACTATATGATACTTTTTCTATTCTTGCTAAACACTTGGCGTGTCTAAGTGTGTTCCATTGGATCAACCCATTAACCTAACCTGATCACTTGCGGAGATTTTTATTGGGAATGCAAAATTGGTCCCTTTTTCTATCCTTGTGAAGCACTTGCAGAGTTTTTTATTGGGAATTTATATTTGGTTTCAATTGATACCTCCCTATTCGAATCAACAACAAAACTTTTGTTCGAACTGCAAAGCTATGGCCATATTTCAATCCTAATGAAGTATAAAATCCATTGGCTTCAAATTTGCTTCAAAGACAAGGATTCGGCAGTAATGAACTTTCCCTTGAAAGAAAACTACCTTCAATGAGTGAGTTCGCTTCCTATAGGCAAGTCGGATAGGAGATCGTATTATGATCACCGGACTGTTGCATGGTTCATTTATACAACATCCTAAGCTCCTCTAGATCATGGAGTATTGTAGGTTAGTTATCAAATTTACAAGATCAATCCTTAGAGATATTGATAGATATTTCCATTACTTTTTCCACTTTTTTCGCAGAATTTTCATTTATCGGTTATAGGGTGCCATATTTGTGACAGATGAAAAGAGATTATTTTTCTATTCTTGCTAAACACTTGCCGTGTCTAAGTGAGATCTACTGACCTATTAACCTAAACTAATCACTTGCGGATAACCTTATTGGTAATGCAAAATTGGTCCATTTTCCAATCCTTGTTAATGACTTGCAGAGATTTTTATTGGGAATTCAAAATTGGTTGGTGGTCGAAGTTGGCTTCAAATTTGTAAGACGAAGAATTCGGTAGTATTGAACTTTCCTTTGAAAGAAAACTATATTCAATCCGTAAGTTCCTTTCTTATAAGCAACTCGGATTGGAGCATGTATAATGATCACCAGAGTAAATTTTCAACTCGACTGTTGCATGGTTCATTTTTACAACATCCTAAGCCCCTCTAGATGATGGAATATTGTAGGTTAGTTATCAAATTTACAAGATCCATTGACGAAATTATTAGACTACAACCCCTTCTTTCATATTTGAGATATTAAGGCCCCGTGAAGGTGTTTCCTGAAATTTAATGAACTGTTAATGGAACTAAATTTTTCACAAATGTTTGTATTCCTACTTCCTTACTTCATTTGGCTACCAACTGGATTGTGATAGCATCGTCTAAGGAACCAAATACCAAGGTTTGGTAACGTTATTAAACGTTTATTCGCTAACAAGGACTTTGAAAACCGACTCGACTTCTTTGTATTATTATAGCTAGACTAATTGTTTGGTTATGTTTCTTTTTATACCGATTTAAAGTCAGATTGATTGTGAAGCTTTTCCTAAAAGTCGGATCTTACTCAGTTATCGCTCTGTTCCACCTTTTGTTTGTTTTATAGTGTGATTGCTAATATTGGTTCGATTGATAAGAATTAGAAAGGCACTTTAGCTCTTGTAAGTTTACGCTATTGGGATTTGAACTTTCACTCAATCAATTCAATTGATAATAAGATTTTCTCCTCTTTCCCTAGCGTTAATTTGTATATTTTATATGTAATTAAAGATTCCTTATTGCAAATACTACTCCATCACGAATAAATTATTTTATTTGAAAGAATAAATAAAAACAATTCGAAATTAAAAAAAAAAAAATAATTAATTAATTGAGTTAATTGTGTGTGAATTGCAAATGCATACAACATAGCAATGATTAAACTAAAACTGAAACTTGGCAGAAAAACTTAAGAAACAAATAATAGAATTTTACTTTTTTAAATTTCTGATTTCTAACCGAAACATAACAAAGGTACTTGCAAGAAGCAACAACAATAACAACAGAGAACGATTGCAAAAAAGAGCGTAAATTGAAATCTATTAGATCAAAAATACAAATCCACACAATTATTGAATAATAATAAGAATTTCCATTAACAACAACAAGAAGTTAATATGATTGTGTTGCAGAAAAGCACCAGAAACATGTATGTAAATTACAGAAAAAATAAAATTTAATTTATGCAAATAAACGATAAAATATATAGTAAGATTATATGAATTTTAAGAAACCATATAAACAAAATATAAAAAAAAAAACAAAAAAACGATATCTCCATTTAATAATAAAAAAAAACTACTTTTTTCTGAAATAAAAAAAATTTCGACTGTTTTATTTATTTAATTAAATATCCGGTTTGTAAAGGGATTAAGCTGTGATATAATTTTAGAGTAACAATGTAGATTCTTTGATAATTATGTCTTCACACTTTTCTCACCTGTGAGTTTCTTTTAGAATCAATTTTCAATAGTTCTGACATTAATTAAGGGGTTACATGGGTTTTGTCACGTAAAAAATGGCCTATTTTAAATATTTTTTTTTATGTAAAAAATTTTTTTATCTTATAGATACATATTTAAAGAATAATTTCTGAAATTTTCTAAAAAAAAATTAAAACTCCTCCATTGCGACGTCATTTCCGGTGACTCCTCGGAAAAAAGCTGCTTCCGCGTTGTCAGCATAACTCCCGACAGGATCATCCAAAATGAAAAAACAAAAAGAAATGTTTTAGGTAAGACCATAATCTCGTGCTTGAACGAAGGAAAGAAAATAAAAATTTCGGTCAAATTTGCTTGATATTTTGCTTTTTTTTTAAATAGTTGTAATTGAAAAAAAAATAAAATCCTTCGTTCAAGCACGATTGTATCTCGAACACCTGTTTAAAATTTCATCAAGATCGGTTGAGTAGTTTTTCGAGAAAATCTGACAACCGACTTTGAAAACACGGTTCCGAGAAAAACGCGCTTAAAGTTTTGAGTAACACTAGTACTTGACTTGGAGCGCACACCTTCCAAAGGCTGTATCTACGACACTATTATTCGGTTCGGACAATATGAAAATTTAGGACAATATTCTTGAGATGTTGTAGAAATTAATAAGCAAAAAAAAAAACCAATTTTTTGGATCCACAAAACCCATGTAACCCATTAAGTGTATCGTGGACGATGACAACATCCAATGAGACTCTTGGGGTTTTCGAGAGAAAGGTTTTGCGTAAGATTTAAGGTCCCTTAAGAATTGGCAACGGCGAATACCGCAGACGATGGAATGATGAGCTGTACGAGTTATACGACGACACTGACATAGTTCAGCGAATAAAAAGGCAGCAGCTACGCTCGCTAGGTCATGTTGTACGAATGGATGAAAACACTCCAGCTCTGAAAGTGTTCGATGCAGTACCCGCTGGAGGAAGCCGCGGAAGAGGACGACCTCCACTCCGGTGGAAAGACCAAGTGCAAAGTGACTTGGCTTCACTTGGTGTTTCCAGTTGGTGTTCCAAAAAGCAAAAAGGAGGAACGAGTGGCGCGCTCTGGTGCATTCGGCTATAATCGCTTAAAGCGGTTTCTACGCCAAATATATATGTATATATAATAATAATTATCTAGAAACAAATCGAACTAAGAATACATCTGAGGAAGATCATCTTATAGAAGAGAAACTAGCTTTCCATTTGAAAGTTTTATGACAAAATTATGATAACATGAGTGCAAAAATCAAAGAAATTTGACATCGATGATATATTGTTTTAGACGTGGCAATTCGACCTCAACCAATTCTCAAGGTCATGATAATATAACTGCGGTGTCAAAACATGTATGATAATTCCTAAAATTTTTATTTTGCGAATGGATATTGAAAAAAAAAACTTTCAACTAAATTTCAAATATTCATTTTAGATTTTAATGAGCTGTCTTCGAATGACTACAAGAGTTAAAAGTTTTTAGAGACCCTTTCTTTAAATCATAATATGGAGGGCTTTCTGTTGACTATTCTTTTTTCTATTCTATAGACTTTGTCGTGTTCTACTCGGGGTTGATCAGTTCTTGGAGTTTATGCTATCTCTTAAACTCGAAAATGCTAACATTTTGTATCACTAGAAGCTATAGTACGTATGAGCATTACGTTGAGCGGAATATTATTTTTAAACTCTCCAATTTCTGACAAATGGGCAACATTTTTTACAAAACTATTTTCTGTGCGTGACATTTGAATCTTGCTTTAAAGTCACTTTCACAATAAACAATTGACTTTCATATTTGATAACTTTTTTTTACAACACATTTTTGTTTGTGCATGTAGATCGGGCAGTATCGAAGGCGTTTCGCCAACTAGTTCGGGACCAAATCTGATAGCAGCGCTTGCTGGCAGCGATACACCAACGGTTGGTACTTGGAAATTAATTAAGGGTAAAGTTTCACAAACGCTTGAGGATATAAAATCGTCGAAAAATACCACACAAGTATTGTCGGCGTCCGTACCGAAAGGTGAGCCAGTTTTATTTTATTTACTTTACTTCATCGTTAAAAATTGAAATATTGTACTTGAATTTCTCACCAAATCTTTGCAGTTGAAAGTTCACGACAATATTTTCCACAGCAAACAAACGAACCCGATTCCGATCCCGAAAATCCCACAACACACTCTTCCATCAGCGATGATTTGCCATATGATTTGGAACGTAAATCGCCGTATTTGAAAGGTGGCGATTCTGATTCCTCCGCCGACGGCGAACTACTGCCCGAGGGTGAGATAGAACGTTCCAGATTGCGTCGCGGTCTAGCAAATCTCAAATCAAAAGTCAAATCTAAAACTCACCACCACACGCATCAATCACATTCGCCATCTCAACAACAGTCCGGTCTCGCAACAGCAGCACTTTCATCGGCCACAATTTCCACAGCATTTGGCACAGCTGCCATCAAGCCAATGAAGAAGGAACCCACTGGTCCTTCTCCTGCGGCTTCAAGCACTTCACTGCGTGATGCGTTAATGCGTAGACGACGTCCATCACCGACTGAACAAGCCGCCGCCGCCATGTCACGCGTAGAACCAGCAGAGAGTCAACCGACCGTTGCGGATAAAAAATCGAATGCGAAATCTAAAAAACGCGGTATAATTTCGGGCAAAAAAGAGGTGGAAATCGAGTCGGGCGTTGAGATGATGGAAGATACTTTGCCAACCACGCCACAAACCTCAGCTGCAAACGCCGAAGAGCCTAAAAGTTCTTCACGCAATCGACAGGACTTGCGCCTACAATTCGATAAGAGCAGCTCAAATAAAGCTTCACCGCCACAAATACCAAGTGGTTTACCAGCTGACGGGGACACTATTAAGCGTCAAAATGAATTGGAAACTTTGAGACATGCTGCCGAGATACTAGAAAGAGAAAGTGTTCGTGAACGTGAGCGGCATTTGCAACCGAAGAAAAGGTTTACCGCTGACATGCCCATAAGTCGCTTGGCCGTGCTCATTGTAGTGTTGCTCTTACCCGTACATGGTTTTATACGCGGTGTCCTTGCGTGTCTGATGAGTTTCGCCATTGTCGATTCGCTGAGTGTGTTGGCACGTTCCATTATTTATAAATTTTTTGAACATCATCCCGAGGGCACCGATTTCGAGATACCAGACTACACAAAAATGCCAATTTGTGAAGTGCCCGCCGTGGAGGAGCACAAAACAATTAAATCATATGCTGTAAGTATTTCTAAATTCATATTAAAGGTGGTGAACTGATTTCTATTGCCACTCACCGGAGTGAAGTAAAAGATTCGTGAGAATATACGAGTACTTGTAGACAGTTATATATATGTATATATAGTCCAAAGATCTCGTTTTAAAACAAAGCTCCCCAAAGAAATAGCGTTGGGATAGCTCTCCAGCGTTTCGATTCTGCGAGCATGATGTTGAGATATTAATTCTTGTATTATTTAATTTTTGAACGGATCTAAAGTTAGATCTTTGAGAAAAGTGCTGCTTAAAGACGTTCAGGGAACATTGAAATCGACAAGTCGCTTTCAAGATGGGAGCTTAGGCACTCAATTTGAGAGTGATAAAGAGAGATAGACTTTCTCTACCGGAAGTTAGAAATAGTAAGAGAAAGAGACAGAGTGAGAGATAGATATGTGAGGGAGGGGAGGGAGATAAAGAGATATAGAGTAAATTTAAGCATTAAACCAAGAAAACTGATCTTAAATTCTAATCCCCAACCAAAGTGAATCTAATGTAATTAATAATTCAATTCTATAGGGTTGGATGAACGAGATTTTCAGCTATGACCCCTTAACCTATCACATTTCACAAACCAATTCGGTTTATTTGCGTCTCGATGGCACCTACTTACGCGTTTCGACAACAACAGCGCGCATACCGAAGCGGATCATGTGGAACGAGCAACCCATCGACATCAAACACATACACTTCACCAGTCATCGCGTGTTCAATTTACTTGGTTGCAGTGTGGAACTTTTGCCACTGGGATTGGCACGCAAGAGGTACGCTCTACCTTCAGTGGCACATTAAGCCAAATATTTACTTAATGTAATCTAACATTTCAGATACTTCAATCGCAAGTATCCAATACAGTTGATTATCAAAAATGGCGCTGAAGAGGATACACAACAGGAGCCATCGGAAATTCAATCAACGCAATTATCTGCTCGCGGCAGCAAGTCCGACTTGACATCGATGGATAGTAGAATGTCACAGGTTTCCACAGATATTTACGAGCAATTTGGCGAATCCAAAGAGAAATCGTCAACAAACGTGCAGGATATTGACTTTGCTGCTACCGTTATGAATGCCGATGTAAGTTCCGGAGAGTTCCTATGATTTTTTTCTATTTTTTTTTTTACTTAATGCTCACACACACAGTTACAACAATTGCAAGACAACACGCTGAATAAAGATGGACTCATACCTTGTGGCGACGAGGTGCGCTTGATACTGTTTTCGCGCGGCGATCGTGAGAAGGAGGACTGGTATCGGCGTTTTGTGGCCGCCAGTGAGGGTGATGTGCACGATCAAATGTTGCGCTTGCCCAATCTGAAATTCGTGGATGATGCTGAACTGCAGCGGGTGGCGGCAAAAGCGGCACAAATGCACATGGAATCTGTAAATATTATTTATAAAACTATATAAATATACTATAAAATTATATACATATATTTATTTTTATTTTATTTTTTATATTTTTTTTTCTATTTTTATCCACAGCGCGAAGGTGTTTCAAATGCAAATGAAGATCATGCAGAAACTGAGTCGCATGTATTACCCGCGGATATGGCTCCGCCATTGGTGGTTGAGGGTAAGCCGGAGAAAGGTGAAACATTCAAAGACATTCCCGATGACATGGAAGTGGTGCCATCACCTACTGATGCCTTCGAAGGCTTACTCATGAGCTCGTGTGCTGCACGCAATCCCCCAGATTATATACGTTTTATGGCTATATATCAGGTATGATGATTTGAGTATTTTATTGAGAATCACTTATTATTATCATTAACCAATTTTTATTAGTGACTGTAGAGTAGTATATCAACAGATCTTTTAAAACCTAAGCTTTAGATTCATTTCACCAATAATGACAATTAATTGAAATATTGTCCAATCCTTGTGTGACACGCATTTATAGTGTTCTTTTTGATTACATACGCTCAAATGTATGAGAGAACCTCATATTGTTGGTATTTGGTGCGGTTACCCAGGCCTGCCTGAACCGACAAGTCCATCATAATCGTCATCGAAATCATCTAACAGGAGTTACAGGAAACGAGCTGTTTTGATAAGGTCGGACCAAAAGGAAAGGGATTTTAGATGAGTAGGATTAAGGGGGCATGCAAAGAGACGGTTAATGTCATGCGGGGACTCTTTGCCTGCAGGACATATTGAGTATGTCAGGGTCTAGTTTGGATAAGTAGGAGATTAGTCTGCTCCAGAACGAAGTTACGCAAGGGTTACTCTGTTAATGGCTCCTCTGTGAATGGCGTTTAGTGCTCAACCTCATCTCCAAGTTCTACCAAATAACCAAAATCACTGTTTGTTAACTTTTTAATACATATGAGCGGAGAATAATTAAACTGCAAAGAGTTTTCTTGAATATGAAAAGACTCACTATTGTCATTGGAGGGAGATTTGGTTAGGCCACTACCGACATTAAAACGATATATGTATATATCTTCTGTGTTATGATAATGTTGATTGTATCAATAACACGATACGACAAAATCGACTTTTCTATGGGTATCAGACTAAATGTTTCAAAAAAAAAAATTATATTTGTCAAAATATACTGGATCCTTTATAACATCTGTCATATAAGGTCGAACAAATTTTTACACCATTGATATAAGAAGAAAATATTTTCTATCCATATTTTAGATTTTTCCGAAACTAATAATAATATATACTTTTTTAATTCTTTCTTCGATCTTCGAAACCAAATATTTTGATTTTGAAAGCTAAACTCGAAAATCGGAGAATACACTTTTTCACTTAGGACTCAATCTCTCGGAAATATTTAAATTTATTTATTACAAATTGAGAGATTGTTCCTCAAAAGGTCTGAACAAAAGAGTGATGTGTAAAAATCGGTTTGGAGTCTTTGGTTCCTTCGCCTCAAATTCAGTCGATGTTTCATTCTTAAATTATTATTGTTAGGTTAGGTTAGTTGAGTTTGGTCTGGTAGGCCTGCAGGCCACACATAGACCAGTTATGGTCTTTTGCGATACCAGAATGGAGCGCCTTCACATGTTCCCTGAGTAGTAGTCATCGTTTAGGATGCCTGCACCTGATGTGAATTTTAATAGTTTATGAGGCTTCACCAACGATATCTCCTTATCGTATTGTTGCGCCCCTAAGTACCCGAAAACGCTGGCTCGCTAACGCAGTACAAACGCGCAAGAGATGCTCCACTGTTTCCTTGGTGCCCCGCTCTTGACACTCTCGGCATTCCTGCCGCTCTGACAGCCCCATCTTATTGGCATGTGTCGCTACTAGACTGTGACCAGTAAGGAAGCCAATCATGGTCCTACAGCCCTTTCTATCGAGCGCCAGCAGGAACCTAGTATAACCTTTGCAGTATTACACCCCCGTAGATCCTTCCAGCGAGATTTGACTTTTCTTGCCATGCACCTGTCTATGTCGTCGTACAGAATGTGCATGGGTTTACCGATGTCGATCATGTTTCCGGGTGACAGCTGTACACCACTCTTGGCAATCCCGTCTACGATTTCGTTGCCTCATATTCCTGGCGACCCTCTCCACTGCTGTCATACTGAACAAGACACTTTTGCCCGATATTCGAAACGAGGTTACCTTGCCTTGATTGCTACGTAGGCGTTAATTTTAGGGTATTGGGCTTGTGCGTTGGAGGCTAGCTCTTTGCTTTCTCAATAGCAAAGTCCTTTGCTTGAAATGTACTGCAGTGGTTCGGAACGGTCGGTTTATGCCTAATTCCGGACAGTATATCCCTGCACCTACTCCCTCATCCATTTTAGAGGCATCCGTATAGATATGTAAGGTGTTGAGTGTAATTGCGGTACCCTTGCGCCAATTATTATTATTGTTAAATGTTGAATTATTTTTAGTTGACTTTTTTGAAATTTACTTTAGTCCGATTTTATTTTATTTTTATTTCAATTTTGTTTAATTTTTTATTATTTCTTTAAGAGCGCTTGCAAAGATGCCAAAATTCCTGTTCATTCAAAACCAAACAGCACATTGGAGAAAATGCAAAAAGTATGCTATAATTTATATATTTATTGTTTTCATTTTAATAATATTTTTCATAACTTTTAACTAATTTTTGGTTAATTTTTAAATTGAAAAATATTTGGATTTCCATAATGCTTTTTCGGCATGGATTTTAAATATTTATAAAAAATACTAGTTATTCTTTAATGTACATGCTTATAATATAATAAACATTGTTCATCTAAACCTTAGTCGCGTCGTTCCAAACGTCATGCCAAAGATTTGTGGAAAGGCATTGATCAGTCATTATTTTTGGGTCCCTCTGGCAGCGTTGTTTGGGCTAATGTATTAATTGGACGCGTGCTCTATAGCTGTCTTCATGACAATATGGTTAAGGATAAGATTAAGGAATTGCTACAGAAGAAGATCAGCGCCATAAAGGTGAGTAACAGATTTAGAGAAATAACACCATCGTTACTTCACTCTTCGGAGGTCTGATGAGATTATCAAATATTAGTAGTACCAATGTAATGAGTAACATGTGTAAGTGATCTCAGTGCTTCTAGACTAGATCACTATTTCGAAAATTAATGATATCAATTAATTACCAACATGCGATCTCTAAATACAAGTGTCTCTATCCACCTTCTTCCACAGCTACCCTCCTTCATTGAAGATGTGGTTATCACCAAAATCAATTTAGGCGACACCCCACCGCTCATACATCGCGTCTCACAACCCATGCTGGATGAGCGTGGCACTTGGGTAGATGCCGACGTCACATATGAGGGACTGTTGCAATTAACCGTTACAACTAAATTGAATTTGATGCGTATTAAACAACAAAAACGTCCACAAGACCCTTTCAATATAACCGTACCGAATCCAGTGAATACCGGCCCGAATGTGCCAAGTACTACAAATTTCACGGTTGTGCCACCCATCGTGATCGCCGATGCGGAGGGAGCTGGTCGAAGTAGCTCAAATCTAAGATCATTCACGGATGAGGCCGGCAACACGGATGAAGTGTCGAGTAATGTTATATTCGATAGCGATGCTGAGAGTACTGGTGATTCGGATACAGATCCAGAGAGTTTGAATGCGCCCACGGCGACCGGATCCACAATGAATACCGGCGCATCAACGACGGCGGCCGGGCAAGGGTCGTCACAAGCCGATGCGGGCGCAGGTGCTGGGGCAGCGACAGAGTATGTGTTTGCGATGGGTGAAAGCTGGTTTAGTTTTCAATCTCTATTTTATATTTATTTACAGTTATCACTTCATACCCACGGCGCCAGGCAATGCGCGTCGCATTTTCCGCATTGTGGATCGCATTGCCGCTTCGAATTTCTTTCAATACGCCACCGATTTGCCAGTTGTACAGCGCGCCATTGAGAATATGAACACGAATATAACGCTGCGCGTGGATCTGCGGGGCTTGGTTGGACGTGGCGTCATTAACATACCACCACCGCCATCCGATCGCATATGGCTGTCGTAAGTTGTCGATAATGTATCTATTTTTATACTCTCGCAACAAAGTTGCTAAACAGAGTACTATAGTTTTGTTCACATAACGGTTGTTTGTAACACCCAAAACTAAACGAGTTAGACATAGGGTTACATATACCAAAGTGATCAGGGCGACGAGGCGAGTCAAAATCCGAATGTCTGTCTGTCCGTCCGTCTGTGCAAGCTGTAACTTGAGTAAAAATTAAGATATCTTGATGAAACTTGGCACATTTGTTTCTTGGCACCATAGGAAGGTTGGACAAAATCGGACCTCTGCCACGCCCACAAAATGTCGAAACCCGAAAACACATAAAGTGCCATAACTAAGCCATAAATAAAGCTATGGAAACGAAATTTGGTATGAAGGATCGCACTATGAAGGGCATATTTGGATGCAATTTTTTTGGGAAAGTGGGTGTGGCCCCGCCCCCAAATAGGTTTTTTGTACATATCTCGCAAACCAATAAAGCTATATAAACCAAACTTTCCGGTTTCAAAAACCATATTCTTGACACTCTGATGATACGTGTGGAAAATTAATGAAATCGGTTCAACTTCCCATATAACTCAATTTTGAATTCCATCTGATTCCTTCATTTTATAAGATATACATAAGGAACCAATGAAGATAGCGAAATAAAAGTTTACATAAATACTGTATATGATCCGTGGCATCACTTGTGAAAAAATTATCGAAATCGGACTATAAATTTTCAGGGCCCCGGATATCGAATTTGAAGAACTCAGTGACTTATGGTAATTATGGTAATTTTTCACCGAAAATATTGAAAATCCCTCAGATATCTTAATTTTATTCAGAGGAAATTGTTTTCTTCTAATAGTATGTCTCTGTATCAGAAATGGTTAAAATCGGGTTATAACTTCCCCGAGCTCTCATATAGCTTTCATTTTCAAAAATACGATGGGTTTAATAGCTTATAAATCGGCTAATATATGAAATTTCTTAGCCAAATTAAATGAGCATATAATCTTAGATATAATATATGTTGGTGATGAAAATGAGTTTAATCGGCTCAGGAATTACCTCAGCCTATATACCATATATGATGATTTTCGTTATTCTATTGGACTTTATACCAAATATATGGGTCAAATTGTTTGTTATCTTAATAAAAATATAGCAATAAATTGCGAGAGTATAAAATATTCGGTTGCACCCGAACTTAGCCTTTCCTTACTTGTTAATATTCAATATGTTAATTTTTTAAATAATTAAAATTATTTTCTCTTCATTCCAGCTTCCGTGGTCCACCACGTCTGTGGCTCTCAGCAAAACCAGCATTGGGTGAAAAATCCGTGGACTATAGCATTGTGACCGGCATCATTGAGAGCAAGTTGTGCGAAGTGGTGAATAAGTTTTTGGTGTTTCCAAATATGGTGGATGTGACCATACCTTTCCTCGGCCAACCGACCTATGAGTACTTGCGTGGTGAAAAAACTAGAAAAAAATCGTCTGAATAGATTTTGGCTAACATATTGAAATAATTGCACGTAAAGTGTAATGTTATGTTTACAACAACAAAAATTGTGTACGATTTTTTATTCTAATTGAAAATGTAGTGTTAAAAAGCTTACAGCTAGAATTTTTTCCAACTCTTTTTCTGTTTTTCTATATATTCCCGGAGTTATATGCTCTTACTTATATACTCGTACAAGCAAATAGCAACATTGTCGTGATAAACAATTTCCAAATAAACTATAAAAATGTATACATATTTATTTATAAGCTGTAATTCCATAAAATTTAACATAACAAACGTATAATTGAATCACAAGTCACGATTTGTATAATTACAAAATTAAGTTTTTTTTTTATTGAATACAAAGTAGTTAGTAGTAACAAATCGCTGTTTCTTGAATTTATATATGTATACTAGCTATATATAATATATAAACCGTTATTCCATGAATTATACATTTCATAATTTAGTTGAATATATAATATTATGTAAGCATTGTTTTTATTGTATTTTTGTATTTTGTATATGTGGTGAACAGTGGTTACTAATAAATAGCGCAGAGTTGCTTATGACAAATTATACGTGTAATATTTAGAATAATAAATTTATTTATTTTTTTATTTTTATCTTTTTATCTTTTTACAATAATATTTAATTTACTTTTCAATCTCCATACAATTTAAGCGTCTGAGGAAAAAGAAGCATATTTCTCTAATTATTATTTTAGATTAAATATTTGAAATAAATGTAACGATTTATTAAAGTTTAAGGGGCTATACCAGTATAACCCATGAAGAATTGGGCGGTTTTCCGGAATCGATAGTTTCGAAGTATTAGATCTACAACTTTGCTTCCGCGTTTTTTATACTCTCGCAACAAATGTTGCTAAAGAGAGTATTATAGTTTTGTTCACATAACGGTTGTTTGTAACACCCAAAACTAAACGAGTTAGATATAGGGTTATATATACCAAAGTGATCAGGGTGAAGAGTGGAGTTCAAATCCGAATGTCTGTCTGTCCGTCCGTCCGTCCGTCCGTCTGTGCAAGCTGTAACTTGAGTAAAAATTAAGATATCTTGATGAAACTTGGCACACTTATTTCTTGGCACCATAGGAAGGTTGCTTTCGAAAATGAGCAAAATCGGACCACTGCCACGCCCACAAAATGGCGAAAACCGAAAACACATAAAGTGCCATAACTAAACCATAAATAAAGCTATGGAAATAAAATTTGGTATGAAGGATCGCACTATGAAGGGGCATATTTGGATGTAATTTTTTTGGGGAAGTGGGCGTGGCCCCGCCCCCTACTAAGTTTTTTGTACATATCTCGCAAACTAATAGTGCTATATAAACCAAACTTTCTGCAGTCGTTTTTTTTTAGCCACTTCCTAATACAGTCCAAAAATGAAAGAAATCGGATCATAACCACGCCCACCTCCCATACAAAAGTTAGGTTGAAAATTACTAAAAGTGGGTTAACTCACTAACGAAATACGTCAGAAACACTAAATTTCACATAAGAAATGGCAGATGAAAACTGCACTCAGATTTTTTTACAAAATGGAAAATGGGCGTGGCGTCGCCCACTTATGGGTCAAAAACCATATCTCCGGAACTACTCGACCGATTTCAATGAAACTTGGTTTGTAATAGTTTCCTTACCTCCCAATAATATGAAAATAGGCCAAATCGCTTCACAACTACGCCTACTTCCTATATACCAGAACTTAGAAGATGATCTGAATCGTTTACTTTACAATATATAAAGTAAGCACTAGTGAAGATATCGGTGCAAAACTTTGCACAAATACTGTATTTATAGTGTGGCAGCCCATTTCTAAAAATCGCCGAAATCGGACCATAGGTTTTCAAGGCCCCATATATCGCACATGAGGACCTCGGTGCTTCTAACCTAATATTATGGTTTCCAACTTCCAATGGACTTTATACAATATATATGACGAATATGTGGGTCAAATTGTGTATTATATAATATTAATTAAGTTAAATAAATAAATTGCGAGAGTATAAAATGTTCGGTTACACCCGAACTTAGCCCTTCCTTACTTGTTTTTTTGTAATTTTAAGTTTTTTTTGTATAAAAATGGTTACAAATGTCGGTGAGCCTCAGCCGAACTTTCCTTGGAATTAAAAAAGAAAAGCAAAATATCCCGCAAATGGCGAGAATTCGGCTCAAAAAGTGACATTTTCAGTTGAGAATAAGCTTGGGATGCAAACTGATCTCTACAAATATTTTGTTGGGTTAATGTTGACAAAAATGTGCAAGATCGATATAAAACGATTTAATCGATTTAATCGACCAGTGCTTGACCCTAGAGACATCTATTGGAAAACGGCGGAAGCAAAGTTGTAGACATAATATTTTAAATTTTTCCATTTTGAAAATTAAAAACTGAAAAATTACCACAATAATATCGAATTTATTTTTTAATTTCCATACAATTTAAGCGTCTGAAGCAAAAGAAGCATATTTCTCTAATGATAGTTTTTAAATAAATATTTGAGATAAATGAAACGATTTATTAAAGTTTAAGGGGCTATACCAGTGTAACCCATGGAGAATTGGGCAGTTTTCCGGAATCGATAGTTTCGAAGTATATATGTATATTTTCAGCTATATTTTAAGAGTTTTTTTATAAAAACATTATAAACTTACGGAATTATCTGTAATTCACTTCCGAGTGAAATTCAAGCAAATTCACTTTCAATCCGATATTTGGTACATATATTTGGTGTACTGAATTTCAATTTTACTTTTCAAATTCCACATTATTTTTTTCAATATCACTTCCACTCGGATTGCAGAATCTGCCTGATGGGCTGTCTTTGGGAGGTGCCAAAAAAAAAATTCCCTAACTGCTGACATGATTCCGGCCGAATGAGTAGCTGAAATAAAAAAAATTCAACAACGTTATTAAAGTTGAAGGTATTTCCTATACAATGACCTACGATTTTTGAAAAATATCAAAAATTTACGAAATGGCGTAGTTCTGAAAAAAAAATTTGTTTATTTTTGGGAAAAAAATTGTCTTTTTTAATGGTTAAATGACAATTTTCAACCAATCAAAAAGATCGTAGGTTATTGTATTGTAAATATATACAAAAATACTCAGTATAAATTTGAAGCTGATTAGTAAAATTCTCGACCTATAGCGGCTTATACCTGCGAGCGGTCGTTATCTGCGATTCAAAAGCTATTCAAAATATGACCTTACCGTTTTCACAGTATATTTTTGAAAACGAAACTAAAAATAAAAAAAAAATGAATTTTTGAAAATGTCACACTGGTATAGCCCCCCAAGCAACTGAAAACACAATAATAACAAAAATAATCAAATCAATTTAAATTGTTTTATATATGACATTTCCACAACAAATTATTCAGGTTTGACAGGGCGTATTAGCGATATTCGAGCAGCATTACTTAGAAAATGACAAGTTCGAAATTTAGTTTTGTTTAAAAAATGAAAAGTAAAAACAGTAAGGAACGAAATTGATTTCCAAATTGCTTTTCTTCGACAAACTTCATTTTAACAATTTTTTTTACTATTGAGATTTAATTGATATACTATTTAATATTTTTCTTTTTTTCAAAAACTGAAAAACCGATTAATTAAAAATATTTTTGTACTAATATTGAAAAAAAAACGCAACAATGGTTTATAAAATGTATTAATTGTAATGTATATAAGTACTTATATGTATATTTAATAAAAATGAAATTATATATAATTTAAATTTATTTTATATTATTTATAATTTATATTAAAAATATATTATATTTTTATTAAATTCTAATTTTTTTACCAACCCAAATATACCCTAATATTAAAAAAAATGTAAATATTGGAGAGACTTCGAGTTATGGAAGTTAATTTGTATGAAATTTGACTTCTATTGCCAATTCAAGAGTTCGAGTTATGGAAAATTTCGAGTTATGGCAGTTCAACTGTAGTTGAATATAAAATTATCACAGTATTGTATTCATTTGTAATTTAGTATAACTATTTAATTTTAAACATTTATTCCAGCGCTCTAAATAAAATAGCATAATAGTTTTATAAAATATTTTAAAATATTTAGAACATATTGATATATGTACATTCATACATAAAATCAATCAATTATATACAAATCATATACACACAGATATAGTTTTATAAGTATGTAAGTAATATGTCTCTGATAGCTGAACAATACTTTCTTAAGAACTGTTACTCTTTTTAACTCTCTCTCTCTCTCTCTCTCTCTTCTTCTCTCAAAACTTCTTCTATAAACTTTATTAATTCCGAACTGAAAATTATTAAAAATAAAAAATAAATAAATAAATTCAAAATTAAAATAAAAAACAAAATTTCACAGAGAAAATATAAAAACTAAATTAAAAAAGAAATGAATTAAACAAAAATAAAATAAAATGATATTCAGTGGAACTTCCCTTACTCGAATTACCATAATCACAAAAAAATCTTCGAGTTGGGGAGACTTCGAGTTACGGCAGGTAATTTGTATGAAATTTGGTTTTTATTGCCAATTCAAGAGTATGAGTTATGTAGAATTTCGGGTTATAGCAGTTCGAGTTATGGAAGTTCAACTGTATATCTCATACATAAATACATAAACTTACAAGAACTTATGAAGGGTTGTTAGTTATTTTTATTTAACAAAAAATATTATTTTTGAGTACAAGAAAAAAATTTAATTTAAGTTTGTCACTAGCATATGTAATATGAATATCTTTATACAATGGGTTTTTTTTTATATTATTTAACTACGATGCACACAACCTTAAGCATAAACACACATACAAATGTGTATATTTTTACATAACAATAAAGGAACTTATACGTACACTTCTACTGTGAATTATTACTTAGTATGAACTTATTACTTAATTACATACAAATACTTGTATTAAATAATAAATATTTACTAATTTAATGGCTGTATATGTACTCTGTGTATAATATATTTACATACATATATATGTATGTAAATGATTTTAAATAAACATTCAGCTAAACCAAAAAAATATCTATTGATTTTCTAGATTTGTCATCGATTTACGTTGGAAAATATTCCAGGAATAAGTGGGGCATAATATTTATTATATTAGGTCTACAACTTTGCTTCCGCCGTTTTTTTGTAAATTTAAGTTTTTTTGCATAAAAATGGTTACAAATGTCAGCCGCACTTTTCTTGGAATTAAAAAAGAAAATCAAAATTTTCCGCAAATGTCGAGAATTCGGCTCCAAAATTGACATCAGCTGAGAATAAGTTTGGGATGCAAACAGATCTCTACAAATATTTTGTTGGGTTAATGTTGACACAAATGTCCAAGATCGATATAAAAAAAATCGATTTAATCGACCAGTGCTTGACCTCTAGAGACATCTATTGGAAAACGGCGGAAGCAAGTTGTAGATAAAAAAACTAACGGTTATATTATAAAAGCTCTTTTTTGCATGCCATCAGCAACTACTCGAAAAAAAAAATAAAATTTACCATTTGAAAATAGTTGAAATCGGACTCCAACCACACCTATTTCTCATAAATCTTAAGGGGTTAGCGGTAGTCAGGATTTTCAAGAGATACAGTTTTTTTGCATTTTCGTTAAGTGTAATATCTTAAAAATATTCTCTGAAAATATGAAGTTTATCCGATAATTCATTTTCAAGTTATTCGACAAATAACAAAGAGCGCTCGGGCACTCCAACACGCTAGTGTGAACCTTTAAATGCGTTTTTCTCATTTGAGTTTCATGTTTTTTTGAACTGGTGACAACTTTAACTCGATAACCGCTCAGTAGATTTTAATGAAATTTATACAGCTTTTAGAATACCTAATAAACTTGGGGCTGAGTGAAGCTTTGTTTTAATTTTCAAAAATTTCGATTTTCAAGACCTATTAACGGTTGATTTTTCCCGAAAATCTAGAAAAAAATTTCTCGAGGCCGCCATTTTGTTAATTTTTGAAAAAAAAAAAAAATGCTTCGATCCTGCCCAGGATTAAAACTAATTTTTCTTATCCGATTGATTTTAGATGAATATCCTGGGACTTATGATTGTCCCCGCAAGTACCTATTTTTGGAACTGGGTCAACACAAACAGCTATAACTTTGGAAATTGTACATTTTTTTTCAAACTTCCGTGACTTCAAGTCAAAATATTGTGTAATAATATATTTATATTATACATATTATTACTTTTGTAAAATGGCATGATTTAATATTATACTTTCAACTTACTACAATTAAATCAAGCAAATAGTGTCCTCAAGGCGTGGCACAACTTATATAAAAATAGTTGACATCAGAATTTGACTTCTGAAGCCCCCAAATATCACGTGAGCTGCATTGCAGGTCTACATGATTGCTGAAATATACAAGAAAGTCAATACTCACCAGCAAAAATAAAATCTCAATTAGTTTGTTTTTGTTTTTCTTTATTATTATTATTTAATAATGTTTCAATTTTACAATAATTCACTTTTCGCTAATAAACTTCAAGAAAACTACGCATAGATTTACAAAACTTAAACTATAAAGAAATTTCCGTTTACATAGTCATGTAAGTATATATGTAAATGTATATGTATGTGTTGGATTACTCTTAAAAACAGCTTACAGACATGCTTCTATATACATGTTTACATACTAAATATGTATGTATATATGTTTCTTTTTTCTAACACTAAATAATTAATATTGCATACTTATACAAATTATGTATAGGTATATAAATATATATACAAGTATATAGATATCAAATACACAACATACAAAATAAATTTATAGTTAAATATTTTAATAAATTTTTTTTTCGAAAATCATATTAAATGCTACGAAAAATTTGTTGACTCTTATCAAAAATGTTGAAAACACCTGTTTTATATTACATATAGAATAATGAAATTTTAGATATGTTAGTATGTGGGTATACACAATGAAGTTTACAAAAAAAATTATTGTTTGATTAATTGTTAAAAATTGTTAAGATTTCATTTTGTTTTATTTTATTTTTGTTATATTTTGAATGTGGATTTTTTGTTTGTGTTTGAGAGTGTATAACGACTGAAGTGCAACTGTACATTATTATATATGTGGTTACATACATATGTATATTGATTTTTTATTTGGGAATTGATAGTTAAAAACTTAGTTTTATATTGTTAAAAAAAACATATTTCAAAAATGTCCATAAAAGTATATAACTGTATACTTATCGCACTCGAAATTCAAGCCAACGATTTTAATGATTTAAATTCATTTAAATTCAGTTTGAAGTTTTCTCAAAATGTGGCAAAGCTTTAATTGACTTTAGTTTAGGTTTAAATATTTCAGTTTTGTTCTATTATTATTGTTTATGAGAGATATTTTTTTTATTAATAATATAAACTTTTATTAAAAAAAGTTATTTTTCGGAGTTTAAGGGGCACACCTAGTGTGAAATTTCAAAAAAATAAATTTTTTTTTGGTTCATATTTCGGTAGATTACACCTTTAAAAATAACATATTAAAATTTCAAATCGATATCTCAAATAGTTTTTGAGTTATAGCAATTTAAAGAGCAGCCGCGCAGTTAGAGAGTCTCATTAGCTATGAGACGTACTTGAGGTATTGTTCAGAGCCTACTGTACTGAGAAAAGCTTCTTCAGCTGAACAAGCCCTTTTCGAAGAAGAGGAAGGTGAATTATATGGCCCTGGAATAGCAGATTAGCTGCAAGTATGATTTTAAACCCCTTATAACAGTGAAAACGATCATTTTATCTTTTTCTAGAAATTTGCTGCAGTGATTACTCAAAAACAAATGATCCGATCACTATCGAATTTTTTTACATGTTCTATATATAGTTCTCCGTACAATGACCTATCGATTTTTGATGATTTTTGATCTGATAAAAAAATCGAATTTTGGCAGGCCAAAAACGAACAAAATTTTGGTTAAAATTCGACTATATTTTTTAAAAAGCCGTCATATTGTCAATTTTTGATTTTTTTTTTATCGTAGGTCATTGTACAGACAATCTTATCTAGTTTAAGGAGAATTTTTTTTTTAGATTTCATCCACGGAGAAGGACCTTTTTTTTGTGCCGTTGGAGATCGACTATAACTTAAAAAATATTTAATTTTTTTTTCAAAAATTTCACTGTATATTCTTGAAACATGTATAAATATATTCTTAAAATTTTGAAATAATTGATAAAGTAGTTTTTTTTAATAAAAATTCCCAAAAATCACCTTTTTTTAGGCCATAACACTAGGTGTGCTCCTTAAATTTTAATGCATTTACGACCATAAATTATCGAAATTGTTGTATTTTGGAAAAATTTCGAAAGTTGAACATCCATAACTCAAAATTCTCCATAATTGGTACTTTTGAATGGGCAAAATATCTAAAATTTCATAAAAATTACCATCCGTATCTCGGAATTCTCTTTAACTCCAAGTTTTTTTTGAATTACAGTCATTTGAGTTAGAGAAGTTCAACTGTATATACTTGACATGCACTTCCAGTTGATACACCCTTTAGAAATGTAATGTTTAAAAATTGAATTTCACTATTTTCCGTGATTTCTACAATTTGGTTATGATTTCTACATTTTTGTTATATTTTCTTGGTTCTGTTATTATAATTTCTTAGTTCTTTCGTTACAATTTCTTAGTTCTTCTTTTATTATGATTTTCGTATAAATTTGTATCTTAAAAATACATTGTTTTCAAAATTTTTTATTTCGATATGTACTACAATTGATTTGTGATGTATAGTGTGGAGAGTTTACTAGCTTACTAACTAAGCTAAACGATTTCTACAGGTGTTAGTTATTACTAGCAAGTATGCAGAGCTTATACTAAGATAACTAAAATCAAGTCTTAGTACGATTTGTTAATATTAATAATTTTTGTTGTTGTTACTTTAGATTTTTTTTTGTTTTTGCTTGCAGATTCTTTACTTGAGTACACAACTACGCCATTTTTATTTATGCAGACTTTTTGCACTGCATAATTTCAGCAAAGTCTAACTTAAGGCGCATATGCTTTGCCATTTGCATACTCATTTGTCAGCAAACTGCTTTTTTACCTAACCATTTTCTCGTGTATTTTGTCTTTAATTATTCATAAATATATATAACAATAGTATTCAGTATGTTCGAAAAGTTCATATACATATGCATATAGTAGTTATGCAAGAGTTTAGTAAAAATTTACAAAAATGTCTGTAAACTACTTATTATAAAAAAAAAATAAAAAAAAGATTTCTACAAAATTTGTCCAAAAATTTGTAAAATCAACAAATCAACAATATAAACAATTTATATATAAAAAGAGACAGAAATGACTTGTCTTTACGCCACAACAGCTTCACTTTTTGCTTCACTAGTCATATTTGGTGCAACTAATTTGCTAGCTTTGCGGAGAGTGAGAGAATCTTAAAGACGCATGCCATGGTACTTAGCGAACGCTTTGCACAGGCAGAATGCCAAAAAGATGGCGAACAAATGTACAATGCCAACGCCCAGCAGCACGCCGATAATGATTTCGCGATGGGAAATAATCCAGTCGGTGAATACCTCATAGCAGCCCTGAAAGCAATAAATACATGATATAAAAAGAAATATCATGACATATTTTGCTTGACTATGCAAAAATCGCATGACATATTTTTATAATATGCTACTTTCACTAGTAATTTACCTTCTTGTAGTAACTATTGCTTTCGCTGGGATTTATCACACAATCATCGTCGCGTGGCAACATTTGGCTCATATCCTTCAGCACACAGCACGCTTCGGGTAGCGTACGATTACCCTTGTTGCTGACCCATGCGAGTGAGGCATCAAAGTCGCGATAGTCATTCACACCACAGCAGCTCATTTGGCTCATCAGTTGATTCCACATGAGTGTGACGGCGTCCATATTCTCGTGGGTGGAGTAATAATCGCTGATGGTCGATTGCAAGAAGGTCTTCGTTTCAGCGCGCGCCTAAAAGCATACCAAAAATGTTATTGATTTGATGGAAAAATGGCAATTGTGTTGAGTACACTAACCTTTTCTTTATAGAAGGCAGCCAAGCCACCGGCGACTATTTCAGCAATGAGCAGCAGAATCATAAAAACGCCATACTGAAAATAAGAGCGAAAGAGAAAATGTTGAAATATATGGCTGAGATTTTATTAAAAACATATGTTTCGTAGAACTTTTTTGACAAATTGTTTCTTTAAATATCTTTAAAATTGAGAGGGTTTTATATATGTATAGTAAAAAAATCAAAATTTATTTACAAAAAAAATTAATTAGTGGTTGCCACATGTCCACATCATTCAAAATATGTAAACAATACAAAAAATGTAATACAATTTTTCAATAACTATTTTATGGAGTTGCCACTTAAAATATTTTTTTTAATATATTGGAAATTTTCAGAAACTTGCAGAACATTTTTATTTAAATTTATGCACAAATTGTCGAATAAGTATGTTTGTATTAGAACAGATTTAAAAATTTATAGAATTCCTCATTAAAAAATAAAAACCCATGTGTCCTTATTTCATTTGTAATAAATACGCTACAATTTTTCAATATCCATAGCAAAAAATATTTTACCGAAAAATTATTTTTACATGGTTGCCACTTTTTTTGAATTTTTTTTGTTTATCAAATATGTTGGAAATTTATAAAAACTTGGTGAAAATTTGAAATATGTGCAAATCTTAATATTAAAGTAAGTATAACTTTGAACAGCGTTGCCACTTTTATGAAATTTCTTATAAAAAAAGGAAATTACAAATGAATAAAACAGTATACATAAAAAGAGAGCTTTTTAAGAAAGATTTTACGCAAAAAAGGTATAATAGCGCTGCCAACTGATTAAAAAAAATCAATAGAACATTTTTTGAAAATTTGCCTATTACAATATTGAGCATAATAAATATAACATTTTGTTTATATTGATATTCATTTATATACTGAATGCCAACAGTCCTTCAAATATCAAATATCGTTGTTTTAATGGGATAGGGGTAGTCAGAGACACGAATAAATTAGAATTTTCAATAATTCTTTTTGCTATTAAATCATGTTATTTTACAAAAGGCATAATATGGCATTTTTACACAATGTTTTTACTTGAAGTCACGAAAATTTGACAAAAAAATATAATTTCCAAAGTTATAGCTGTCTGTGTTGACCCAGTTTCAAAAAAAAAAGGTCCTTGCGGTGACAATCATAAGTCCTTGGAGATTCAATTAATATCAAACGGTTAAAAAAATTAGTTTTATAAATAAATAAACCTGGGACTGATCGAAGCTTTTTTGTTTCTTTTTCAAAAATTAATAAAATGGCGGCCTCAGGAAATTTTTTTCTAGATTTTCAGGAAAAAATCAACATTTGGGGTGAAAAAAAATCTTTGGTTCAAATCCGAGTTTATTATGCATTCTAAAAGCTGTAGAAATTTCATTAAAATCTAACGAGCGGTTTTCGAGTTACAGTTGTCACCAGTTCAAAAAACATAGTTTTTAGAAAATAGCATTTAAAGTTTCACACTAGCGTGTTGGAGTGCCCGAGCGCTCGTTGTTATTTGTCGAATAACTCTAAAAGCAATTATCAGATAAACTTCAAATTTTCACAGTATATTTTTAAGATATTATCTACACTTAACGAAAATGCAAAAAAAAAATTGATTTTTTTTAAATCCTGACTACCCCTAACCCTTTAAGGGGTTATGTGGATTTCAAAATTTCAAAATTTGCAAAAACATTTTATTGTCTTATTAAATATAAATAATTTATCCAAAAATATTAAAGCAATCTGAGTAATATTCTAAGAGATATACCCTTTGGGAATTCCGTCCGTCAGTGCGAATGTAAGCCTTTAAAAGCGTTTATCTTAAAACTAAAATTTTCAAGTCGGTGGACACGATAACTCAAAAAGTTATGAAGCGATTTTGTTCAAATTTTGCACATATCTTTGGAATAACATTATCTAGTTAATGAACGAAGGATTTTTTGATTTTTTATTATAACTATCTTTTTCGAGCCAATATAATACTAAAAAATTGAGTTTATTGGTTTAAATTCTGTCTAAAATTCAAATTTCATTATTTTTTTCCTTCATTCATTAACCAAATTTAGCCATGTACTATCGAAATATTTTTGAGTTATAATGTCCACCGCAAGACCTTTTTTTTGACACGTAATGGGAAATAAGGTGCCGATGGCTGAGTTTTCGGAATTTTTAAATAATAACCCAGGCCAACACTCAATTTGCTTCTTTGAATTTATCAACTGATTTTTTGTCGGTCTGTGTAATTTTACAATACAGTCGAACCAAATTTTTTTTTTTAATTTTTATAAGTTTCCGAAAAAAAGAAGTTATAAAATTTCAAATTTTTTCAAAGTTTAAAAAAAAAAATTCAAAATTTTAAGAAAAAAAAATTGACTTTAAGTTGCAAAACAAGTAGTTTAATTAATACTTTTGTCCAACTTTTTTAGTTCAAATAGAAGATAATTTAATACTGAAGCTAGATCACTTTGGTTTTCTTCGATCGGACATATATTCTTTTTGCTATCGCCGGCACCGTTTTCTAACACTTGTGAAAATGAAAACTCGAGAAAACGCGCTTTAAAGTCTGCCTGAGCATTCGCACCTGCTCGACGCTCGGCCACTAAAACTGCTCTAGCTTCGAAAATATGTCGAATTGGCCTCTGGAATTTGAAAGACATATTCTTGGATAGTTTTGGAAGAGATTTAAAACAAAACAAAAAATCGATTTTTTTAAGCCTGTAAAGCAGACTACTGCCTTAAGGCTTAGCACATTGTAAAGGGACGAGCGTAAAAAGTGAAGACAGCAAACACAAGCAGCAGCAGACACAAGCACTGCTTTTTTTCCGGCACTCAACTGTGCACTTAGCCTTACTTATAGCAGTGCAATGGCCATAGTTTTAATTTTTTAGGAAAAATTATACATATAACATTTATGACACAATTAACTACTTAGTGATGCAGCGATTAATTTGCAACAACGAGCCACTGGAGTTGAGACGACCTATTAGTGACGAAATGGCATTCAGCCTGCTTCTGTTGCTTCAAAGTCGCGTAGAAAGTGCAGCAAATTAAATTTCTGTGTGCGCATGCTGAAATTAAATGGAGCAATTACATGCCTCCTTTTGCGCGACTGTCGCTGACAAGTTAACTACAAAAGCTGCCACAAACAGACCAAACCAGCTTTAAGCTATTTGCAAGGCATTGTCGTTGTGCGAAAATTGCATTAATGTTGTGAGCATCGGTTTAAAGTACATTGCCCGAAATTTAATTTAGAAAAAAAATTCACGATTTGTTTGATCTGAACAATATTAAAAATCACATAAATTCAAACCACCCAAAACTCCAGCACTGAAAATATTTTATATTAGCCACCTGATAAATATATGTCATTACACAGAGAAGGATCTCTCCCTCAGAGATCTTATATCTTGGTTTATCTGTATTTCATCGCTTTATAAATAATTTTGAGAAGTTAAAAAATAAGGAGGCAGTATGACCTTCGGTTTTCCCTTTATAATTCAGTATGTACATCTTGAAAACTGCATTCATAATCAAATAAACATTTATACAGACATATAAGATAACGGTAAATATAATGAAAAAATATAACCATAGATAATTCTAACTGCCCGTAAAAAATACATTTATAACGACATCATAAAAAATGAGTGGTCCATATACCAACACACCTATACACACACAAATGTCGAAAATTATAAACAATTGTCGTGTGATAACGGCATTAAGATGCATTTTTATATTTTTATAAAGTCAGTTGCCGACGAGTTACCTTCAAAACGCCCATTAGCGGTTGAAAAATGTTTGGATTGTGCAAAAAATCGGAAGGTGTCTTCAAATATGAATTCCGGCGACAGTTGCTGGCATCAATATGCAGTAAGATAATAACAAATTATTTTTTTACCTTTTCCAAAAAGTGAAGTGAAATTGAAATTAGTGTGGAAATTGTTTTCATTTGCAAACAATGAAAACCATCTATGAGGGAAGCTAAAAAAATAAAATGTATCTGATTGAAATGAGCTAATAGTGGTTTAACAGTCTACATTTGAAATATTCCTGTTTCGTGGTTTTTATGTAAATTTTTATAAAAGGTTAAGTGATAACACAAGTAGTCCCACTCTGGAAAACTACGATAATAATTACTCACAACGATAGGAAATTATCTAACTGATCCTGACCTTTCCACTCTACAAATAAAAATTCGTCTATAAGAAGAAACTATATAACTATAACTAAATTCCATTTTTGGCATGACAAAGAGAATTCCTTTGAATTTCAGGCATTAAAGTCTTCATATCCGATATCTGGGATCTTGAAGTAGGCGTAGTTGTAAACCGCTTCTATGCTTTTGAAGTTGAAAGTTGGAGTTAAATTTTATTGAAATTTTTAGTCCGTAATATATGAGCACATCTATATGTGGAGAAATCGAAAGTCAAAAACTCTTACATTAAATATATGTATGTTCGATTCGATATTCTCCAAGGCTTCGCGAATCGACGACAACCTGTGATAATTTATAAGCAAAAGACATTAGTGCTTTAACTTAAGGGTTTTCGATAACACCTATAAAAGTTATACAAATATTATAAAGGGTGTTGTTTTTAAGACATTTGGTTTTCAAGAAGAAATAAAATGCATATAATTCAATGTAATGGTCAAGAATTTAGCTTTATTACAAAGATAATGGTTTCCCCATTCTGTTTTAAAGACTATTTCGGGCATGTGACCAACTCCGTCGTCATATTTTTCCTTGCTCTTTTGACATTTCTCTTCAGTAAGATTTGCCATTTCATCATGGAAAGATATACGAAGCAATACGAATCGAAATTATTAAAATTTACTATCGAAATTCGGAGTCAGTGGCCTCAACTTTAAGAGTGCTACGTCCAATTTATGATAAGGCTCATTTCTGGCTGAATGGCTTCGTCAATAAGCAAAATATGCGTTATTGGTTAGGTAGCAAACCACACGTACCTCATGAGTCTCCATTGCATCATTGAGCAGCACTTCTTCCGTCCGTGATGATCAAGACTGGCACATTACAGTGAATGGGAATTGCTACCGCTCAATGTTAACCGAATATTTTTGGCCCAAATTGGATGACATAAACTTGGACAATATTTAGTTCCAATAGGACGGAGCCACAAGCCACCCAGCGAATGTCACAATCGCAGTATTGAAAACCAAGTTTAATGAGCGTGTTATCTCACGAAATGGCCAAGTAAATTGGCCACCGCGGTCGTGCGATATAACGCCGTTAAACTATTTCCTATGTCTATGGTCTCTGTCAACAAGCCAGCGACGATTGATAAACTTTGTACGGATATCGAATGTGAAGTTGCAGCAGTATCGGCCGATTTATGCTTGAAAACCGTCGAAAATTGTGTTCAGCGTCTGGACTTCGGCAAGTGTGCCTGTGGTGGCCATGCAATAGAAATCGAATTCCATACATAATGGCATCGAATGTACATTCACAGAAATAAAGAATTTTATTCCGTTTTTGTTTTATTAAAAAAAAAACTTTTGTACCGCGGGTTATTGAAAAACCCGTTATAGATATTTGTCTTAAGGATTGCGTAAAACGAAATGATATCTTATTACATTTACAAGCTCAATGCAAGTATATGAACGTATAAGTAAATATTAACTTGTTAAATTATCTATTAAATTTAATTCAGAGACGGAATTCTCGCATAAACTCATTAGATAAATGTTTATATTTTATTTGCTTATCTAAATTATCTAAATTTTTTTATCAAATTTCCAGTTACGATCACGTCATTTTGCCATGGCTTCGCTTTCGGTTGGTTGTCGGTAATTCTTGCCAAATTGCAGTCGCCCACAGAAACTGAATTGGACTTTGTCATTAATGTAGAGGAGAGTTCTTGGTTTGGTGGAATGTCATCGCTGGGCGGTGTTTGCGGTAATGTCGTCTATGGCGGTCTTGTAGACCTTATCGGGCGTAAAGCTAGCAATTATTGCCTGGCAGTGCCTTATATAGTGAGTGCATAGAGAGGTTTGAAGAAATCGGTAGTCTTATATGCGAGTTTACTTTATTATAACAGGTTTCTTGGATACTCATATATTTTGCAAGCTCCGTGGAATATCTGTATGTGGGCCGTTTTTTAGCTGGCGTCACAGGCGGTGGCACATATGTCATCATACCGATTTTCATTGGTGAAATTGCGGAACCAAAGTACGTAAATTTTATACAACCTCAAGTCTAAAAGAGTGTTTTTTGTACTAGGATATAAACTAATCAGTTATTTAAATATTTTTGTATCCATTTAAGAGCATTTTCTTCTCTATCACTTTCAGAATACGCGGTCGCTTAATCTCACTATTTTCTCTAACTTTATATAGTGGCACATTATGTGGTTATATAATAACAGCACGCATGCGATACCATTTAATACCGATTGTCGGTGTAGTAATACCGTTAATTTTTGTGATATTTCAAATCTTTTTCCCGGAAACACCAATGTACTTGCTACAACGTGGACGAGATGAACGCGCTAAAGATTCCTTGAAGTTCTATCGCAACTACGAACCGACCACAAAAGAGAGTGCAACGGAATTTGAAGAGGCATTCCAAAAGCTAAAGAGCGATGTGACTAGTCATCAGGCAAATGAGAATAGTGTGACATGGCATGATTTCTGTAAGTGAAAGCCTTAAGCTGATAACACGAAATAATTAGGTCACTTTCGCTCTCTCTTCAAATGACAGGTAATAAACGCGCTGTGATTGCCTTTGGCAATGGTCTTGTGCTCATGTGGCTGAATGTCTTCTGTGGCTCCTATGCGTTACTTTACTACACTTCCAGTATTTTTGTCGCCGCACGCACCGAACTGCATCCAGACACGAATACCATTATAGTGGGTCTGGTGCAAGTCACCGGTGTTTATACGGCAACTATTATGGTCGATACATTTGGTCGCCGTCCGTTGCTGATATTCTCCTGTGCTGCCACCGGTGTGGGCATGACGATATTTGGTCTGTACGGTTATCTCTTGACAAACACCTCGGTCGATTTATCGTCTGTTAGCGCTTGGTTGCCGCTGGTGAATGTTTGCCTCATTATGTTCGTGATCAATTCGGGTCTAATACCAATTCCATTTGTTTTGCTAGTGGAGTTAATGCCACCGAAGGCGAGTCAAAATACTGCTATTATAAATTCTATATAACCTAACCTATATTTTTGTTTTAAATAGATAAGAGCCAAAGCGTCCGCTATTTGCTTGGTGCTATTCAATAGCATCGCTTTTCTTCTCATGAAAATGTTCCCGATAACATTGGTTGCTTTCGGTCTCTATCTGCCGATGTGGTTCTTCGCGGTTACAAGTTTTCTTGGCTTGATTTATGTAGTGGTCTTCATTAAAGAAACCAATGGCATGTCGCTCAACAAAGTTGAAGCATGAGTATTGTAGTTATATATGTAGTACAAAATTGGGGGTTTAATAGTCAATAAGTTATATTATATATACTAAGGGTAATATCGATGTAAGTGCGGAAATAAAATGAAAATTAGTTTTAATTTGTGTTATTTTTTTAAATGTCCTCTAATGATCCATTTTACACACGATACTTTTTATAATTTCGCTAATTGTTACTCAGAGTTTAATAGTTCTTTTTGTTGTTATCGAAATGTTCAAGAGGGTATTAACCACGACCACCCACCATATAACGCTTATGTTCGAGAACACTAAAACTAGAACATAAAATAAAAAAAAATTAAAGCACATGGTATATCCATGACAAAGTTACCACGCCTGATTTCAATTTCTGTCCCAATCCAATATTCCAATGCCCAATTTCGTATAATTATTTACGCGTTTCTGGGAAGGAGTCTTTATCAGCTTTTTACATCCATATAGACAATTATAGACGTGTAAACATGGAGTTCACTAACGCCGAAATTGGCGCTATTTTAAAGTTTTCCTTCGTTAAAGGCAAATCCACTAGAGAAACGTTCCGTGAGATTAGTGGAGTTTTTATGGATGGTACTCTATCACTTCGAACTGCGGTGGAATGGTTTCGACGATTCGGAGCGGGTGAAAACGACACTATGGATAAGCCAGCCAACGGAAGACCTGTGACAACGAATATCGATAAAATTATGGAAAACATCGAGTTAGACCGACATGTGTCATCTCGTGACATCGCCCAGGAGATGGGAGTTAGTCACCAAACCATTTTAAACCATCTGCAGAAGGCTGGATACACAAAAAAGCTTGATGTTTGGGTGCCGCATGATTTGACGCAAAAAACCTTCTGGACCGAATCAACGCCTGCGATATGCTGCTGAAACGGAACGAATTCGACCCATTTTTGAAGCGGATGATGACTGACGACGAAAAATTGATCACCTAGGACAATATCAAGGGAAAACGGTCATGGTCGAAGGCCGGTGAATCGTCCCAAACAGTGGCCAAGTGGAGATTGACGGACAGGAAGGTTTTGCTGTGTGTTTGGTGGGATTGGAAGGGAATCATCCACTATGAGTGGCTCCCACAAAGCCAGACGCTTAATTTTACCATCTACTGCGAACAACTAGACTGTTTGAAGCAGGCGATCGAACCAGACGCCAGACCACACACTTCATTGATGACTCGTCAGAAGCTACGGGAGCACGGATGGGAGGTTTTATCGCATCCACCATATAGCTCGGACATAACGCCAGGTGATTACCACCTATTCCTGTCCATGGCGAACGCCCTTGGTGGTGTCAAGTTGAACTCAAAAGAGACTTGTGAAAAGTGGCTGTCCGAGTTCTTCGCATATGGAAACAGATTATTGAACGAAACGACGCATATTTCAACTAAATCCGATCACTGCAACACTTTTTATAAAGCATTGAATAAATAGCAAAAAAGCGGAAGGGAGATATTTGACAACCTTATTTCGGATGAGTTTGCTGTTTAGTAAATGTATATATTACAATTAAGCGTGTTAATTGAGTTCGAAACATGGAGCAAATTCTTCGGTAAAACTGTCAGCCTAGTTGTCAATTTTTTGACAAACGATGAATGGTTGATTTATTTGCATTGGAAAATTGTCTCTCTGTTGTATGAAAGGGTAGGATTTCTGGAAACTTTAAGCGCCTAACTCCCTTCGATTACAATTTTGATGATTATTTTCCTAACCCAATATGTATACTATATTTATATTTGCAAGAAATCTAAAAACCCTCTATTGTACGTTCGTTGTATTGCAAGATTTATTCTCTTCTTCTCTTCAACTCCCAATTAATTTCCCATATTTTTCTTAGTTTACCCATGCATTTATGCTCTCCAGCTTTAGCAATCAAAGAGTGTACTCTTACACATTGAGTACAAGTCACATAAACTCAGAAAATACGTAGACATGTTCATTTTGTCAAATTCCTAATGAATGAAATTACACAGAGAGGGATCTCTCACTCAGAGAGTTGTTTAAGAATTTCCCCGCAATAAATTATAGTTGATCTTATAGCTTAGTGTATCTGTATTTTATAGCTTCATAAATAATTTTGAGAAGTTTAAAAAATAAGCCGATTTAGCCGAATGGGTAAGTAACTCGTGGCAGTATGACCTTCGGTTTTTCCCCATCATAACCGACTGTGAACATTTTGACAACTGCATTCATTATCATATACATTTAAGATAACGGTAAATATAATGAAAATATAACCATAGACAAACGGAGTCTGTCTGAAATGCTTAATTGCATTTATATTTATTATACTAACTGCCTGCAACAAATACATTTATAACAGCTTCATAAACAAATGAGTGGTCCATATAGCAAGCACCAAATCCATGCATACAAATGTCGAAAATTATAAACAATTGTAATGTGATAACGGAATATGCTGCCAGTAACGGTATTAATATGCATTTATATATTTATATAAAGTCAGTTCTCGGTGAGATCTCTTCAAAAGCGCGGCTGGCATTTCGAAACGCCCCATAGCGCGGTGTTGACTATCAAAGTACCCCTTGCGTTGTGTGAATTTAGTGCCCGAATATAAAAATCTTTTGAAAAATGTTTGGATTGTGCAAAAAATCGGAAGGTGTCTTCAAATATGAATTCCGCCGACAGTTGCTGGCATCAATGTGCAGTAAGATAATAATAAAAATATATTTGAATCTATTAAAAAGTAAAGTGAAAATGAAATTAGTGTGGAAATTCATTTTATCTTGCTAAAACCAACCGTTAATCGGCAATAATTTTAAATAATTGAAAACATGATGTGTATTAGAAGAGAATTCGAACAGTTTATGTGGTGAAAAAAATCAAAGTTTCTGCTATAAGTGAATTTGGTTTATATACACCAATTTCAGTAATGCCATTATCAAATTATAGCAATTTTTTTCCAGCATAAATCATACGTTTAAAATTGCAATATAGTGGAATAAAGAAAATATTTTTGAAATAAAGAAAAATTTTAAAAACTGAGTGTGGTTTAAGGAGGCATTGAAGACATAATTCTGGTTAAACTCCTGTCCCTGCCCTAATAAAGAGTGAATATTTCTATGAGAAGCCTTGAGTTACAATGCTAGCCCGAAAAATCGAAATAATGCCAACAATTTAGGGCAATATAAAAGTAATGTTATTGACATTTATTCTAACAACAGTCAATCCTCTCTTGGTAATGACAAGTTTTTGAGAGAATTTCTGCCATGAAAATAAAGTCTCATAAATTACATTGTAATCCTTTTCGAAATAGTTTAAAGTTTTATGATCATCCTATCTTCATAACGGAAACTTTCGGTCAGCTAATTCGAATACATATTTGTTTTGAGGTTTCTAATAATAAACAAGTAAGGAAAGGCTAAGTTCGGGTGCAACCGAACATTTTATACTCTCGCAATTTATTGAAGAAATTTAACCAATACATATATGCGGAATAAAGCTCACCGTATTTTTGAAAAATCTACAATTAGGTATATGGGAGCTAAGAGAACATACTTTTGAAAAACCTACAATGAGGTTGGAAATGTTATGACCCGATTTTAATAATTTTTGGAACAGAGACACACTATGAGAAGAAAACAATTTCCTCTGAATTAAATTGAGATATCTGAGAGATTTACCCATATTTTCGGTTAAAATTTATCCTTAGGCGCTGAGTTCAACATGTTTGATATCTGGGGCCTTGAAAAGTTATGGTCCGTTTTCGACAATTTTTTCACAAGTGAAGCCAGAGATGATATGCACTAATTGTGTAAAGTTTTATTCCGTTATCTTCATTGGTTCCTTATGTTTACATTATAAAGTGAAGGAATAAGATGGATTTCAAAATTGAGTTATAAGGAAAGTAGTAGTGGTTGTGAACCGATTTCCCATTTTTTGTCCGTGTTATCAGGGTCTCAAGAAAATATTATATACCGAATTTCATTCAAATCGGTCGAATAGTTCTTGAGATATGGTTTTTGACCCATAAGTAGGCGACGCCACGCCCATTTTCAATTTTGTAAAAAAATCTCAGTGCAGCTTCCTTCTGCCATTTCTTATGTGAAATTTAGTGTTTCTGATGTTTTTTGTTAGTGAGTTAACCCACTTTTAGTAATTTTCAACCTAACTTTTGTATGGGAGGTGGGCGTGGTTATTATCCGATTTCAACTATTTTCATGGTGTGTGGTGGGGTATGTAAGAGACCCGACTGCAGAAAGTTTGGTTTATATAGCTTTATTAGTTTGCGAGTTAAATACAAATAACCGATTTGTGGGCGGGGCCACGCCCACTTCCCCAAAAAAATTAAATCCAAATATGCCCCCTCCTAGTGCGATCCTTTATTCCAAATTTTACTTTTATATCTTGATTTATGGCTTAGTTATGACACTTTATGTGTTTTTGGTTTTCGCCATTTTGTGGGCGTGGCAATGGTCCCATTCTGCCCATTTTCGAACTTGATCTTCTTATGGTGCCAAGGAATATTTGTGCCAAGACGGACGGACGGACGGACAGACAGACATTCGGATTTGAACTCCACTCTTCACCCTGATCACTTTGGTATATATAACCCTATATCTAACTCGTTTAGTTTTGGGTGTTACAAACAACCGTTATGTGAACAAAACTATAATACTCTCTTTAGCAACATTTGTTGCGAGAGTATAAAAATAAAAGATCAGAGCATAATTAGATCAAAAAAATATGCTTTAGGTATATAACAAGAAAGGAAAGTATAAGTTCGGGAGTAACCCGATTTTAACCATTTAATTTCTATAAAATATCTTAGAGATTTTCCGATATTTTCGTTAAGGCCTTGGGGCCTTGAAACGTTATAGTCCGATGTCTATTTTAAGACGTCACATTAAAAATGCAGTATTTGTTCAAAGTTTTCGAAATCTTTACAGGTGCTTATTTTATTATATTGTAAAATGAACGAATCAGACGTACTTCAAAATTGAGGCAGTAGGCGTAGATATAAACCGATTCTATGCTTTTGAAGTTGAAAGTTTCAGTTACATTTTATTAAAATTTTTAGCCCGTAATATGTGACCACATCTATATGTGGAAAAATCAAAAGTCAAAATCTCTTACATCAAATACAGTGGAACTTCCTATATCGCATGGAGGTGAATAAAAAATATGATATTACAATTATGGATTGCATAAATCATGTAATAGCAAACTGCAACAAACATAATTACATGTTTTAATGTATTTATATAAAACTTTTTACGAAGTAAATAAATAAAACTTTGGGGAAATCTATATTTTATACCTTTTTGAAAAATTTATGTTGTAATGAAAACTTCTATAACTCGAAGTCTCTCAAACTAGAAGTTTTTTTGTGGATTATGGTGATTCGAATTAGAGAAGTTCCACTGTATATGTATGTTCGATTCATTGCTCGCTAAGGCTTAGTGAAACGAAGACAGCTATTGATAATGTATAAGCAAAACGGATAAATCATTTAGCCGAAGGATCTATTCCTATATACAACCTTTAAAATCTGAATACAAATATAGTAAAGGGTGTTTATTTAATATGTGTGGTTTTATGTTTTAGCCAATAATTTTCTTCTTCTTGACTGGCGTAGACAACGCTTACGCGGTTATAGCCGAGTCCACAACAGCGCGCCGTTTATATCTCGTTTTGGCAGTTTGGCGCCAATTGGTAATGCCAAGTGAAGCCAGGTCCTTCTCCACCTGGTCCTTCAAACGGATTGGAGACCTCCCTCTTCCTCGGCTTCCACCAACGGGTACTGCATCGAACACTTTCAGAGCTGGGGTGCTTTCGTCCACTCGGACAACATGACCTAGCCAACGTAGCCGCTGTATTTTTATTTGTTGAACTATGTCGATGTCGTCGTATAACTCGTACAGCTCATCGTTCCATCGTCTGCGATATTCGCCGTTGCCAATGGTCTGAGGACCTAGTGTCGTCTCATCTGATGTTAACATCGTCCAAGCTTCTGCACCATAAAGTAGGACGGGAATGATAAGTGACTTATAGAGTTTTGTTTTTGTTCATCGAGAGAGGACTTACAAGGCTGACATTGTTGGTGTCGTTGATACTGTTTCCCTGGTATACGAAATTATCTACAACTTCAAAGTTATGACTGTCAACAGTGACGTGGGTGCCAAGACGCTAATGCGCTGACTGTTTGTTTGATGACAGGAGTTTTCGTCTTTGTCCTTGTTCACAACCAGACCCATACGCTCGGAAGTTTGGAACTGCTTGAGCCACATGCAAAAGAATCGTTCCTGGTCACTCCCAAGTGAATGACAGTCAGGAATTTTCCTCACTTACGCGAACTTCATATTTTAGGTTTATTATAAAGAGGGTGAGGGTTTGCCATTATGTTTTAAAAATGATTTCGGGCAAATAATCAAGTAGCAGCTGTCAAAAATATCTATAGTATTGCATTATTAAAACCCACACGTTTAAAACAAAAAGCGTTATATCGTGCTCAATTTAATTGATATTGGTAGAATCGTTTGCCAAGAAAACTCGCGCCTCGATTTGTTCTCCATTATTCTATGTAAATATTTACTTAAGGCTTGCGTAAAAACGAAATGATATACAATACAAAACAAAATTATAAATTATTACATTTACAAGCTCAGTACGAGTATATTAAACGTATAAGTAAATATTTACTTTTTAACTTATCTATTTACGAGAGTAATTCAGAGACGGAATACACTCGCTCGCATAAACCCATTAGATAAATATTTGTTTTTGTCTACAAATTAAATTGCATTATTTGCTTATCTAAATTATCTTAATTTCTTTTTTATCACATTTAAAGTTACGATCATCACATTTTGCCATGGCTTCGGTTTGGGTTGGTTCTCAGTGATTCTGGCCAAATTGCAGTCGCCCGCAGAGACTGAATTGGACTTCGTCATTAATGTTGAGGAGGGTTCGTGGATTGGCGGACTGTCATCGCTGGGTGGTGGTTGCGGTAATATCGTTTATGGCATTTTAGTGGATCTCATCGGTCGTAAAGCTAGCATTTATTGTCTAGCGGTGCCGTATATAGTGAGTGTGTATAAATTTTTGAAGAAAGCGGTAGTCTTAAATGCATGTTTACTTTATTATAACAGGTTTCTTGGATACTCGTATATTTCGCACGCTCCGTGGAATATCTGTATGTGAGCCGATTTTTAGCAGGCGTCACAGGCGGTGGCACTTATGTGATTATACCGATTTTCATTGGTGAAATTGCGGAACCAAAGTACGTAAATCTTATAGAACCTCGGGTCTACAAAAATCTGAGTGTTCTTTGAACTAGTAAACTAACTTGGATCTTGTATCTATTTAAGAGCATTTCCTTCTCCATTTCTTTCAGAATACGTGGCCGCTTAACGGCACTCTTCTCTCTAACCTTAAATAGTGGCATATTTTGTGGTTATATAATAACAGCACGCATACGATACCATTTGATACCGATAGTCGGTGTAGTAATGACATTGATTTATGTGCTATTTCAAATCTTTTTCCCGGAAACACCAATGTACTTGCTACAACGTGGACGGAATGACCGAGCTAAAGAGTCCTTGAAGTTCTATCGCAACTACGCACCGACAACAAAAGAGAGTGCCATAGAATTTGAAGGGGCTTACCAAAAGCTCAAAAGCGATGTGACTAGCCATCAGGCAAATACGAATACTGTGACATGGCATGATTTCTGTAAGACACTGATGACACGAAATAATTATTTCGCTCTCGTTCTCTATCACTCACTCTCTCTCTTTCTCTTCAAATGACAGGTAATAAACGCGCTATGATTGCCTTTGGCAACGGTCTTGTGCTCATGTGGCTGAATGTCTTCTGTGGCGCCTATGCGATACTCTACTACACTTCCAGTATTTTTGTCGCCGCACGCACCGAACTGCATCCAGACACGAATACCATCATAGTGGGTCTAGTGCAAGTCACCGGTGTCTATACGGCAACTATTCTGGTCGATAGATTTGGTCGCCGTCCGTTGCTCATATTCTCCTGTGCTGCCACCGGTGTGGGCATGACGATATTTGGTCTGTATGGTTATCTCTTGAAAAACACCTCGGTCGATTTATCGCCTGTTAGCGCTTGGTTGCCACTGTTAAATGTTTGCTTCATTATGTTCGTGGCCAATTCGGGTCTAATACCAATTCCATTCGTTTTGCTGGTGGAGTTAATGCCGCCGAAGGTGAGTCCATATCCTGAATTATAATTTATATATAACCTCAGCTATATTTTTTTTCACATATTTTAAATAGATACGCGCTAAAGCGGCTGCCATTTGCTTAGTCCTATTCAACATCATCGGTTTTCTTCTCATGAAAATGTTCCCGATAACATTGATGGCTTTTGGTCTCTATCTGCCGATGTGGTTCTTCGCGGTTACCAGTGTTCTGGGCTTGATTTATATAGTGGTCTTCATTAAGGAAACCAATGGCATGTCGCTCAACAAAGTTGAAGCATGAGTTTTATAGTTATATGTATATATAGTACAAAATTGGGGGTTTAATAGTCAATAAGTGATATTATATATGCTAAGGGTGATATCTACATATGTAAGTACGGAAATAAACAAATAAAAATTAGTTATTTTTCTTGCTTCTTTTATTAATTATTCACCATGGAGATGGAATATTATCTTCCCAACCCAACAAGTAGACTATACCATATTTATATTTGCAAGAAACCTACAAACCCAAATATTAAGCCGGTGGGTTGAAAACCCTCTAATGTAACTTTTTACTGTTGCAACACTTATTCTCTCCCTACTTCCAATAATTTTTCCAGATTTTTTCTTAGTTTACCCATGCATTTAGACGCTTCACTTTCGAAACCGAAGAGTGTACTCTTACACAATAAGTACTGAGCACTCTTTACTACTGACCTCAATTCCATGCCAAGCATTCGATCAAAATTTATGATAACCCTGAGCTAAATATTGTTGCTGCTGTTGGCGGTAGCGGCTAAACTCATTGTATTGCACACTCGATGGGCATATAAATATTTTTAAAATGCAACTTATGTTAATGCGTTTCGTTGCAACAGTGAATTTAAATGCCGCTCGAACACAATGCCAGTAAAACGGGACAAACTTGAAAATTGAAAAGCAAAGCACTCAGCAAAAAGTGTATATGTTTATATAATATCATACATAAATATTTACGAGTCGATAAAGATGATGTTATATTTAGGTTGGTCTAGTAGTGAAATGGAAAATAGGAGATTTTTATAAAGTATACACTTATGTATGTAGGCATGTGGTATATACAGACTAAGTTGATTCGCTCTGTATTTATATGATGGTCTATGTTTTGACGAAAACACTCACTAAATATTGGAGGAATTCGATACCCGTATCAGTGAAATAATCTCGCAAGTGTAGTAATTGTCCGATGGGAAGTTTCTTAGTTTGACACACGACGTACAAACTGGTCAAGTAGTTTTAGGATTTAGTTTAGATTTGGATTTGGATTTTATGAGATTGGTCAAGTGATAGGATTAGGACTAGTAAGAAGACTAATTTCAAAATTTCTAAGTAGCAATATTTAAATAATTATTAAATAACTTTACGTTTTGAGTTTTGATTCGAAAATGTTTTTATCAAGATTAAACCGAGGTTTTAATAATTATTTGAGGAACGGACGGACGAGCGACATAAATTGAATGGTAAAATTCGTTTTAACTGAAGTATGGTCTACAGCTTTGCTTCCGCCGTTTTTTTTGTAAATTTAAGGCTTTTTTCACTTAGGACAGCCTCACCGTACGTATCCGCGAAAGCATTCGATGAGTCTAAGCCGCACTTTTCTTGGAATTAAAAAAGAAAAGTAAAATGTCCAGCAAAAGTCGAGAATTTGGCTCAAAAAGTGATATTTTCAGTTGAGAATTAGTTTGGGATGCAAACAGATCTCTACAAATATTTTGTTGTGTTAATGTTGACACAGATGTCAAATACAATATAAAAACAAGTAAGGAAAGGCTAACTTCGGGTGCAACCGAACATTTTATACTCTCGCAATTAAAAAAAAATGTATTTAGATAACACACAGAGTTCAACACGTTCGATATCTGGGGCTGTGAAAAGTTATAGTCCGTTTTCGACATTTTTTTCACAAGTGAAGCTAGAGATGATATGCACTACTTGTGTACCGTTTTATTCCGCTGTCTTCATTGCTTCTTTAAGTATACATTATAAAGTGAAGGTATCAGATGGAATTCAAAATTGAGTTACATGGGAAGTTGTCGTGATTGTGAACCGATTTCTCACATTTTTCACACGTGTCATCAGTGTGTCAAGAAAATATTATATACCGAATTTCATTGAAATCTGTCGAGTAGCTCCTGAGATATTGTTTTTGACCCATAAGTGGGCGATGCCAAGCCCATTTTTCATTTTGTAAAAAAATCTGAGTGCAGCTCTCTTCTGCTATTATTTCTGGGAAGTTTAGTGTTTCTGACGTTTTTCGCTAGTTAGTTAACCCACTTTTAGTAATTTTCGATCTAACCTTTGTATGGGAGGTGGGCGTGATTATTATCCGATTTCAACTATTTTCATAGTGGGTGGTACGTAGGAGAACCGACTGCAGAAAGTTTGGTTTATATAACACTATTGGTTTGCGAGATATATACAAATAACTGATTTAGGGGCGGGGCCACGCCCACTTTCCTAAAAAAATTACATCCAAATATGACCCTTCCTAGTGCGATCCTTTATTCCAACTTTTATAACTTTATTTATGGCTTAGTTACGACACTTTAAAGGTTTTTGGTTTTCGCCATTTTGTGGGCGTGGCAGTGGTCCCATTTTGCCCATTATCGAAAGCAACCTCCTCAGGCTGCCAAGGAATACGTGTTCCAAGTTTCGTTAAGATATCTCAATTTTTACTCAAGTTATCCGTTGCACCGACAGACGGACGGACGGACAGACAGACATCTGAATTTCAACTCGTCTCGTCATCCTGATCATTTTGATATATATATATAACTCGTTTAGTTTTATGACTTACAAACAACCGTTATGTGAACAAAACTATAATACTCTCTTAGCAACTTTTGTTGCGAGGGTATAAAATAATCGATTTAATCGACCAGTGTTTGACCCTAGAGACATCTATTGGAAAACTGCGGAAGCAAAGTTGTAGACCTAATATATATTTTTTCAAATTAATCTTTAATTTTATTGCAAATCTTTTTCCATAACCTTAAAATTTTAATAAAATGTTTTTTTTTTTTTTAATATTTTAAATCAAATCAAGTATAAGTTAATAAAAATTAATTAACAATCAATAATTAATCGAGTAATCATTTTGGAAAGAATTTTTTTATATAATGAATTCAAGTTCAAACATATCCACTACTGTATTTACTATGCACATAAACATAAAATAACACATTAAAAAAATATTAAAAAAAATATTTCTTATAATTGGTAACCTTCCTCATTTTTATGAAATCTTTTACAGCTAAGTAGTCATTAAAAAGACAACATTATAAGCTCTTTTTTTTGTAAAACTTGCACATCAACTTTTACCAGATTATTAGCATTATCATTTAACACTTTATTGCATTTGTTAATTTAAAAATTTTGTCACAAAAAAGCAGTACTTTGACCATGAAACTTTAATATACAATGGACAAAACGCGCTGCACACTAAAGAGGTCTCAATAGCCTGACTTGCATGCCTTATTTAAGGTGAGTAAGCAAGTATATATATACAAATACATTCGGATATACAATATATTTGGTGAAAAATGTCATTTTAAATAATCATGTATTTGCAGCGAAATAGTTTTTGATAGTTTGTACAGTAGTGGGCATTGAAATAGAAATAGTAATATTTTCAATGGATAGAAGTTTAACAATTTTGAGAAAGTATTTAGTTGTTATTACTTCAGCTAAACAATCGTAATATTTTATTTCACTTATTTTAAAATTCATATTTCTGATAGTCCAATATCAGTTTACTATGTACTTAATACTATAATCACGAAACTAGAGCAGTTTTGTAGTAGATATGGTTTATGATTTTAATTTTCATTTGTATTACAGCAATTAAAATTTAACTTAGTTAATAATAATGCACTTTATTGGTTTTCCATCTATACTAAGTACCTTTATTTTACCAATCACTTATCGCTTCAATGGCTTTAAATTGTTTACAACTGTAATTAAAATTTAGTAAACATAAAAACGAAGGTGATTGTGTGAAGCTAGAGCAATGAGAGATCTCGAAAAGAGCGTGAGAGAGAAAAAGAGGCATTATTGCTTTTTTATTAATTCTACAATTCTCCCCCGCTTTTTTTTGTAAATTTAAGTCTTTTTTTTTTGTATAAAAACGATTACAAATGTCGATGAGCCTCAGCCGCACTTTCCTTGGAATTAAAAAAGAAAAGCAGAATTTCCGACAAATGTCGAGAATTCGGCTCAAAAAGTGACATTTTCAGTTGAGAATAAGTTTGGCATGCAAACAGATCTCTACAAATATTTTGTTGGGTTAATGTTGACACAAATGTCAAAAACGATTTAATCGATTTAATCGACCAGTGCTTGACCCTAGAGACATCAATTGGAAAACGGCGGAAGCAAAGTTGTAGACCGAATAAGTAAGAAGAGCGTCACGCGGTATTAAAACTGATCCTCCAGTTGGGAGATCATACTTGGACAGCTGCAGATAAGTTTTAGGTTGTGAAATATACCTAAAAAATATGGATTTAAACCATTATGTATATAAGTATATCCCTTTACCAATCTTCCAAAACAATTGATTCTGAAACCAGCCAGTTATCTGGATTTCTAAAAGTATGGGAAACAAGCAGTTTTAACATTAGTTATTCTTTTACTTTGGGTTCCATTTTAGTACATTGACAATTTACGTCCGCCAAGATTTTTAGGATCACCACCTATGAAATAATGATCGGTTGGAACCCCTATAAATTGGAAAAGCGGAGGACAAGAACCTTATCGGACATGTAAAGGCATCTTTAGTGTCTTTTTAAGGCTTCAAAACATTAGTGAAAACACGGGAAACCCTGAGGAAATACTCCATGTATGTAAGTGATTGGCGTTGCAACCGTTTAACCGGTTATAGCCGAATCGACGATAGTGCGCCACTTCTCTCTCTCCTTAGCAGTTCGGCGCCAGTTGGAGATCCCAAGTGAAGCCAGGTCACTTTGCACTTGATCCCTCCAACGGAGTGGAGGCCTTCCCCTTCCTCGGCTTCCTCCGGCGGGTACTGCATCGAACACTTTCAGAGCTGGAGTGTTTTCGTGCATTCGGACAACATGACCTAGCCAGCGTAGCCGCTGTCCATAATGTACTAAAATTAGAAAAAATCTTCGAACAAGATTTGGGAACTATAAACGTGCAATTTTACATCGCTTAACTTGATCTCAAATGTGTAAAGCTCAGATCACAGATTATGCTGATCAAATTCAACAATGAAAATATCTTACATTATTCGAGCTAAACATATTTAGAAAATACTACGATAAAATCTACTTGTTTAGCCAAGCTTGAATTATTGCACCATTTCTTCCGATAAATTGCCAACATTTACCACTTTGTATGTCAAAATGACACTGACGTCTAGGCCTTCTTCATTACAATGACAATCTTTATTACACTTCGCTGCAACAACAATAACAATGATATGTAAGCAATTAACGAAGTTACGAGGGCAGTTCGTTAGGTCAATGGTATTAACGATTTTCCTAAATGGGCATTTCAAAAGCAACTCTGCACTTGTCATTTAACAGCTGTTATGAATTATTGAAAAACTCACTAGTTGTCTTATGAGAAGAGAGGGGCTTAGAAAGTAAGTTTAGAAGGAAAATTAATTATTACCATACTAAGATTTTCATGTTCTTAGAAGACGTATTTTCATTAAGAAACTATTCTCAAACTCAAAAAGCTACTGACTTATCGCACTGTCCTCAAATCAATTTAGCGCCCAGTAAGATTTTTTTATTAAATAAATAACAAAGTAAAACTGAATTTCCAACGGCAACGACAAGTGGCCATTAAATATGCACCCTGACTTTTCCTTATGACCAGCACAGTCAGCGACCACTCAACATTGGTAATATCTTCCATGGCAGTGGCTATCTTCGGCTCGTCTTCTTTGGGCGCTTCTTTCTACGTTTATTTGCCACTTGTATTAGCCATTCTCGGTTTACACTTGGTTGCGCATGCTCGCACGGTCATTGTACAACAACAACAATAATAAAAACAACCAAAACAAATATAATTGTTGTTGGCAGCATATCGGTGATAATAAAGCAATAAAAACAACAACAACAAAAGCAAATTAGTCTATAATACTCTGTAACGAAAAGCGACTACAACAACAACAACGATAACTCATAACAAATAATGTAAATAAAATTGCGACAGACGACGACTGAAGTCGAGCCTGCACGCCAATCACCGCAGCAGCAGCAACAACAACAATTGCATGTGAGTATGGTAGCAACCAGTAAGGTGAAATAAAAACACAATTTTTTTTATGAAAATTATATTTTTGTGGCTTAACCTCAAAATCACAATACACCACCGCACACTGCACATCACACTTGACTGCATTCGTTACGTTACGAAATGGCACAACAACAATGAAATTACGTGCAATAAATGCACAAACACTATCATCGAGCGTCAACCGGCCGCCACCAAGCTTTGCGTGTGCTTTGCATGCGCTCCTCACTGCTATTATCGCTTCACGCGTGTGTATTCATGAGTGTATGTGCTTCACTTTTTGTTCTGCTTTGCAGCATAAATGATAGCTTATTCAGTTATGGAACACCTTTGAGGGTGACATGTACTGATTTACGAGAGCACGTGACTTGGTGCTTGAACTAGCATGGTGCATCAGTGTTGAACTTGTTACGGCGTTTGATTTTACGAGTCGAGGATGGCTGAGACATTTTCTATAAAAATTTAACTGAACGATCGGAGTTAGGGTTTTATGAAATCTGTAGCTCTAAATCGTGAAGGACTTAACTTAATTATTAGATAGTATTGCTAAACTCTTTCAGTCGAATACTTACTCATAAAGTATCTACGCTGGCATAAGGGCATGATATCGAATGGAGACTATTTTAAAGGTGACAATATTAATGTTGAGGAGTGAATAATTTTTTATCAAAAAAAAAAAAAAAAAAATCCCGTAATTTTTTGAACACACCACGTATGTACATATATGTATATCCCAGAGCATTTTATTTAGCTTCTATAATTTAGCTGTTAGGACACTGATGTGACAATATGCAAATGATAAATCAAGGTTAATCAGGGTATATTAAGTTTGTCACGAAGTTTGTAACACCCAGAAGGAAGCGCGGAGGCCCTATAAAGTATATATATAAATGATCAGTATGTTGAACTGAATCGATTTAGCCATGTCCGTCTGTCTGTCTGTACATATACGAACTAGTCCTTCAGTTTTTAAGATATCGTTTTGAAATTTTGCAGATGTTATTTCCTCTTTAAGAAGCTGCTCATTTGTCGGAACTGCCGATATCGGATCACTATATCATATAGCTGCCATACAAACTGAACGATCAGAATCAAGGGCTTGTATGGAAAACTTCCGCATTTTACTACATATCTTCACGAAATTTGGTGTGAGTTATTGCTCATAGAAATAATTTAATCTCCGAAAAAATTGTTCAGATCGGTTCACTATAACCTTAATGTTTCTAGCAAACAACCCGGCTAAAAAGAATTAGTAAAATGTTTTCTTTTTTTCTTTTTTTTTTACTCGGCTTCAAGTAAGAGGAATTTATTTTTTATTTAGAAAATATTTGAAGATGATACCCATCTCAGTTTTATTTAATTAAAGGCTTATATAAATATATTTCCTTGAAATTTTGAAACTACGATGTCTTCATCAATTTTAGATCCTTTTTTAATTTTAAAAGATATATTTCGTGGGCCTAGAATAGTACATTTCTAATACCGATCTCAAACGATTATAATTGCAATATGGATCTCTCTGTTTTATTTAACGCGAGGTCGACGGATGGATAGACAACTTAAGATCAACTCCTTTCATGTTTCTCAACATTTTGTAAGGTTATTATTTTAATTTGGTTCGGGGCATAAAATTGCCGTACTATTGTAACAAGCTGATAGAGAAATGCTTATAAAATACCTACAAACATAAAAACTATGTATTTGGGATCCAGAAAATGCCGAATATACTGTCAATATTTCCGTCTTTTTGTAAATGTCATAGGCTATAACTTCCATACACTTGGGCATATATTGTTGTTGTTATGTACGAAATTATTAAAAAATTCAGTATTCGGGATCGAAATAATAAATTCTGAACTCTGTGAACGTTAAGAATCTACAATAAAATATTTGTAAATATATATAAGTGATTACTAAAGCAAAACAATAAAATCGGAATACCGAAAAATTCTGCAAACTAAATTTGCATCGTTGGCAAATGTTAAAGTTCCTAAAATTAATACAATTGGAAATGTTGGATTTGTATATACATATAAACAAGCGAACACAAATATTCCCTGTCAAATATAAAACTTTCACCGCTCCATGATGACGTGAATTTATGAAAAAATTTGGCCAATAATGCCGGAAAAAAACAAAAGAAAGTATTTGTCGTGCAGTCATGCATTAGACTGCGGATCGTGCCTGGCGCTGCACCCACAACGAATAACTCAAACTCACAGTAAATTTTTTCCCTAAATTATGCCTACTAAGCCTGAGCCTCACAGTTAAGCCCATGGCTTATCTTATCTATGTTTGTTGGTTTACTGCCACTGTATTATGCACTTGTCTTGCATGCCGCCGTTTATAATTTCCCCGAGGTTTTGTGACATTTTTTGTATGATGTTTTTTTAACTTTATTAACAATTCAAAACACACACACATACACATAGTTAGTTGGTTTATAGTTGTCATTGAAAGTGAATTTTTTCAATTTTTCAAGGTGCGGACTTGTCAACGTGCGCTGCATTCAACCGTTTACCAGCACTACATACATTGTGTAGGTACAAGTACATTGCGCATGCGCCACTGCGCACCAACCAAAAACCCTAACAATTGCCTACAAATTAGTTTTTCGTGTTTCATGATTTTATTTATATTTTTCTCTTTTTGTTTGATTTTGAAATTTCATTTCATTTTTTATTTTCTATTTTTGATTTATTTTGTACATTGTCGCGTGCAATGAAATCTTCCCTGCATTGCAATGTAATTGTGGGATGCCATGGCTGCTACTCAATAGCTTTATTATATTGAGGTTTTTTGCGTGCAATGCTTGGAATGATGACTCGCTTGTTAGGCGGGCTGACTGTTCATTGTGTTGGCTCTGCTAATAAAAGTTGTAAATTACAGCATTACCATCACGACTAACAAGCAAAACACCGCACACCGCAAATTATCCAATAACATTGGACAAGCAAGTTTCATTTAATGGATTATTGCAAATATCTGTCGAGGCACAGTGGGATAATTTGTAAAATATGGGAGCAAAAATATCAATGATTATTTAATAAATAACCAAAAATAATATAAATAATAAATAAAATTAATAATAAATAAAAATATATGTAAGTACAGATCGAATTAAAATTTTTGGAAAACTTGACTTTAAAAAGTTAGTGGTGAGCTTCAAAATACAGATACTAGAATTTTAAATGGAACTCTGGATTCATTTTATGTTCGAAAACCTTTCCAAAGATTTGAAAGACAAAACAAGCAAAGATTTTGTGTCTGGAAACAACACCCGCGCCGTTAGTTCTGCTTTTTCCAGACTGGATAAGGAAGCGAAGCGTATGGGTCTGGTGGTGAACGAGGACAAGACGAAATATCTCCTGTCATCAAACAAACAGTCAGCGCATTCGCGTCTTGGCTCCCACGTCACTGTTGACAGTCATAACTTTGAAGTTGTAGATAACTTCGTCTACCTGGGAACCAGCATTAACACCAATAACAATGTCAGCCTGGAAATCCAACGCAGAATCACTCTTGCCAACAGGTGCTACTATGGACTAAGTAGGCAATTGAAAAGTAAAGTCCTCTCTCGACGAACAAAAACCAAACTCTACAAGTCTCTCATCATTCCCGTCCTACTTTACGGTGCAGAAGCGTGGACGATGTCAACATCCGATGAGACGGCACTAGGAGTTTTCGAGAGAAAGGTTTTGCGGAAGATTTATGGTCCCTTAAGAATTGGCAACGGCGAATACCGCAGACGATGGAACGATGAGCTGTATGTGTTATTCGACGACATAGACATAGTCCAGCGAATAAAAAAACAGCGGCTACGCTGGCTAGGTCATGTTGTTCGAATGGATGAAAGTGCTCCAACTCTGAAAGTATTCGATGCAGTACCCGCTGGTGGAAGCCGAGGAAGAGGGAGACCTCCACTCCGATGGAAGGACCAGGTGGAGAGAGACCTGGCTTCGCTTGGTATAACCAATTGGCGCCAAACTGCTAGAAGGAGGGATACGTGGCGCGCTGTTTTGGACTCGGCTATAACCGCGTAAGCGGTGTCTACGCCAGTCAAGAAGAAGAAGAAGTAAAGAGTACCTCGCTATGTTATGACGAAAAGGGTCTCATCACGACCTTCATCAATAAGATGCATTGGGGTACAAATCAATGATAACCATGACAAACCTTGATGTATTTGGTTTCGTATAGCTTTCACATGCTATACATAGTATTTCGCAGATTAGGTTCCTATCTTTTTTTTCCAGTACTCAGACCTCAAAAGAATGGTCGATAGGTAGAATTTAACGACAATATTGAGAAACATGCTGGGATTTAGGCTTATTTTGAAACAAACGACATTTCATACGAGGGCTGCTATATATATTTCTGGCCTAGGCAACACTAAGTGGTGCCAGGTGCAATTTGACATTTCCATTGGAAAGTTTGACATTTTTTAGCATAACATCACTCAGAACGTTTTGTCATTTAATAGTGAATTGTTTTATTTACAGGGGATTGAAAAATTCATCTCGGCCAAAAAATGAAATTAACTCGTGAAAATTTTCGTGCGATCATTTTTCATTTTTCAACTTTCGACGTGAATTATCGCGACAAGAGTGCATCGATGAACAAAAATCTTTGTATGGCTATGAAGCACCATCCTATAGCACTGTGAAAAACTGGTACAACGAATTCAATCGTGGCCAACGCTCGCTCAAAGACGAATTCCGTGAAGGTCGTCCAAAAACAGCCGTTGTGCCAGAAAACATCGATGCCGTACGTGAACTGATAATGCAAGACCGTCATGTAACATACCTTCAGATAGAGGCATGCCTATGCATTTCTCCCACCAGCATACATTCGATATTGCATGAACACCTGGCCGTAAAAAGGTTTTGTTCTCGTTGGATCCCGCACAATTTGACAATCGCTCAAAAAAAGTGCTTCGAAAATTGGTTTGAGCGCATGTAAAAGTGTATAAATCTTGATGGAGAATATTTTGAAAAACAATAAAACCATTTTCGTTGATAAATATTACTATTTTCATTATTAGGCCAGAAATGCATATAGCAGCCCTCGTACTAAAAATTTGGAATTCAAAAGTCAAATTCACAAACAGAACAGCAGTTGTATTCTACACAGTTTCACAAAATTACAGATTCTTTGTAGTTTAAGCATATTTTCTGAAGCATTAGATTCTCAAAAAGTTCGGTTTTTGGGAGATGTGAAACATAAATTAGAAAAATTATAACAAGAAGAGGGAATGCACAGATTTGATTGAAATTGGTCCAGTAGTTCCTAAGGTATGGTATTTGACCACAAAAGAGGTATCATTTTAAATTTAATTAAATTTCAGTTTTTAGCAATAGACAATTGTTGATAGGATAATATCAAATAATATAGCTTCTTATTCAAATCAGAATTATTTTAAGTTAATCACCTCGGGCAGAACACTTAACGATGACTAAAGGGGTTTTCAAAAGGGACGCTAGAGTCCGTAGACCGATAGGGACAGCAAACGGTGCCATATCGCCATCACGCTATTTTCACATTTCTATTTAGTAAGGTTTGCCATTTCAGCTTGGAAAGATATACGATCCAACAACGAGTCGAAATTATTAAGATTTACTACCGAAATTCAGAGTCAGTGGCCTCAACTTGAAATTTATGGTCGTCATTATCGTCTTGTCAATCAATTGAGAACGACCCAAATCAATCTCTTATATGTCGTTCTCAAGCGTTGGACCTCTCTGTGACGTCGTTGTGGCGAATTTTGAGAAAAGATCTTGGCCTGCATCTTTACAAGATCAAATTGACGCAAGAACTGAAACCGCTTGACCAAAATAATCATCGTATCTTCGTGAATTGGGCTGAACAACAACTTGAAAATGATCTGGGTATTTATTGAAAAATCATTTTCAGCGATGAAAAAATTCTGTTCAGCGTCTGGACTTCTGCAAGCGTGCCCGTAGTGGCCGAAAGAAATCGAGTACTTTCACAGGAATAAAGAATTTCATTGATATTGATTTGTATATTAATGAAACGCAATTCCAATCCCTATTCATATGCCTTCAAAACCCATAATATGATCTATTCTGGAGATATTTTTGTTTCCACCTCACACTATTTCAAATATTTTTAAAACTCGTGTATATCAAGATATCCCAACCACATTGCAAGTCATGCCACTTTCACTTTAATTCTTTAGAAATATTTATGAAAGTGAAATTAATTACACTTCTACAGTGCTACGCTTTGTGTTGAGTAAATAATTTAGACATAAGACCCACTCTCTTAACCACTTACCGTTGTCAGCAGGCAGCGCGACTCACGTATCGCGCCACAATAGCCGAGGAAGCTCATGAAGAACATAACAGCGCCGATAGCAATCAAAACGTACGCCATCTGCTCGATGACACGCGGCTGTGTGAATTGCTGCAATGAAACAAAAATGCATAAAAAATATTAAATAATTTTCAAAACAATTTTAGAAATCAAATAAAAAAGTTGAATTTAATTTTTCTTTCTCATAGTTACAGGTATACATATGTATGTATATTATGAAGCGAAGAATAGTAGAATAAACAACAGAAACCATAAAGTGCTATTAAAATTTATGAATAATACGTAAAAACAAATATATATAGTAGAAGTAAATGTATGGCAGTCAAATGAAAATGAAAGCCACTTCGGTACGTGAGCGTAGAAACTTTAATATGATTGCGTTATGCAAAGCTTGTTGACCATTGGCTTTGTAAATAACGGCTTGCATAGCGCAAAAAACGTGAGAATAACGGTCATTAAGTGAAAAATGAAAACTGAAAAAATAAAAATTAAAAATTTTTTGTACTGTTTTAGTTGTTCAAGTCAGATTTTTGAGACCTCTAGCCATATAATTACTTCGCGGTTCTCGTTTGGCTTGCTCTCCACTGGTCGTGAATTAAATACTTGTTTTGCAGTCATAAATGAAAACCATAAAATTAACTAAGTATAAATACATATATGTATGTACACTTATATCTCCGAATAAGTAAATTTTTCAGAAACTTTAGTGAAATAATTAAGCATAAGTAAGCTTTTATCTTAAATAGAAATAGAAACATATGGACGATATTTGAGATTGAATTCTTACTTTTTATCATGGTTCAATAATATACTCAATAAAGTTCTATATAATCCTAAAAAGAACTTAGATATTTCAGTAAATAGTCTTCGTATTATATTCACTTTTCATATATTATCTATATAGGGCTCTTCGGGTTCATCATCCGAAAAACTATTATGGAGTAAGTTGAAATTCTAAGTGGCATGTCATCTACGGACAGTAGAAATATGTAAGCTGGAGGCTGAGCTTCTATAAAAGTTTCGTCCGTAGTCTGGATTATTTGAGTTTTCCCTATGGTCAGGAAATTAATAAGGGCTATCTTTTATTAGCTATCTTATTTTTGGCAACACTGATTTTGACGGCTCATGCACGTTTCATGACTTGTGTCTCTGTCATTCAATTTAACCATGAACCGTCTTTTTTTAAATGATCTGTACCATTGTATGGTCAATTTAATCAACTTACTGAGGTGACCTTTTGGGCTATTTTGATAAAAATTTCGTTACTTCACTAGGTGGCAAGTTTTGGGAGGAAATTTTGTTGTGAAGCCTTCAAGAATGCAGTTGGTCAAAGAATTGAAGCGGAACGACCTTCCACAACGCCAAATTGTTGTAAATGGGCTTTTTAAAAGCTGTCAGAAGATCAACTTTCTTTATGGAAAAAAGTCACTGTTTGGCTTGGATTATGGTCTGGGGTCATCATTGAGCCGTATTTCATGAAAGATGATACGAATCGCTTCGTTGCTGTCAATGGTAATTTCAACAAGACGATGTCACATGCCACACAGCACGAGAAACATTGGATCTATTGAAAGGCGTTTCGTGAGCAGTTTATTTCACGTTTTGGGTTTGTCAATTGGTTACTTAGATCGTGCGATTTAACACCTCTAGACAATTTTTTTTTTTGGATATGTTAAGACTCATGTCTATACATGTAAGACTCATGTCACTGGAAGCCGACATTGAGAAGTTGACAGAGAGAGTGTATCAATATTGTACTAAGCGGATGGTGCATTTAAGGCGCGATCAATATCCATACTATCGATTCAAATAGAGATTTCTGTTGATTTAAGGTTGCTGTTTATTTAAGATCTCAGATAGCAATTAGAAAATTGACCTTTTTATATGTATTGGTAAAAATAAATAATATATTTTTTGTCGATTGGTTTGAAATTTGAACAGAATAATTGTATTTAAATAAAAATTTTATTAAAATATTTTATTTTGGATCCTCAATAAACTACAGATATAACTATATCAAAAAAAAAAAAATTTGAAGTAATCTCCTTCACCACTTTTTCACATTTCGAAAAACAATAAATATACTTAATTTTAAATTAATGAAATAGACATTGAGTGATATGTAAACAAATTGTTTTTTCCAAATTTCGAAGTTAGCCTATAAATTCGAAATATTTGGTTTCGAAGTTTGAACGTTTCTACATTTTGTTCTTATTTCAATGATGTTTACAACTTTTCGGTCAAGCTTATATGACCGGTGCTATGTGGGATCCAGTATTTTTCGATAAATATTTTATTTTTTTTTTCGAAGATCTAACTTTGATCCTTCAAAGTATCTGTAATATATGCTTGGTCGAAAAGTTTTATATATCATTGAATTAATAGCAAAATGTAGATTATATCCATTTATAGATTTTATTTTTTTCTTAATTATATCTTGTAATTAATAACATTTTTTTAATCCTTTTTTTCAAACATCGAATCCAAATATACAATCGAAATATTTATCGAGGCTAACTTCGAAAATCGCAAAATACAATGTTTTTTACTTATGTCTCAATCTCCCCGAAGAAATTTTATTTATTTGGTCCAATACCCAGAAAAAATGTCGAATTTGTCGAACTGTGTCATAAAATGACTGGATAATGATAATTATTATGTAAAATCTTAAATAAAACAACAACTATTAAAAATTATGCAATTAGTGACTGAAATTGCCCACATTTTAAGCAGTTTGTAGACTTATTGCCATATTTGTTACTTTATTACCATACTTTACAGACAGCCTATAACACTCTCGCACTCACTTTGAAAGCATGTCGCAGCAAATAAACCAGAAAATTGCATATTTCACACCAAAGTAAAATAAACGAACGGTATGTAAATTGCATTTTTTCACGCGCCTTTTGCACCTCTAACACAGTAGTGTGCATGCATTTTGCATTTTGACTGTATTTTGTTCGTGAGCTTTCAAAGTTCATTGGCCCAACTTCTTGATTGCATTTTAACATTTCACCCACAATCGGTGTTGCCAACAACAATTAGTGCAATTAGTGCACGTTGGCAATTGCTCACATGCAGGTAAAATTGAAATTAGTGTTGTTGTTGTTGTTGTTGGTTGGCATTATGCTAAATGGACTTGCAACACAGGCGGTCGTACGAAGTGCATATGGTACATATTTAAGTGTTTCGTTTTTAAGCAACATTTTCACTATTCGACCCATTAGTGTACTATATACATATTTCTACTACTATTCGACATCATTAAAATAGATATACAGACAGCACATAATACTAAATATTTACGCCAGTAATTTGCTTGAACGGCGTTCGACGTGCGCCGTTCGTGTGGAAAGTGGCCAAAGGCTGGTCGCCGCCAAAGGGTGCGTACGTATGCTAATCGTTATCGAGTGTGTGGTCAGTCAGTGTTTTTGGTGAAAGTTTATAAATGTTTCAGCATTTGTGTGTGAACGCTACAAAGTATTGAGTTTATATATTTCAGTGTTAATATGTCTCAGAGAGCCCAACCCAATTCGATTTGTAGACAAGATTTCCATTTCGATATGTTTCCTGGATTTTCTAACATTTTTCCTTACATGCCATTTGCATTTGTGTTGTTCTACAACAAAAAATGTATACCTGCTAAAGTACATTTCTATGTTTTTCAAATGGCAGATAATTAGGTCAAAACCACCACCCCCATTGGCTGTCTTATGGCGTTTAGTGGAGTATCAATTTTTTAATATTTGGAGAAATATGCATGACACATTTATATCAATTTCGATAAAAGGGTCAGGAATAGGTTTGCAGTGTAGAGATTATACACTGTGGAAATAAATTGTGATTAAACTTCAAATATTGAAGTTAGGTTAGGTTAGGTAAGTAGGCAGATCTCAGCAAAGCAGGAAGTTCTCACTTGGACAGTATTAAGCGCTGTTCTTTGTGATACTAAAAAAATAAACTCCTAATGGATCAGAAAGACACTAACGTCGACAAATCGCTTGGAATCCGATACATAAATTCTTGAGTCAAAGTTCTGGAGGATCGACGAAGGTCGCCTACCAAGTTGTTTCAACCTCAGTCCAGCAAATACTGGAGATTGAAGGAGAACATACCTAGATGATTCCACCTTGATTTCCTCCACCTAACAGCTTTGGCAACTTACATCTATCTAGATGTCTAGTCTCACCGCATGTATACCTTTCGGACGGTGTCGCACTCCTTTGATAGCCCGAGATGATCCTTGCTAAGAGAAAGCAGTTCGAGGGACATTGTACGCTCCACTGCGGGCCAAAAGGACCTCACAACTGCACAGCGCTGGTTGTAGCCCAGCGCTAGGCGAGCTCATGCAACGTCTGTAACACCAACGCTCGAGCACAAGTGGACCATTGACTGACAACCTACTTCCATTCCGGTGTTAATGTTGTAATTAAGTGAAATTTTGAGATTTTTTTTGGAATAGGGGATCCCGTGGAATATGTTTCGATACACACAATCTGCTGATAGTTGGGTCCACAACCCCAAAAGTAAGATGTTCCTTCTTTTGTAGAGACGAGATTTCAAGGTAAAGAATAAGTTCCCGAGTTCTTTTACCTAAAAGTAACTTCACACTAAAATTAAGTCAGTTCAGGTATGTCGCGAAGCTGTTCTAAGACCTAAGATATTCTCCCAACATACATCTCTCTAAACAGTCAAAGGAGCTGAAGGACCCGAGATTGTTTACGATGACCACCTAAGTGGGCTTATTATGTTTTCTCTTTCGCTATATGTATTCTCTGCGAAGCGTATGGGTCTGGTGGTGAACGAGGACAAGACGAAATATCTCCTGTCGTCAAACAAACAGTCATCGCATTCGCGTCTTGGTTCCCACGTCACTGTTGACAGTCATAACTTTGAAGTTGTAGATAATTTCTTATACCAGGGAACCAGCATTAACAACACCAACAATGTCAGCCTGGAAATCCAACGCAGAATCACTCTTACCAACAGGTGCTACTATGGACTAAGTAGGCAATTGAAAAGTAAAGTCCTCACTCGACGAACAAAAACCGAACTCTACAAGTCTCTCATCATTCCCGTCCTACTTTACGGTGCAGAAGCGTGGACGATGTCAACATCCGATGAGACGGCACTAGGAGTTTTCGAGAGAAAGGTTTTGCGGAAGATTTATGGTCCCTTAAACATTGGCAACGGCGAATACCGCAGATGATGGAACGATGAGCTGTATGTGTTATTCGACGACATAGACATAGTCCAGCGAATAAAAAGACAGCGGCTACGTTGGCTAGGTCATGTTGTTCGAATGGATGAAAGTGCTCCAGCTCTGAAAGTATTCGATGCAGTACCCGCTGGTGCAAGCCGAGGAAGAGGGAGACCTCCACTCCGATGGAAGAACCAGGTGCAGAGGGACCTGGCTTCGCTTGGTATAACCAATTGGCGCAAAACTGCCAGAAGGAGGGATACGTGGCGCGCTGTTGTGGACTCGGCTATAACCGCGTAAGCGGTGTCTACGCCAGTCAAGAAGAAGATATGTATTCTCGGAGATTCATGGTCACGGTGGTCTCAGTGACTATAACTATAATTGACTTTAAAGTGAAAGCTTATTTGGAGCTTTCATCTGAAGATAATGTCTATAAAGGGGTTTCCACAAAAGACTACTGCTATAAAATCTGCGAGTATGATTTATTAGAAAAAGAACAGAATGAAAAAGATGGAGACGCTCTTAGTGGTAATCAGATATACATTTTTGTTCAATATACTTATGTATACCGTTCCCAGGAATATTGAAATTAGCAAATAAATTTTCTCAGTGTACAAATTCAAGACATAATCAAATATCCGATTGCGTAAAATCGCCGGAAGAATTTCATATTAATATTTATCTTGCTTAACTTTTGAGGAAAAGGTAGTATTGTAGTAGATTGAGTATTTTTTACGGGTTTCAGATAATAAATATTAATTCGGCGTGTATAAAATAAACACGCAATTGCCAAACAAATCATATTATATATATGTACAGCCTCTGGCCATCGAATTACGAACGAATTTTTTTGACAATGTTTTTAATTTATGGTGAAAGTTACAAAATTACAACCTGGGTGGCATCCTTTGCCTATATTTCTACTGTATAATTAACGGTATAATATTCGAATAAGCTTGCCTACTTTATAGTTATCGGCTGACAATTATTGTAACCGTAATTTTTTTGTTATTCGTAATCGTTCGTAATTCGATGGCCAGAGGCTGTATGTATATATAATATATATTCTACCGCTGGCTATCCTTTTGATAGTAAAAGACGTGGCGTCCATAATTGCGAACCATCAAATCTAGATAAGCTGACAGTGACACGCACAGGCAAGCAGGCAGACAGGTGCACAGACAGACAGCGAAGCGACAACAAACAAGCGAAGAATGAGGCAATGAGCCGAACGTTCAGAGTTAATGAAGGCTATTTTTAATATTTTAGTAAGCAAAGCTAATTTTAGGGGTTTCCTATGGCTTTTGGGGTTGTCGAGTGTAGATTGTGCAACATGCAACAGTAACTGTACAAATAACTAGAAGTGACCGTTGCACAACACACCAAAAACCAATTTATAATAATTGAAGTGATTATGTTGGCGTTGCTGCACTTTTCCATAAACCCTGTGTTTATATCAATTTATTTAAATAAATAAGTAATTAAAAAAATTAATATAATATTGTGTGTTTATAAATGCTGGTATTAAAATAAATATTGCGGTACTTACGGTGATTTGATCGCTTTCCACCATCTTGAGCAGTGCAATTAGTGAGGCTTTGTCGACCGCCAGCCAAATGCCAGTGCCCAGCACGATTGTGCCAACGACCTGTGGTTTGGTTAAGCAAATAAATAAATAAACACACGATTTTATTAATAATAATAATAAGAAATAGTGCTGTAGTAGTAAAGAGTTATGCAAAGAAAATGAAGAAAGTGTTAATTTCAGGTATCCAAACAAATGCATTAAGGCGGATGTATTGCAAACGAAATGCAAATAGGAAATCTGGATATTTAGTATACTTTTGTATATTTATATTTACATTTGTATATACATATGTTGTTGATATCAAATAAAAGCCATTTAAAGGTGTAATACGAGGGTAGATTGATTAGACAGTGATTTTTTGAGGTTAATTTTTATTCGACCATAAGAAACTTTATGTATATTCATGTTTCTAGTTAATTATCTCAATGACTAAGAGCTTTTCGAAGATTTGGTTTATTTCAGTCATAATTTCTTTATACCCCAGTCAAATAATTATATGTGCATTTCTGCTTTTGTTTATATTTCTTATTCACTGTTATTTTTTGGATTTCGGTAAATGTGAAATAAAAGGTTGATATGTTACCGTTACTATGCAACGATACTCATACTTTTCTCGTTCGTTGTACAGTTACATTAAGAATATGCTTGTGAATTGGATATTGCATAGTAAATATTTATATGTGCAAAATCAGTTTAGCTGATTTTTCTTACAATATCTTATGTGTCGCAGCAAAAACTTTTTTTTGCTAAAATTTGTTTTCAAAATTATTGTAGGTGCATTAACTTAATGAATTATTAAAAATTTAATTACATTTATTTAAATTTAAGCCTAAAATGACTCGTGGTACTAGTTTATCAGCTGAGGAACAAGTAATAATCATAGGAATGCATGAAAGCGGTTCTAAAATGGCACTAAACCAAAGCGACATCGGAACTGTATGTCAAAATTTCTTAAAAAACTCCACTAATTATGGTATAGTGCGACGCAGCGGACGAAAATCAACATTGATGAGCGGTGCGAAAGATTCGATTCGACGGCTAGTAGTTGCGGACTTGATAAGCAGCGATCAAATATGGACCTAGTTAAGACAGAAGATCACAATAAATATAATTTTTCCAATTATACATAAAAATCGGTTTCTGAAACGGTCCTACTACAAACGATGTTTTGGAAGCAGTACATTGATTTCATGGGCTGCATTTTGCTGCTGTGGAAAGCTATCTACATGTTTTATATTCACTCAAATGAATGCTAATATCAATGGAGATCTTTTGAACAGCGAGTTAATAAAATTTGATGGCAATATTTATGGCATATAACTGGACATATCGAAAGGTTAACGCTTCAATCCACACGAAGAAAATCTTTAACGACCGGAAAATTCCGGTATTACAATGTGCAGCATTGAGTTCGAACCTAAATCCTATTGAGGATCTTTAGGGAACCTCTCTGCTCCTGTTTTCCAAAACGGAAAGCAGTTTGAGACAGTACGTCACCTCAAATTAGCCACAAAGCAAGAATTTGCCAATATTAACATAACTATTCTACAGTCAGTAGTTAATTCTCTGATTAATCGGCTTAATTTAGTTTAAAAATATAAGGACAATTCTAATGACTATTAAAATAAACATTTATTTCAGTTAAACTCAAATGTATAGGTTTTACTGGTAAAAATAGTAAAATGCACATATAAATATTTACTATTAGCATAAACTTCAATTCTGTTTTATAGTTTAAAAAATATTTTGAAATTTTAATTTTTTAATTTTTTTTAAATTTTTTTTAAATTTTTTTTTATATCGTATACAGTAATAATAACAAACCTACATACTCAGAAATATTTTGGAATTTTGTCATCTTTAATTTTTTTTGCAAAAAGTTCATGCACACATAATTATTTGACTGAGGTAACACAGAATCTCATACCCATTTTAAGCTTTCGAAAGAAAATCACATCGTAAAGGTTAAATCATGAATATGTTCTCGGTAAATTCGCAACTCGTCTTTAAAATTCTGGTTTACTGTGGTATTTCTTCAATCCTTTAATAAAACAAGTAAGGAAAGGCTAAGTTCGGGTGTAACCGAACATTTTATACTCTCGCAATTTATTTATTTAACTTTATTTATATTATATAATACACAATTTGACCCACATATTCATCATATATATTGTATAAAGTCCATTGAAAGTTGGAAACCCTAATATTAGGTTAGAAGCACCGAGGTCCTCATGTTCGATACATGGGTCCTTGAAAACCTAGGGTCCGATTTCGGCGATTTTTAGAATGGGGCTTCCACACTATAAAGGTAGTATTTGTGCAAAGTTCTGCATCGATATCTTCACTAGTGCTTCCTTTATATATTGTAAAGTTAACGATTCAGATCGTTTTCAAAGTTCTGGTATATAGGAAGTAGGCGTGGTTGTTGAGCGATTTGGCCTATTTTCACAACATATCATTGGGATGTAAGAAAACTATTACAAACCAAGTTTCATTGAAATCGGTCGAGTAGTTCCTGAGATATGGTTTTTGACCCATAAGTGGGCGATGCCACGCCCATTTTCCATTTTGTAAAAAAATCTCAGTGCAGCTTCCTTCTGTCATTTCTTATGTAAAATTTGGTGTTTCTGACGTTTTTCGTTAGTGAGTTAACGCACTTTTAGTAATTTTCAACCTAACCTTTGTATGGGAGGTGGGCGTGGTTATTATCCGATTTCTTTCATTTTTGGACTGTATAAGGAAATGGCTAAAAGAAATGACTGCAGAAAGTTTGGCTTATATAACTTTATTGGTTTGCGAGTTATATACAAAAAACCTATTTGGGGGCGGGGTCACGCCCACTTTTCCAAAAAATTACATCCAAATGTGCCCCTCCCTAATGGGATCCTATGTTCCAAATTTCATTTTCATAACTTTATTTATGGCTTAGTTATGACACTGTATAGGTTTTCGGTTTCCACCATTTTGTGGGCGTGGCAGTGGACCGATTTTGCCCATTTTCGAAAGCAACCTCCTCAGGGTGCCAAGGAACATGTGTTCCAAGTTTCATTAAGATATCTTAATTTTTACTCAAGTTATCGCTTGCACGGACAGACGGACAGACGGACAGACGGACGGACGGACAGACGGACGGACAGACATCCGGATTTCAAATCTACTCGTCATCCTGATCATTTATGTATATATAACCCCATATCTAACTCTTATATTTCTTGGTGACACAAACAACCGTTATGTGAACAAAACTATTATACTCTGTGCAACAGGTTGCGAGAGTATAAAAAAAAAACAAATTTCCTTTCCAAATGGTATCAGTATTGCCCTATCGAAATATTGTCTCTCATAATAATGTTTTGGTTGTTGTAGATAGCGATTTGGAAAAGTTTCTCAAAAATTTAGTGAACAAATTCTCCTTATGATCTTCGTCTAAATTTTTTAACAAACAGCTCTCTCCTTAATCTACTTCTTCTAAATTATAAGTCAGGGAAGCGCGGCAACACTTTTTTGCTTTAAAATCCAAACAACTACTTGGAATTATTAGTTCAGAAATAGCAGATCTTTAAGCCTCTGGATGGCAAATGAATTGTGGTGAAATAATTTGTTTTTCAGAAATACTCTTGTAGTTTGGATCTTGCCTGGGATGGAGAAATTGCTTTTAGAAAAACCTTTTAGCATAATTTAATGGGACAGATTTTAAATAATAATATATATATATATATAGATAATAGATATTTACATGGATTTTGAAGAAAAATTACCACTTTTAATGAATTTGCTATCCACTTTCCATATATAGGTATATACAAATAGTACGTTTACCTAGATAGATCCCCCCATGTATAAGGAGATATACTATATTTTTAAATAAATACAGTTGAACTTCCATAACTCGATATTCTATACGTCGAAGATCTCCATAACTCGAACTTTTGAATTGGCAATAGCGTTTAGAAATCAAATTTCATACAAATTTGCTTTCATAACTCAAACTTCTATAACTCGAAGTTCTCCTTAACTCGAACTCTGAAATTGGCAATAAAAGTCAAATTTCATACAAATTTCCTTCCATAAATCGAACTTTTCGATATGATATTGCCCTTTAAAACAGTCTCTCTATATCGTATGCAGGCGAACCAAAAATATGATATTGCCCTTATGGATTACATAAGTCATGTTACAAAGGCATGGAATAAAGAGGTCAAGAACTTTAATGAAAATTTTAGAATTCGAAGTCTCTCTAACTCTAGTTTTTTTTTTTTGTGGATTATGGTGATTCGAGTTAGAGAAGTTCCATTGTATATTCTTCAAAAGCAGACATAGAAGTGTTTGAATTACAATATATTATATTTAGATTTAGCCCTTGGTATTATATTATATATTCGCTTGGATAAGATTCAGAGATTCTTTACTATCATATCTTTGTCATATTAATTTTTGTGACTACCCTATATTTTCCGAAATTTTCATTTTGGTAAAAAATTTTTCTACCTAATTCTTCTACCATATACTGTATAACTCGGTATTCGGGACACTTAAGACTTAATTTGGATATAAAAAAATATTTAAAAATATATATAAATATCAGATAATCAGTTATCCGAATATATTACAAAGTTTAATCTGTTCGAAACAACTGTCAAGGCACAAACGATTAAAACCTCACTTTAAAACTTTTCTGACTTCAAATTAACTGTGTTCCATTTAACTGACTTATCGAACTACCCTCGTGCTCATCTGTAGTATTTTCGTACAAAATAGAAATATGCATATATATTACAACGTCAGTCAGTCATCTCTAAAATGTTTACTGCATTTTCGTATGAATATATTTAACTCTATAAAATCGTACATAACTATTACATACTCCTACTAAATAGATTTGCATATTTACTTTGTGGTTTAGTGAACCCGACGCCTTCGAGTGCAATAAATACGATTTTGTGGTCACACAATGGAAAGTCAAAACAAGTTTTCACTTTTATTTGCGCATTTGTTTGGATACCATGCATAAAGCACACGAATGCATACAGATATTTCATGTACATATATATCTACTATTTCGTAGAGTATTTGTGTAAGTGCACGTAACTGCAATAAATACCATAATATTTTGTTTTCATACTTACAAAGAAGAGGAAGTTGAATAGGCATAGCAGATATTTGGCCAGCCAGACGCCACAATCGGAACCCATTTTGGCAGCTTTTGTTGTTTCAATTGAGCGTTGTCAAATGTGTAGTGTGCTGTAATAAGGAAATGGAAATAAAGTTAAAACAACAAATAGATAGGTTTATCGAAATTAAGTGCTCGTAACAAATAAATGATATTTTTTTCTCTGAATGAAAAGTGTTTATTGCACTCTTCCTCATGTTTTGATAGTAAACAAGTAAGGAAAGGCTAAGTTCGGGTGCAACCGAACATTTTATACTCTCGCAATTTATTGAAGAAATTTTAATAAGATAACACCCAAATTTACCTATAAATTCGGCACAAAGTTTAATAGAATAACGAAAATCGTCCTATATAGTGTATGAGGGCTGAGGTAATTCCTGAACCGATTTCATTCATTTTCACCAGCTAGGTACACTATATCCAAAACTATACACGCACTTAATTTCGCAAAGATATAGTATCTCACATATTAACCAATACATATATGTAGATTAAAGCCCACCGTATTTTTGAAAAACCTATAATTAGTTATTATCCGATTTTAATAATTTTTGGAACAGAGACACACTATTAGAAGAAAAAGATTTCCTCTGAATTACATTAAATTATCTAACAGATTTACCAATATTTTCGGTTAAAATTTACCCTTAGGCGCTGAGTTCAACATGTCCGATATCTGGGGTCTTGAAAAGTTATAGTCCGTTTCCAACAATTTTTTCTCAAGTGAAGCCAGAGATGATATGTACTATTTGTGTAAAGTTTTATTTCGCCATCTTCATTGGTTCCTTATGTATACATTATAAAGTGAAAGAATTAGATGGAATTCAAAATTGAGTTATATGGGAAGTTGTCGTGGTTATTAACCGATTTCATCCATTTTTCACATGTGTCATCAGGGTGTCAAGAAAGTATTATATACCGAATTTCATTGAAATCGGTCGGGTAGTTCCTGAGATATGGTTTTTGACCCATAAGTGGGTGATGCCACGCCCATTTTTCATTTTGTAAAAAAATCTGAGTGCAGCATCCTTCTGCTATTTCTTATGTAAAATTTAGTGTTTCTGACGTTTCTCGTTAGTGAGTTAACCCACTTTTAGTCATTTTCAACCTAACCTTTGTATGGGAGGTGGGCGTGGTTATTATCCGATTTCTTTCATTTTTGGACTGTATAAGTAAACGGCTGAAAGACACGACTGCAAAAAGTTTGGTTTATATAGATTTATTGGTTTGCGAGTTATATGTAAAAAACCTATTTGAGGGCGGGGTCACGCCCACTTTTCCAAAAAAAATTACATCCAAATGTGCCCCTCCCTAATACGATCCTATGTTCCAAATTTTATTTTCATAACTTTATTTATGGCTTAGTTATGACACTTTATAAGTTTTTGGTTTTCGCCATTTTGTGGGCGTGGCAATGGTCCGATCTTGCCCATTTTCGAAAGCAACCTCCTCAGGGTGCCAAGGAATACGTGTTCCAAGTTTCGTTAAGATATCTCAATTTTTACTCAAGTTATCCGTTGCACGGACAGACGGACGGACGGACGGACGGACGGACAGACAGACATTCGGATTTTGACTCGTCTCGTCACCCTGATCATTTTGATATATATAACCCTATATCTAACTCGTTTAGTTTTATGACTTACAAACAACCGTTAGGTGAACAAAACTATAATACTCTCTTTAGCAACTTTTGTTGCGAGAGTATAAAAATAAGCTTTATTAAGACATTTAAGCCATCTAATATAAACCTAAGTGCTAAAATCCTCTTCAGATTTGCCACTATGCTTTGTCTTGTCTTATACGAGCAGTTCTTCTTGTTTTAATGACAGAAGACACTCTCCAAATAATATTAAGAACGCTAACGAGTTGACAGTCTTTGAACGGTTAAAAATCTGGGTCCGTTACGATTAAGTAGACCCGATTGTCGTGGTAACGGGTCGGCCTAGTGTCCTAGATTCAATCATAATTTGAACCTAATTTATTCTCACCCAAAAATTGTCTCATAAAATCCACAGTTTTTCAGAAGCGATTCTCAGTTCTCCTCAATATGTATTTTATTCGAAAGAGGCTTAATATTCGTAGAGAATATTACGATTCATTAAAAGTAGATAGATCGTTAATATATAAAATTCGAAAATCCAACTTTCCCAGATTTCAAAATCTCACACCTGCCTCTAAATTTTGGAGTAGTTCTAGACACAAGATTATTTTGAAGTCTAAAATAATAATATCGGGACATGAAAAGTGTGGTTTTACAGAAATCTATACCACTTATAGTTGAACCTCCCTAACTCGAATCACCATAATCTACCAAAAACTTCGAGTTTGAGAGACTTCTGAGTTATGGAATGTAGTTAGTATGAAATTTGAGTTCGAGTTATGGAGAATCTCGAGTTATAGATGTTCGAGTTATGGAAGTTCAACTGTATTTGTGAACTATTTGACCAAGTCAAAGTATTAACAATGTCAATGACCATTAATTTCCAATTCTGTCTTTTAATATGGATGGCAAGGTGTTAAAACAAAGGTATCGAGCTCAAAACCACAACCGAAAGACGATAAATAATCATCTAAACACATAAATTAACACCTAAACGATCAGAAGAGCATATAACACGCACTGGTAGATCTGTTGCTGACAAAAAATATAGAAGTACATACTACACACATAATGTAACATTTGTATAAAATACTAATTTCGGTGTTGATTTTCAAAATGTCTGGTTATTAATAGCTCAGCGAGTTATTAGCCAAAATATGTCAGGCATGACTTTCGTTTTAATATTAAACTTTCTAATTAGCACCAGCGAACGGTATTCATTATGCTGGCTTATGCCAATATCATGCACAAAGTTTACATACTGATAGGGTGTACGAGGCCTTTTTGATAAATCGATGATTTTTGAAATGCTCGCTGTAGTGTGGCTAACAATCAATATTTAGTATATCCTCTGTAGCTATAATCGGCAATTGGTATGAAATAACAAACCTTTGAGTACATTTCTGATACAAAAAATCTGAAGTTAAGAATACAGTCGGCAACTTAAAAGTCATAGATAATATTCACGGTATGATTTTGGAGAATAGTCATCAGCAAAAAAATGCGGCTTATGAGTTATTATATTACTCATGAAAATTAAATGATTTAAATGGTGCAGTTTTCTTTACAACCTGCTTTTAAGGCGACAGTGAGAAGTGACTTTCATATCTTTTCGTGGCTTTTGATGAAATATTATCAATTATAATGACATGTAACCGAGCTACACGAAGTTCGATGTGTTATCCGCATGGTTATGTGAGAAAACCTTTTATCCCATATTGTCAGAACCTCGGATCAACCTCAGCTTCCACAACACAAACCATTTGACCAAGTCGAGACCAACTCGAGCTAACATCTACAGAAACCTTCGAGAGCTTCCGCAGTAGTTTCAAAAGTAATATTTCATAAACGCGTTCTACAAGTGTTCCATCAAGCTTTCAATGCAATCACAAATTGATAACTCAGTACCCTATATGGCAAAGCGATATCGCTGGATTTTATTTATTTCGAATTTAAAGTTGATCAGAGTTCGACTACATACCTCAGTCAAATAATTATATGTGCATGAACTTTTTACAAAAAAAATTAAAGATTACAAAATTGCAAAATATTTCTGAGTATGCAGGTTTGTTATTATTAATGTATACGAAACAAAAAATTAACAAATTTCAAAATATTTTTTAAACTATAAAACAGAATTGAAGTTTATGCTAATAGTAAATATTTATATGTGCATTTTACTATTTTTACCAGTAAAGCCTATACATTTGAGTTTAACTGAAAGATATGTTTATTTTATTAGTCAGTAGAATTGTCCTTATATTTTAAAACTAAATTAAGCCGATTAATCAGAGAATTAACTACTGACGGTTCCTCGGCTGATAAACTACTACCACGAGGCATTTTAGACTTAAAGTTAAATAAATGTAATAAAATGTTTAATAATTCATTAAGTTAATGCACCTACAATAATTTTGAAAACAAATTTTAGCCAAAAAAGGTTTTTGCTGCGACACTATCATTAAGAAAGATACGCTAAACTGATTTTGCACATATAAATATTTACTATGCAATACCCAATTCACAAGCACATTCTTAATGTAACTGTACAACGAAAGAGGAAAGTATGAAACAATTTTCGTTGCATAGTAACGGTAACGGTGGAGGATGGAGTCATATGTAGAAGTTCACGTAAGTGAGGAAAGTTTCTGACTGCCATTCACTTGGGAGTGGCCAGGAACGATTCTTTTACATGTGGCTCAAGCAGCTCACAACTTCCGGTCTTAGACCAAGTATCCTCTGGGTAGCCAACAGACATCCGTCTGGAAGCGAGCTAAAGTGAGAAGGCGAATCCCGCTTATGCGGTTGTGCGTTGGGCTTGGGACCCACCACATAAAAACGAATAACCAGTGAATAAGAAACACAGGCCTCGGATGAGAAACCCCCCTTTTGATGACGACCACGGCAAACGTATAAAGGACTATGATTTAAGGGCATGCACCTGGAATGTCCGGACCCTTAATTGGGAAGGTGCCTCTGCCCAGTTGGTTGATGTCCTCGTAAGAGTAAAGGCTGACATCACCGCAATCCAAGAAATACGATGGACGGGACAAGGACGGAAGAAGGTGGGTCCTTGTGACATCTACTACAGCGGCCATATAAAGGAGCGCAAATTCGGTGTGGGATTCGTGGTGGGAGAGAGACTCCGTCGTCGAGTCCTGGCATTCACTCCGGTGGATGAACGTCTAGCCACAATCCGCATCAAAGCGAGGTTCTTCAACATATCGCTGATTTGCGCCCACGCCCCGACGGAAGAGAAGGACGAAGTGATCAAAGATACCTTCTATGAGCGCCTAGAACGTACCTATGAGCGCTGCCCCCGCCACGATGTCAAAATCGTGCTTGGCGATTTCAACGCTAGGGTGGGTAAAGAAGGTGTCTTTGGCACAACAGTCGGAAAATTCAGCCTTCATGACGAAACATCACCAAACGGTCTGAGGCTGATCGACTTCGCCGGGGCCCGAAATATGGTCATCTGTAGTACTAGATTCCAGCATAAGAAAATCCATCAAGCTACATGGCTGTCCCCGGATCGAATCACTCGCAACCAGATCGATCATGTTGTGATAGATGGACGACATGTCTCCAGTGTTTTTGATGTGCGTACGCTTCGTGGTCCCAACATCGACTCGGACCACTATCTTGTAGCAGCTAAGATAAGCACCCGCCTCTGTGTAGAAAAGCGCACACGTCAACAAACACAAGGAAGGTTCGACATCGAGAAGCTGCAATCACAACCGACAGCCGAACGATTTTCTACTCGACTTGCACTCCTGCTCTCTGAGAGCACTCATCAGCATCTTGGTATAAGGGAGCTGTGGGACGGCATATCAAACTCCTTACGTACAGCTGCAACCGAAACCATTGGCTTTCGGAAAAGCCCAATATACAGCTGGTATGATGAGGATTGTCGTCTCGCAGTGGAGAGAAAACAGACTGCCTACCTCGCAATGTTGCGATCGACCGCAACACGAGCGGGATGGGAAAGATACCGAGAGCTGAAGAGGGAAGCGAGACGCATTTGCAGAAAAAGAAAGAAAGAGGCCGAAATGCGTGAGTATGACGAGCTTGACAAGCTGGCCGACAGGGGTAATGCTCGAAAATTTTACGAAAAGATCCGGCGACTAACTGAAGGTTTCAAGACCGGAGCACACTCCTGTAGGACCCCCAGCGGTGATCTAGTGGTTGATGACCAGAGTATACTGTGTTTGTGGAGGGAACACTTCTCCAGCCTGCTGAATGGCAGTGAAAGTACAACACCAGGAGATGGCGAACCCGATTCCCCAATCGACGACGATGGAACAGATGTTCCATTGCCCGACCGTGAAGAAATTAGAATAGCAATTACCCGCTTGAAGAACAACAAGGCGGCGGGGGCCGATGGATTGCCGGCCGAGCTATTCAAATACGGCGGTGAAGAGCTGATAAGGTGCATGCATCAGCTTCTTTGCGAAATATGGTCGGAAGAAAGCATGCCCGACGATTGGAATCTCAGTGTACTCTGCCCAATCCACAAAAAGGGAGACCCCACAATCTGCGCCAACTATCGTGGGATAAGCCTCCTTAACATCGCTTATAAGGTTCTATCGAGCGTACTGTGTGAAAGACTAAAGCCCACCGTCAACAAACTGATTGGACCTTATCAGTGTGGTTTTAGACCTGGAAAATCAACAACTGACCAGATATTCACCATGCGCCAAATCTTGGAGAAGACCCGTGAAAAAGGATCGACACACACCATCTATTTGTCGACTTTAAAGCTGCTTTCGACAGCACGAAAAGGAGCTGCCTTTATGCCGCGATGTCTGAATTTGGTATCCCCGCAAAACTAATACGGCTGTGTAAGTTGACGTTGAGCAACACCAAAAGCTCTGTCAGGATCGGGAAGGACCTCTCCGAGCCGTTCGATACCAAACGAGGTTTCAGACAAGGTGACTCACTATCGTGCGACTTCTTTAACCTGATGCTGGAAAAAATTATAAGAGCTGCAGAGCTAAACAGAGAGGGTACCATCTTTTACAAGAGTGTACAGCTCCTGGCGTACGCCGATGATATCGATATCATTGGAAACAACACCCGCGCCGTTAGTTCTGCTTTTTCCCGCCTGGATAAGGAAGCGAAGCGAATGGGTCTGGTGGTGAACGAGGACAAGACGAAATATCTCCTGTCATCAAACAAACAGTCAGCGCATTCGCGTCTTGGCTCCCACGTCACTGTTGACAGTCATAACTTTGAAGTTGTAGATAATTTCGTATACCTAGGAACCAACATTAACACCGATAATAATGTCAGCCTTGAAATCCAACGCAGAATCACTCTTGCCAACAGGTGCTACTATGGACTGAGTAGGCAATTGAAAAGTAAAGTCCTCTCTCGACGAACAAAAACTAAACTCTACAAGTCCCTCATCATTCCCGTCCTACTTTATGGTGCAGAAGCGTGGACGATGTCAACATCCGATGAGACGGCACTAGGAGTTTTCGAGAGAAAGGTTTTGCGGAAGATTTACGGTCCCTTAAACATTGGCAACGGCGAATACCGCAGAAGATGGAATGATGAGCTGTATGTGTTGTTCGACGACATAGACATAGTCCAGCGAATAAAAAGACAGCGGCTACGCTGGCTGGGTCATGTTGTTCGAATGGATGAAAGTGCCCCAGCTCTGAAAGTTTTCGATGCAGTACCCGCTGGTGGAAGCCGAGGAAGAGGGAGACCTCCACTCCGGTGGAAGGACCAGGTGGAGAAGGACCTGTCTTCACTTGGTATTACCAATTGGCGCCAAAACGCCAAAAGGAGAGATGCGTGGCGCACTGTTGTGGACTCGGCTATAACCGCGTAAGCGGTTTCTACGCCAGTTAAGAAGAAGTAACGGTAACATATCAACCTTTTATTCCACATTTACCGAAATCCAAAAAATTAGAGTGAATAAGAAATATAAACAAAAGCAGAAATGCACATATAATTATTTGACTGGGATAGACTTGGAACAAATAGGTCACAACATTAATTAAGCACTTTGGTAAACGGACTATAGCTTCCCCACACTTCGAGATTATATTTGCTTTGGAAAATTTTAATATTAATTAACGTTAACAAATTTGAAGCTTCAATAATGGAACTGAACTTTGAATAATGTTTTACTTCGTCAATTTTGGTAATATTAAAACAAGATTATCATGGCATGGCATAGCCATATCGTTTACTTTCACTGGGGCCACATTTATAACGAAGCAATTTTTGAAGGTCAACGCGGAATAACTTTTTCAAATGAGACCGAGGCATTTCAATTTCGGACCGAACCTAAGAAGTATTGGAAACGAAGTCTGCCTTAATCCATGAATTATATGATAAATCTAGTATTAGACGTAAGTGTGGTTTGAAAATGGGTTCAAACAATACGTAATAACGGTACATTGGCATTTCAACTGTTGATTATTCAAAAACTACCCATCTTATTGAACTCCCCTCGTATGTTTTATGTTTAACATATAAATGTGAAAAAGCAAATGAAAAGCTTAAAACGCGGTAAGAGGCAAATTGAAATTAAGCACATGTTGCACACGCGTACATATGTATGTATGCATTTGTAAGCCAAAGGTATGAACAGTGTTTTTGTTCTTATTTACACAGTGGAAAGCTAAACAAATAAATAGAAGCTGCAGCTGTAATAACACTAAGCCACAGACAGAGAGCGACAGAGAGACACACATGAAACATTATAAAAATTAATAAATGAAACAACAAAAAAAAAACACATAACGGTAGACATTGTAATCGCGGTGGATAACGTAAATGCGACACTCCTCTGAAGAGACTCCACTATATACATATGTATGTAGTGTATCTGTGGCTGTGTGTACTTGTCTGTTTGCTGGCGTTGTCATCACAAGTCATTCGCGTAGTTGCAAAAGTAGTGCAATCGCGGATATGGAGCAGTTTACACACATATACACATATACATATATGTATATATGTATCACAATATTGCTATACATATATGTACCACTATATTTTTTCATCTGCACATTGCAATTCCACTTAAGGGCAAATATGTTACCGTTCCGTAGTTGCGCATTTTTCCACTGTTGCACCTTGCCAAATATATTACTGGATATGGTTGGAGCGTGTGTTTAAATGGCGCTGCTGCGAAAAGCCCTCGAGTCTTAAGTTGTCATGTTAATACATTCAACAGACGACGCGCACTGTTAACATATGAATGTGATGCAACGGAAGGCATTCACCAACGCACTACAGGGGGTTTAACTTTTCATAAATATTTGTATTGAGTAGTAATAGGTTTTGAGGATCTCATTTCACCTAGACAAACAGATGTTCAATGTGGAAACTTTTATAGTAAGCTGAAGAAGAACTCAAAAAAATGCAGAACAATAACATATTGTTTGCTCGACCGAGGTTACAAAAACAAGTGCATCAGCATCTACTCTACAAAGAGATCTTAATTAAAAAAAAAATATTCTTCCTGCAAAAAAATATGCAGCTTAGAAACTCAGGCTATAGGAGATATCGCTATTAGCGGACCACAGACCAACTAGTTTGCTAATTGATTCTAGTCAGTGTCTAGTCAGTCAGTCAGTCTAGTGATTGACTCTCAGTAATTATCTAATATGAAAAGAACCTGTCTTCAAGATTTGACCCCTACTTTGATTAAGATTGGTTCTATAACCCTCTCCGCTTTTTTGTTCTTTAGTCAATGCTTTATAAAAAGTGTTACAGCGACCGGATTTAGTTTAAATATGCACCGTTTCGTTCGATAATCTGTTTCAATCTAGACGGCAACTTCATAATACCCCCTCGTAGAAGCCCCACTCCTTATTTGCGAAGAACTCGGACAGCCACTTTTCACAAGCCTCTTGTGAGTTCAACTTTACACAACCAAGAACGTTCGCCATGGACAGAAACAGTTGGTAATCACTTGGCGCTATGTCCGGGCTATATGGTGGATGCGATAAAATCTTCCATCCGAGTTCCCGTAGCTTCTGACAAGTCATCAACGAAGTGTTTGGTCCGGCGTTGTTCTGGTGGAACAATACACCCTTCCAGTTGGCCAAGTCTGGTCGATCGCCTGCTTTAAGTGGCCAGTTGTTTGCAGTAGATGGTAGAATTAAGCATCTGGACATATGGGAGCAGCTTATAGTGGATGATTCCCTTCCAATCCCACCAAACACTCAACAAAACCTTCCTGGCCGTCAATCCCGGCTTGGCCACGACCGTTTTCCGTTGATATTGTCGTATGTGATCCATTTTTCGTCGCCAGTCACCATCCGCTTCAAAAATGGATCGAGTTTGTTCCGTTTCAGCGGCGGCGTTAGTGAACTCTATGTTAACACGTCTATAACTGTTGAACGCAATATTCAAACTAATCATGCCTAGCGTCGTTTTGTAGGTTATGTCAAGACCTTTCAAAGATGTATAGCCGCGAAATTCAAAATACAAAAGGGCGGAAGGGAGATATTTGCCAGCCAATATTTTAAAAATATGACATAAATTTTTTTCGAATTTTTCGACCCACAAAAGGTACCCCTTAAAGCTGATTCAAAAATCTGAACATTGCAATCTTTCTGCTAATGAATAGTACAATTACTCACTGACATACATAGATCTCATTTTAATGCCAAAATACGATATGTTTGAAGAAGAAGACCAAAGGCTTTGCGATTTATTCTTTATTGACACTGTAAATACAATATGAGTGTCATAACCCTTTCCATAGTTTTGTAGTGGTTCTGAAATGGCTTCAGTGTGTTTAAACTAATCGCAGAGCAAAAGATAACATTGTTACATCCAAAGTTCGATAGGATATTCGATAGAATATCTTTTTTATTAAATATCTTATAAGACTCTTTAGTATTTGGAAGTCAAAACATTTCCAGTTCGTTTCGGTTGTTCATTAAGGGACACTACTTTAATATATGCAGATGAAGAATGTATATGAAATATATTGGACATTCGCCTATATCGCTCCCAATGAGATTTATATGGAAACCCCACTCCAACTTTAACAATTAGAACTCCTGTTCTTAACGCTCCCAGAAAGTTTGTATTTTATGAAGCAAGGCACAGCTAAGTTAACGGACCACATACTGCATAGCTATGTATATGTAACAAGAATAGTTTAGCGAATTATCAGGAAGACGCTAGCCAAACACGTAGAAGAACAGTAGTACAACAGCTATGTACGTGAGAAAACAATCAAATCAAAAGGGCCTGAGAAAATAGTGTGCGAACATTCTTCAAGCAGTGAAGCGAGCGAAGGGCTGAAATTATTACAGTTAATAGGAGAGTGGAAACCGTAGCATCGAGCACAACTGTACGCTGGTATGTACATATGTGCGACTGAAATGAAATAATGAATTTGCCACATATCTGAATGGGTCCCAAGAGTCGTAAGTACAACGTAATAGTACCGTTCGATATGTTAACTAACACAACATACAGAACCGGAAGTGAAGAATGTACCAATGAATAAAAGTATACACAGAATGTTAGCGGTTTTGCACTTGTTTATGATTACGTTTGCGACTGAGCGATAAACCGCCGACAGACCATATAAAGTGTTTATATTATTCTTGTTGTTATTGTTATTATTGCTATTGTGCCGTTGTGCTGCCAACTTTATTGTCTGCATTGTGAAATCAACCACAACAGCCAGTAGCGGCAACTTGTTTCACCTATTCGGCTTCAATGATTCCAGCTATTCGTACGGCTAATTCTTCAGCCAGCTATTTGTTGCTACGGCGCAAGTTCTAAAGCCTAGAGGTCTGGTTAGGTCTACATATGTGTGTGTGCGCAGCAGGTAGGTAATTACAACTAGATATTCATATGTATTTGTGTAGTTGCAATAGATGCCGTTCATGCATTCGCTGCCAGTTCAATTGAAAAATGTTGCTTGGCCTAAACAACTGTTGTTGTTGTTGTTTGACATCTGAGCAGTGATCTCAGTAATCGGTCGCTAGTTAGCTGTAGCTACAGTTATAAAATACAAGTAGGTTTCCTATTTCGTTGGTAATTACATACTTGTATTTGACTACTGCATTACACTATACTAATGAAAAGATATATATTTATATATGTACATTCTAAATCAATTAACTACAGTTGAACTTCCATAGCATGAACTTCTATGTATAACTCAAAGTTCCCCATAACTCGAACTATTCATTATTACTAATTTCCTTCCATAACTCGAACTTCTATAACTCCAAATTCTCCATAACGCAAACTCTTGAATTGACAATAGAAGTCCAATTTCATACAAATTACCTTCCATAACTCGAAATTCTCTTTAACTCAAAGTTTTTTTGTGAATTACAGTCATTCGAGTTAGTGAAGCTCAACTGTTTTTTAATTACTGATTTTTTCTTACTCAACACTTTTTGCATTACTTAGAGGTTAGAAATTGTATGGTGTAATAAGAATATTGTAGCTCGTTCTATCTCTCTCCCTCTCTGTCTGGTTAGGTTAACTCTACATTTCTTCATATGTTCTAAAGTGTTTTCCTGTCAAACTATGACCAGAGTTACACCATGACCAGGTAAGTACAACAAAATCGTCGTTGAGGGTTTGTCGAAAATTAGGACCGAAGATGGGCCTAGCTCAGTGTGTACAACTAAACTGAAATATCAGTTCCACAGATTGATGATCTCAATTTAACATCCTTTGGAATAGGGAAATTAAGATTTGGATCATTGGATCAGCATGGAAGTTAACTTCTATGAGAAAGATATAACCGATTTTCATATGCCGCTGCGGGCTTAATAAGAACAATGAAGCATGTACGGTTATGGTAAGAAATTTTATAAAAATATATTTCGACCATCTTTTGCCAACTTTTACATAAATTTGAGAGAAGCGATTTGGTAAAAAGTCATGTAAGACCTCAGGTAATCCGAAAAGCCATTTACTACGAACATCCAATTCAAGTCAAGGCAGCCCTAAATATACGTTAACAAAAAGCAATGAGTGCATACTATATAGAATACGAAAATATAGAGATTTAAAAGCCTTTAAATAAATGGGTACATAGGTAGGTACGAATTTAGCCTTTTTGGATCCAACAGCTCTAGATACGCCATTTTGATGCACTAATCGTAGACCTTCATAGTATTGCCATCTCGTTTCATCGTTCAAACCGGTCTTCCAATGAAACTAATTATGTATACCGTTATGCTTTTTGTAGACAGTCATTCAAGATTTGGTAACAGATGGGTTCCAAGTGTTCTATGGCGGATAGGGCAGTAAGTAAGTTACATGGTCGGGAATAAACATATTCGATAAACTGTCTGCAAAACCGATCTCTGATGAAATCCTTGACTCTTAATATAAAAATACTATGAAATGTCATATTGACATAAGGACTTCTGACAGATCTGTACCGATGATTGATAATTGGATATGGGAAGCTAGAATGAAATTGTAGTTAGTCTGGTTAGGGATCACGTTGACGTATTGTTTCGATTTTTCGTTATTTTTAATGTAGTAAAGGGTAAAATAAATATACTCATATGAGAACTTGCCGGACTGTCATCAGAGACTTGCTTGTTTTAGCGGAAGCTAGAATTAGTCAGTTAACCACTTTTGGTGCCAAAATTAGACTTTTGACAATTAATTTTCTTAGTAGACCTTACCTAACTTTTTGTAGAACATTATATTAAAGACTTACTTATTAACAGAGGCATACAGAAATTTATTTAAATGCCTCCATATTTTCACTTTAATTTTATAACGCGAATTGCCACATTTCTTTCTATTTACTTCTACAGAATTAGATTTCTCGAAAATTATTTCAAGTACATACGTACATATTCGTACATTTGTGCTTTCACATTTTCACCAGTGAGATCCTCCCACGATTATTTGCTTCCATTACCCCTGTCAGTCAATCGCTGACAGCTACTAAAATGGCAAAAGCGATGAAATATTCACTTTCATTTCGCATTTTTTTGCTTCTGCTTGCTGCGTGACTGTAAATATCTACGAATATGTACTTGCCGGTGAAAGAGAATGAAAACAATTGAAAAATTAAGAAAAAAAAGCAGAAAATAAAAATAAATTATTGTATCAGGTTGTGGCACTTGTAATTCACACACAGAAATTCTATTTCTCAGCTAAGCGGTGTACAAGTAATGAATGTTGGCGTTGATTGAGCTTTGTCTTTGGTGGAAATACCAGTGGCATATAATTGGCATAATAAAATGTGGCAAAGTAATTGCGCAAACATATGATATACATATATTATTAAATCTGATCAGATCTTTATATGAATATTCATATGTGTGCAAGTATGTAGTGAGTGTACTTACGGTCGCCAGACTAAACAATTAATCTTAGATGCATTACTTCGATGCTTTGCGGTAAATGAGTAATAAATAGGAAATTATTGAAAATAGATTATCTGTATTTTCCCCAAGACTCAGTGTTATAACCCGATATTTTTATACTCTCGCAACAAATGTTGCTAAAGAGAGTATTATAGTTTTGTTCACATAACGGTTGTTTGTAACACCCAAAACTAAACGAGTTAGATATAGGGTTGGTTATATATACCAAAGTGATCAGGGTGAAGAGTGGAGTTCAAATCCGAATGTCTGTCTGTCCGTCCGTCTGTGCAAGCTGTAACTTGAGTAAAAATTAAGATATCTTGATGAAACTTGGCACACTTATTTCTAGGCACCATAGGAAGGTTGCTTTCGAAAATGAGCAAAATCGGACCACTGCTACGCCCACAAAATGGCGAAAACCGAAAACACATAAAGTGCCATAACTAAGCCATAAATAAAGCTATGGAAATAAAATTTGGTATGAAGGATCGTACTATGGAGGGGCATATTTGGATGTAATTTTTTTGGGAAGTGGGCGTGGCCCCGCCCTCTACTAAGTTTTTTGTACATATCTCGCAAACCAATAGAGATATATAAACCAAACTTTCTGCAGTCGTTTTTTTTAGCCACTTCCTAATACAGTCCAAAAATGAAAGAAATCGGATCATAACCACGCCCACCTCCCATACAAAAGTTAGGTTGAAAATTACTAAAAGTGGGTTAACTCACTAACTAAAAGCGTCAGAAACACCAAATTTCACATAAGAAATGGCAGATGGAAGCTGCACTCAGATTTTTTTACAAAATGGAAAATGGGCGTGGCGTCGCCCACTTATGGGTCAAAAACCATATCTCAGGAACTACTCGACCGATTTCAATGAAACTTGGTTTGTAATAGTTTCCTTACATTCCAATGATATGTTGTGAAAATAGGCCAAATCGCTTTACAACCACGCCTACTTCCTATATACCAGAACTTTGAAGACGATCTGAATCGGTTACTTTGCAATATATAATGTAAGCACTAGTGAAGATATCGAAGCAGAACTTTGCACAAATACTACGTTTATAGTTTAGCAGCCCCATTCTAAAAATCGCCAAAATCGGACCATAGGTTTTCAAGGCCCCATATATCGAACATGACCTCGGTGCTTCTAACCTAATATTAGAGTTTCCAACTTTCAATGGACTTTATACAATATATATGACGAATATGTGGGTCAATTGTGTATTATATAATATTAATTAAGTTAAATAAATAAATTGCGAGAGTATAAAAAGTTCGGTTACACCCGAACTTAGCCCTTCCTTACTTGTTCATTATTTATTTATACTTATTTATGACTCATTCTATTGATTCTAAATCTAATTACGAACGATGCACTAAGGTGTTACCAGAAAGTTTTATAATGCGAATGCCCTCACTGTTTTTGCAAATATTCGTCATTCATCATTCGTTTTCTAATACAAAGAGATCTAGATGAAAATGATTTGAAGAACTAGTTAGGTGCAATACAACTAGTGATCAGTGGACCAAATAGTGCTTGAGTGAAAAACAAGAAAAAACGTTAACTTCGGCTCTACCGAAGCTAATATAACCTTCACAGGTGCATTTCTTTTAGTAACTAGGTGTTTAAGCAAATCTAAAGACGTAAGAAGAAGTAAGTAAAACAAGTAAGGAAAGGCTAAGTTCGGGTGCAACCGAACATTTTATACTCTCTCAATTTATTGAAGAAATTTTATTAAGATAACACCCAAATGTACCTATAAATTCGGCAAAAAGTTTAATAGAATAACGAAAAACGTCCTATATAGTGTATGAGGGCTGAGGAAATTCCTGAACCGATTTCATTCATTTTCACCAGCAAGGTACACTATATCCAAGACTATACACTCACTTAATTTCGCTAAGATATCTCACATATTAATCAATACATATATACAGATTAAAGCCCACCATATTTTTGAAAAGCCTATAATTAGGTATATGGGAGCTAGGAGATGTTATTATCCGATTTTAATAATTTTTGGAACCGAGACACACTATTAGAATAAACAATTTCCTCTGAATTACATTAAATTATCAGAGAGATTTATCCATATTTTCGGTTAAAATTTACCCTTAGGCGCGGAGTTCAACATGTTCGATAACAGGGGCCTTGAAAAGTTATAGTCCGTTTTCGACAATTTTTTCTCAAGTGTACTATTTGTGTAAAGTTTTATTCCGCTATCTTCATTGGTTCCTTATGTATACATTATAAAGTGAAGGAATCAGATGGAATTCAAAATTGAGTTATATGGGAAGTTGTCGTGGTTATGAACCGATTTCATCCATTTTTCACATGTGTCATCAGGGTGTCAAGAAAGTATTATATACCGAATTTCATTGAAATCGGTCGAGTAGTTCCTGAGATATGGTTTTTGACCCATAAGTGGGGAGTAAGTTCATTTTGTAAAAAAATCTGAGTGCAGCTTCCTTCTGCTATTTCTTCTGTAAAATTTAGTGTTTCTGACGCTTTTCGTTAGTGAGTTAACCCACTTTTAGTCATTTTCAACCTAACCTTTGTATGGGAGGGGGGCGTGGTTATTATCCGATTTCTGTCATTTTGGACTGTATAAGGAAATGGCTAAAAGAAACTTCTACTTTGGTTTATATAGCTTCATTGGTTTGCGAATTATATACAAAAAACCTATTTGGGGGCGGGGTCACTCCCACTTTTCCAAAAAAAATACATCCAAATGTGCCCCTCCCTAATACGATCCTATGTTCCAAATTTTACACACTTTATAAGTTTTTGGTTTTCGCCATTTTGTGGGCGTGGCAATGGTCCGATTTTGCCCATTTTCGAAAGCAACCTCCTCAGGGTGCCAAGGAATACGTGTTCCAAGTTTCGTTAAGATATCTCAATTTTTACTCAAGTTATCCGTTGCACGGACAGACGGACGGACGGACAGACAGACATTTGGATTTTGACTCGTCTCGTTACCCTGATCATTTTGATATATATAACCCTATATCTAACTCGTTTAGTTTTGTGACTTACAAACAACCGTTAGGTGAACAAAACTATAATACTCTCTTAGAAACTTTTGTTGCGAGAGTATAAAAAGAAATAATTTTACTAACCGAATTGAACAATTTTTTCGGAGATTAAATTATTTCTATGAACAATAACTCACACCAGATTTCGTGAATATATGTAGTAAAATGCGGAAGTTTTCCATGCAAGCCCTTGATTCCGATCGTTCAGTTTGTATGGCAGCTATATGATATAGTGGTCCGATATCGGCAGTTCCGACAAATGAGCAGCTTCTTGAAGAGAAAATAACATCTGCAAAATTTCAAAACGATATCTTAAAAACTGAAGGACTAGTTCGTATATATACAGACAGCGAGACAGACAGACGGACATGGCTAAATCGACTCAGTTCAACATACTGATCATTTATATATATAGGGCCTTTATAGGCGACGCTTCCTTCTGGGTGTTACAAACTTCGTAACAAACTTAATATACTCTGTTCAGGATATAAAAATCGTTATCAGAACAACACATACTAGGATTAGCTCAAACTTGTCTGATGATCTAGTTGAATTCCATAATAATGAGAGGTTTATAGAACCGTCAAGTTAGAAACAGTGTAGGGTGAACAAGGTAGAACAGATCAGAAACCAGTATTAAGTTGGGTTGTTGCTAGACAAGCATGGTTACCACAAAAGCTTCTTCAAAATCTATTTCGGAATATTTATTGTAGCAAAAATTTAGACCCGGTGGCGACTAAGCACACTCTAGTTTCTCATATCTGGTGTAGCGAATGTAATATTGGTCACTAAGCGATTCTTATATTTATTTATAAATCTAAAGATAATTACTTAATGAAAGATGATCATTTGTAACCGGGGGATTCATTAAATTCATTAAACCATGTGTTGATCAATACTACTACTACTAGGCAATAGTGTTTCGGTAAGATTGTTTTTAGACCTTCAAAAAACAATATTTTTCGGAAGCGTTTTTACAAACGTTAAAAAACGGATTTCGGTGAATCGTTCTCTTATTATCCAAAATTGAAGTTCTTCCGACTATTTTTTTTTTAAACACGAATAATAGGGTCAGCTGTAAGAAATGCTTATTATATGAAGACGTCTTTAATAAAATTGACCGAACATTAAATTATAGAATAAAATGTGTTGGTTTAACAGTCGCCTGTTGGCCAGATATTATGAATTATATACAATTTTAGGTACACTTTCCATATTAAAAAGGATGCTACTTTGGTTCAAATTTTTTTGTGATCTAAATGCTCTGAAAAACATCTCTCAAATAACTCCCATATTTTTGATATGCATAGTTAAACTTCCCTAATTCGAATCACCATAATCCGCACAAAAACTTCGAGTTAGAGAGACATCGAGTTATGGAAGGTAATTTGTATGAAACTTGACTTTATTGCCAAATCAAGAGTTCGAGTTGCAGATGTTGGAGTTATGGAAGTTTAACAGTATTGTATATATATTTAGCACTGAAATATTGAATTAAATTATCATTTCTAGACAGGTGGCAACTCATTTAATATATTTTAATACAATTTTAAAATTCAGAATAACACATTTTGGACCTCCTGAAACACCATCAAAATGGATTTAGTGTATTCAGGAATTTCAATGTCTATTTATATATACAGTGGAACTTCCGTAGCTCGAATTTCTATAAGTCTACGTTTTAAAGAAAATTTATATAACTCTCTAACTCGAAGTTTTTTGCGGATTATGGTGATTCGAGTTAGAGAAGTTCCACTGTATATACATATGTACATATTTACATATGTATATATATACTTAAATTTCTATATTCTCCATTATTTTACAGCATTTTTTTCCAAACCTCATTCAGTCATTGTGTCTTTTAATTATTTATATTATATGCATGTAATTTTCACAGCTACCATATTTCAATTGAGTACTAACATTCCTAAGCACACATACATACAGACATACATATAAATATAAAAAACTATATAAATATAATTATGCATTTGTCTATTTTGCTCATTAATTATGTTAGTGAGATGGTTGAGTTTGCCAGTTTTGTTTGGGATTTTCGAGATTTTCATTTTCATTGTTTTAAATGATTTAGGTCAACACTGCATAGCTAAACAGCATAAATGTCGATCACACTGTGCAGCACACGGATGGCGTTCGCTGGCGATGACAGTGTGTGCTGGGTATCAACACAACCAATTATATGAATGTTTGTTGTTGTGGTGAAGTGTGAATATATAGCAATGCAAGTAATAAAGTGTGGAAGTGTTATTGCTCGAGTGGGCTGTCATCCGTCAGTTAGTTTTCTATTTTACATAAAACAATGAAAATTATGATTTATGGACTGGGGCATGTGGGAAGTGAAATTCTTACTGCGAAACGTTAAATAGTAGGCGTGAAGCTAATTTTTGTGTGTGACTATATATGGGGGGACATATATATGTAAATAAGTACATTAATTTTTGTAGTACATATGTATGTGAGCATATATTATATGAGTCAAAATTAACTAATATTTGGTTTTTCTTCTTTATATTACTCAAAAATATTCCAAAAATTTTAAAATTTCCATTAAAAAACAATAAAAAAAAAAAAAATAAAAAAAAAATAACAAAATTTTTTTTTTTAAATAAAAAATTAACAAACAAATTTAAAAAAGTTACAGCACCTTCCCAAATATCTTCAAAATATAATTACACAACTCCACATAATAAATTAAAAAAAAATAAAAAATAAAATTAACAAACAAATTTAAAAAAATTACAGCACCTCTCAGATATATTCAAAACATAATTTGAAAACTCTACATAATTACAGTTGCAATCGCAACACATTAAAAAGCTCCACAATTTTACAATTAAATACCTTAGCTGCCAGTTTGTCTCGACTATCAATCAAATTGTGCATAAAATATCGCGAAATTCCAGTAGCTGCTGCTTCCTACTCAAATATTTGAAATTTTTAAACGCGCTTTCAATTAAGCTGAACATAAATACACACAGAAATACTTAAATAAATATAAATTTGCGGAATGCCAAACGCGCAAGGCATTAAGCGGATTATAATGATGGATTTCAGCATCCAAGCTCGAGGGGATAGTAACCCAGTAGCTTGTATTTGAAGCGACAAACTGGTTAGAAAAAAACTAGTCTACAACTAGAATTGACTGTATGTAATCGGACTAGTTATAAAAACATCAGACTTAAATCAGTTGTAAAACGATTTCTTTAAATAATAATTTATGTAAAATTTACAGTAGCTAAGATAGGGTACAGTACTCTCATCTCAATAAGGAATGTATTAATTAAAATAATGGGGAAATGGAAACGCTCAGAATCCGAGGTCGGACAAAAATGGCAACAAGTAAGGGGTGCGGTTAAGTCAAGCATTAGATACACACATCTCTCAATCAATGCTTGAATGAAGGTAATATATTTCTCCACAGAATTTATTTTATTGTAATCAAGCAAGGAAGGGCTAAATTTGTATTACATAAAAGAAAGGAAGGTTCGACATTACAATGTTGCACGTTGAATATTCTCGGAGTCAGAAGAATTTTATTGTAAAAAATTAGGAATGTCATAAGTCTGGGTGCAGCAGAACATTACAATATATAATCTGGTCTCGCATTTTTTTAAGAATCAAAAGAATCTAAAATATTTCTCGTTAACTGCATGTTTTTTTTACAAAAGTAAGGAAGTGCTAAATTTGGGTGCAGCAGAACATAAAATATTTCCAAGCGTTTACATTTTTATTATATAAACGAAAGGAAGGTTCGAGTTTGGGTGCAGCCGAACGTTACAATGTTGAGCGTTGAATATTCCCGGAGTCCGAAGAATTTCATTGTAAAGATAAGTAGTAATGACATACGTCTGGATGCAGCAGAAAATTATGTACATAAACTCGTCTCGCAATTTTTTAAAAATTAAAGGAATCTAAAATATTTCTCGTTATCAGCATATTTATTGTACAAAAGTAAGGAAGAGTTAAATTGGGGTGCAGGCGAGTATTTGAAGTGAAAGGCTTGCAAATTATTTTGATATCGTTGGAAACCGTGCTAAAATATTTATATATATGGTATATGGGGGTAATTCCGGGATAATTTCCAGACATTTTCGCACCAGAGACAAACCATATCTCCGCTGCATTTCTTTAGAATATTTGGGAGATTTACCGATTTTTTATAATGTTCGGTATCTGGGGCATTGAAAATTTATAGTCCGATTTATTTTTAGACGAGCGATATGTAGTATTTGTGTAAATTTGCTTTCCGATATCTTCACTAATGCTTAATTTATAGATTGTGAAGTAAACTATTCAGATGGACTTCAAAAATGTGGTATATAGAAATTAGACGTGGTTGTGAACCGATTTCGCCGATTTTCAAACTACATATAACATTGGTATGCCAAGAAAATGTTAAGACCGAATTTAGTTGAAATTGATCGAGTAGTTCCTGAGATATGGTTTTTGACCCATAAGTTAGCGGCGCCATGCCCATTTTCCAGTTTTTTTACCAATATGAGTGCAGCTTTTCTGTACCATCTTTATCGTTTTCACTCAATATTACAAATCATGTTAAATCTGTCCTGGAAAAAATGTTTACTAATCATATCTTAATTAATATCTAATTTATATTAACTCATAAAGTTATGACACATAAAGTTAACTGGAACACCATGGATTCTCAAATTCGATATATGGGTAGCAAGAAAGCTGCTCCATGGGTATTCGAGAAATATTTTTGATATACATTTATTGAACATAACGAATGAATCACATAAGAACTATGAAAGGACTTGAGCGCATCAAAACAAAGTGGCTAAGCTAACTTATAATCTTCGTTCCAATGGATATAGGCTCCTCGAGTATGAAAGTATTTAACACAAGGAGAGTGAAGTGAGCCTATACTTCTTTATTCAATTTGAACTGGTTTAATGTATCGAAATATTGGAACTACTTGTGGAACGAATAAATATTTCTTAAAGTATTACGACAAAAATCGAAGAAAAGTAAGAAACCAACTACATATGTAATAAAAGCAATGCAAACATAACCGATTCACTTATTTGATATCTATTGCTTCAAAATCTATATATATATGTAAAAGAAAGTCGTGTTAGTTACACCACTTATAACTCAAGAACGGCAGAACAGATTTGGCTGAAAATTGGTAGGGAGGTAGCTTAGAGCCAGGAGACGGACATAGGATACATTTTATACATTTTTCGTGACAATAGTGTGAATAAACTGTGGTATAAAAAACGCAACTGACATTCCATACAGAACATATTCCAAAACACAAATTTATTTTTCAAAACATCTTAGTAGGCTTTCTTTTCATAAAAATGAAAACAAAAAAAAATGATAGCCAAACGAAAAAAATTCAGTCAAAACATTTTCATTTCATATGATAAAATTGAAAAAAAAAACAACATTCAACTGACAAAAAAAATAATGTTGCCTATGGTTGAACATTTGAAGATTTGAAATTTTGAATTTAACCCTTTATCTAACCGTGTGATAGTTATGTTACAAATCGTTTTATTGAGTCAAATTTTTCTTACTGTTATTCTCTTCGCTCTTCGGGCAACGTAACATTTATTAACATGAGATAGGATATAACATAAACGGGAACGGGAATGTAATCTCCAGAAATTAGATTTAATAGTTCAAATGACCCCTGCTGAATACCCAACAAAAAGAAGTTTATGATACACTAATTTATAAAGGAAATGGTAGTTGATATATCCTGCATATACCAGGGACAGTTCTGAAAAGACATTCCTCATGCCAATAGTTTTAGCCATTGTTTGCGCGTGAATAGCAGCCACATTGTTCGAAAGATGACGTACGGCTCATTCAAGACTATAATTATAGTTAAATCTTAAAACTATTGAAGAATCAACATGTAATATTGCAAAACAGTCCGTAATGGCCCAAGTTTGAAAGACATCAAAAGTTCTCATATAGGACGAATGCATAATAATGCATAAAACTGCATTAGAAGCACTTAACCGAACAGTAAAAGATCTACACAATGACAACTGACATGAGAGTTGTGTTACTAAAATATATGTCTGTTGAAGATAACTCTGAGCAATTGCTGCATTTCGGAACGGATTTCTAAGAATAAAGACATAGATGACTTAAACTACAAAATTCAGAATGGGATCATTGGTCCACTTCATTCATTCAAATCTATTGACTACGTAATAAATGAAGATGAAGCCACCAACTATTCAATTGAATTTTTAAACTCCTTGGATGTGCTTGGCTTGCCGCCGTACAATTTACGACTAAAGATTGGCTCCGTAGTGATCATATTGGGAAACATAAACTGTGCACCAAAACACATTTGATGGTAAAAAGGAAGAAGTTCTCATTTCGAGGATCTCGATAATCCCTACCGATATGACGTTTGAGTTTAAACGACTTCAATTTCCAATTCGTCTTGCATTCGCTATAAATATTAACAAATGACAGGTCAATCCTTGAAAGTCGATTATAAAACGAAAAATGCAGTCTATCACAAGGTGCTTGACTGGAGAGTGCAAACCAATGCTGAAAAATTAATAACAAACTAAGAATAATTGAAATACTTTATTTCTTATGTTATTCTAATACAAAAATGAACTCAATAAAATTTCCTCATTTATTGTCTCTAAGGCGGAAGAAACTTCTCCGCTGGGTCAGCTAGTTATTTCATAAAAACCACACAAAAAAACGAAAAGTGAGAAAAGCAAAAATAAAAATCGAAAAACAAGCAGAAAGTTGGTCACTCTATCCAAACAATTTGTAATTAAAATTATCTAATCAGTATCAGCAAAATACAATTGTAACAATTTATAACAACAACAAAAACAGCTCCAACGAATAACATAATTTTATAGCCGACGACCGATGCTCAATTGGTGCGCATGCGTAACAGCACAATAAAACAAGTGGCAGCTAAACAAACAGGCGAACGATTGCAGCAATCAAGCGATTAACAGTGTTGAGAAAGAAATATGATAATTACAAAAAAAAAATAACGAAAATAAAAAAATCGAAAATATTGCTAAAACAAAAAGACACAATCGATGGCGAGTTTACTCCTCGTTGAGTGGCGCATCTTGGGGTGACGTTGAGTAGGCATTTGAAGTGTTAAATTTTTGTGAAAAGTGAAAGTGCAGCGAAGCTGAACCGAAAGCACGATGTTATGCATGCGCTTACATATGTAAAAGTAAATGCAATTATGTGAGTAAGAGGCGGTGAGACAAGTGCAGTTGTAGGAACCCATTATTGGCGTACGGGTTTTTTTTTGTAGTCTCACCCACTTTGTATATTAATGCATTTATGTATGTGTGAATATGATTATGTGCCACCACTTGAGCGCCCAGTCAACAATGCTGAGATAAAGTGGCATGCATTTTATGATTTACAATGAGTTAGAAAATCGAAATTCGACAAGGCATTTTCACACAGATTCTCTTGATCAAAATTACTGAACAATGAACTGATTGAAAAATCAGAAAAAATTATAAAAAAAAATTTAAAAAAATTAAAAAAAAAAATTAAAAAAATTGTATGCAACACCCTAGACTCAATGAACTAACAACAACAGCAACAACAACAAATTGCTGCTGCACTGTAATATGGCTCAACTGCATAGGTAAACACATATGCATATACATATCTGAGTATGCATGTGAGTACAAGTGCTCAAATGTGGCATGAAACTGTCTACATTTGCGCATGCGTGCCATGGTAGCTTAGTGAATGTGTGGCTTATTTGCACATATTTGTAAGTAATATATCTAGTAGTAGCACTCTTTGTGGCCGCTGGCGTGCATGATTGCCTTTAGGTTGGTCAATTGTTGAATAATTGCGTTTAATGTGTGCATTAATGCATTTCTAGGAACACATTTCTCAGACATACATATATACATATGTAGATGAGTATACAAGTTTTACCTGTGCAAATAATCGCGCATGAAATTGTGGTATTAAATTAGTTGATTTAATAACGTTATTCGTAGCCAACTTGCAACTTGCAACATGCCATGTGGGTGGCATGCAATGGAAACTTTATTAGTTCGTACGGAATTCATACACAAATAGCCCTAGAGGATGGTTTTGGTCGACATGTGATAAATAGAAACTGATGAAATCTGAGATGTTAAAAAATAATAAGTATTGATATAGTTAACTAAAACTTTAACAAAACAAAAATATTAGTAAAAACAAGTAAGAAAAGGCTAAGTTCGGGTGCAACCGAACATTTTATACTCTCGCAATTTATTAAAGAAATTTAACTAATACATATATATGCGGAATAAAGCTCACCGTATTTTTGAAAAACCTATAATTAGGTATATGGAAATGTTATGACCCGATTTTAATAATTTTTGGAACAGACACACACTATTAGAGGAAACAATTTCCTCTGAATTAAATTGAGATATCTGCGAGATTTACCCATATTTTCGGTTAAAATCTATCCTTAGGCACTGAGTTCAACATGTTCGATATCTGGGGCCTTGAAAAGTTATGGTCCGTTTTCGACAATTTTTTCACAAGTCAAGCCAGAGATTATATGCACTAATTGTGTAAAGTTTTATTTCTTTATCTTCATTGGTTCCTTATGTTTACATTATAAAGTGAAGGAATCAGATGGAATTCAAAATTGAGTGATAAGGAAAGTAGTAGTGGTTGTGAACCGATTTCGCCCATTTTTTGTCCGTGTTATCAGGGTGTCAAGAAAATATTATATACCGAATTTCATTCGAATCGGTCGAGTAGTTCCTGAGATATGGTTTTTGACCCATAAGTAGGCGATGCCACGCCCATTTTCCATTTTGTAAAAAAATCTGAGTACAGCTCCCTTCTGCTATTTCTTCTGCAAAATTTTGTGTTTCTGACTTTTTCGTTAGCTAGTTAACCCACTTTTTGTAATTTTCAACCTAACCTTTGTATGGGAGGTAGGCGTGGTTATTATCCGATTTCAACTATTTGCATGGTGTGTGGTGGCGTACGTAGGAGAACCGACTCCAGAGAATTTGGTTTATATAGCATTATTGGTTTGCGAGATATATACAACCAACCGATTTGTGGGCGGGGCCACGCGGGGCCAGGCGGGGCCACGGACAGACGGACGGACGGACAGACATCCGGATTTCAAATCTACTCGTTGCTCTGATCACTTTGGTATATATAACACTATATCTAACTCGTTTAGTTTTAGGTGTTACAAACAACCGTTATGTGAACAAAACTATAATACTCTCTTTAGCAACTTTTGTTGCGAGAGTATAAAAATTAAATTAAGAAAACATGAATGCTCCAATTTTTTTAATATCTTACATAAAAAAACTGAAAATTAAATTTTTTTAAATTTTCTTTGAAAATTGATTTAGATATATTTTATAAAATATATTGTTATTAATTAATAGTCTTTTCACACAGGAGTTAATTGATCAATTAACCGGCCTCTGCTCGATTTACCATACAAAATAAAAATCTGCATGCATTTTTAATTGAATTTTAATCGACCTGAAATTGTCTTCGAGTTATTGCTCACGCTACACGACGGTAGATGTCGCTGCTAAAAAGCAGCAAAAACAGAAATGTATAACAGCTGATCGATTATCGAGTAGCCAGCAGTGCGAAGAACAAAAACTGGTTTAGTAATCAAAATTTTAATTAATCAATTAATTTAGCTGTGTGAAAAGGAAAAAAAAATAGTTCAGAACTTAAAAACTCTTGCTCATCAATCATATTTTGGACTAATTTTTTAGATTTGCCTCTAAAGTAAGTATTAGAATTATGACCCTTTGAAACAAGGCAACCAAAAAGAATCATTACAGATTAACCTTATTCAATTCGACATTATCTAAAATATTGTATATTATACCTTATTCTTTGTTTTTGAATTAATGAAATTATCGAGGACTCAAGCCCACCAGACTCAGAATCTCTGCGAAAAAATTAAAAAGAATCTGCTGACTACTTAAACATAAAAGTAGTGGAATTCTTAAACTATTTATAGAGGAACTTGTTTTTTACGTTCTCAGTCAAAACCGCACTAACAGCATAAAAGCAATCCATCCCACTTTATCTCAGAGCCTTTTAAAAATATCCAAATTCCTGTGGTTGTATGCAGGGTAGATTAATTTTACAATTGTTAAGTCTGGCTCTAGAGCATATATTTTCATAGATTTTTTTACAAAATAATATTAATTTGTTTTATGGAAAATGGTGCTTGATGTCATTTCATCTGTCCTTCAATATATTCTCTCTGAATAATCTAGGCCTAAGGGCTTACAACCCTGACTTTGAATTGAATTTATGAGAAAAACAGGTAGAAGGTTGTTTACTGCGGTTTTCAACTTTTAAATTTTAATGGGATTATTAGTTTAAAGCTGGTGAAAAATATTAATTATGTTATTTTCGCCGCTAGTTCAATATTATGTTATATTAACTACATATGTACTCTGAAAATAATCTGATTAAGTTTTATACATGCAGCTCTGATTTTTGGAGAATGGTTTTAGGAAATTCGATTAATGAGATTGACTCGTTACGTTATTGGTAGTTCGCGCGGTTGGCCGGGAGTTATGATTCTCTCTTCAATTTCTAAGGTTGAGTCTAAGAAGAAATTAAATTTGGACTTTTAAGCAATCCAATTGAAGATTTAGATTATATTCGATTCCTCTTTTCTCTTTTATCTTGTTTAATTTAACTCAAAAATATCAGTTAACAAAGTAATTGCAACCTGCGACAATTTCTATTGCTGGTTGGGGCGTTAATCAAGCGCGTTGAAGCATCGACTGCCATTCCATAACTGTAATTTCGCATTTTATTCATGCACATAATAAAATGAGGTGCTTAAACCGTATGCCTGCATAGAGTTGAAACAAATTCTCAGGGCAATAAATTCTAACACCGACTAATGTACGAGTACATATGTAATTAGGTGTATATTCCATAGTTAGTTCATATATTCAGATATAATACAATGTGTAGACTTCAAATATTAAAAGAGTGTAAAACTCGCATTCAATTAATAACAACAAATGCGGCATGAAATTGCTTCCACAAGCACATACATACATACAAACAAATTTTATGACAGCTGTGTATAAGCTACTATTTGCGATTTTCATCTGGGATTATTAACCATATTTCGCATGCGATTGCAACTGGAAGTGGTGAACACTTTGCAAAGTGCAGTCACACCGACCACCACACCAACCGCAGCGGCAGCGGCTGCTGTGGCAGCAACAACGTTGACACAAATGCATGCAATTATCTCCCCGCCCTGCACCGAACTCCATCTCCTCCGACGCCTGCAACTCTACGCTCTACGCCTCTAAGTTCAATTGCTTTTATCGTGTTCATTGCGTTCATCCGTTCATATTTCGCATTTGTAAAATCGTATAACCGCTAGATTGCATATCATTTGAGTGACTCTCAAATTAAAAGCAACAATAACAATAAAACTAATGGAAAATCATATATTTACATATATTGTGTGTTTTTTCTTTTTCCGAATGACAGGAAGTAGTGGTGTGTTTGGGTTGTTTGACATCTAAAAAGTTTGCTGCTGGAGACACAGAAATATATGGAAAATTTACAATAATTTTAGTGAGAATAGAGCTTTGTTTCCACAGAGATCACAGTAATAAAATTTTTTGTACATAACTCCAAGCAAAAATACTCGGGTCTTACAAGGGATCTCTACCGAGAAGAATGTTGTTGATCGATCTCCATACCATCGATCCACAATACCCTTGTAGAATTTATAATTAATGCATTGCTCCTTTGAACCATTTAGATCAAAGTTTGATCAATTAGATCTCACAAATATATAGTGTGGGTTCTTGAAGAAAAAACTGAAAGATAAAAGGAATGAAGTAGACAATAAGGAACTACAGATCAGTTACCGAAATATCATTAGAGAGGAATTATATTTTATATATCCTGGAGTTTTCGATCTTGTTTTGGTACACATGATTTCACAACTCTATCTGAAACTTACTTATCTATAAGTAGGACCATATGTCTAGATCAATAGAACCCCTAACTTCATTCGAAAAGTCGTCTAATTCCTCGTTTTATTTGATTGCGTTCAATAAATGCAATAAAACTAAGGAGCAATGTGGGCGCTGGAAGTATTTTTTATATACGGAAGAAAACTTAAGTGGTGCCTTTTACATAGCAATTTTTCAAACTCAGACTCAATGCTTTTCATATGTTATAGTCGAATAAATGTTGACCGTAATTTGATGTTGTCAATAAAGGGCATTTATAATGGTCAACGTTCAACAAACAATTCTTTGTATGACCATAACTTAAAAGTATAAATCTGTCGAAAACGTTTTTGCACTAAATATTTCACAAGCAATGTCTTAATATACAAGTGCATAGTATTTATGGAGACACATAAATACATTGTATAATATAAATAATCGGAAACTTTTTGAAATAATTTCGAATTTTCGAAGACAATATTTTAACGAATTTTAGAATATGAATGCGAGAATATGAATTATTTGACTATCTTTTTCGAACCTATTTCGAGTTCGAAAAATATTTTTCGAACATATTTCGAATTCGAAAATAATTTTTTTCGAACATATTTAGAACTCGAAAATATTTTTTTTCGAACATATTTCGAATTCGAAAATAATTTTTTTAATTTTATTTTTTTAAGCATAAAGTACATATGCTATCAGTTCATGTCATTTCGTAATCTCTATAATTTAAGTACCGTGTTTAATGAGATGGATTAAATAAAAGTAAAAAGGAACAACAATAGGAAAATATTTGTAATAAATGGTTTTAAAATACAGTGGAATTTCTCTAACTCGAATCACCATAATCCACAAATCCAGTTAGAGAGACTTCCGATAGGTAATTTGTATGAATTTTGACTTCTATTGCTAATTCAATGGTTCGAATTATAGAGAACTTCGAGTTATGGAAGTTCAACTGTATTACAAAAATTTAGTCGAACGAAACGCAATACTAAGTCGCCAGCGAACTGAAATATGATTTTAATTTTAAAAAATTATCGAACCAACTAAATGTACAATATTTCTAAATTAAGATTCAAAATTTTTTTTTATATAAATTCAGTATTAAAGTATTTGAAAAAAAAAAAATTAAAAAATACTACGAAAACGTAGTACGAAAACTTTATCCACACACTATACACAGTACTTCTATGCACATATTCTTTTCGGCCAGCATAAAAACAGTACGTAATAACAATACTCATGCATTTTTATACTCTCGCAACAACGAAGTTGCTAGAGAGTATTATAGTTTTGTTCACATAACGGTTGTTTGTAACACCCAAAACTAAACGAGTTAGATATAGGGTTATATATACCAAAGTGATCAGGGTGAAGAGTGGAGTTCAAATCCGAATGTCTGTCTGTCCGTCCGTCCGTCCGTCCGTCCGTCCGTCCGTCCGTCTGTGCAAGCTGTAACTTGAGTAAAAATTAAGATATCTTGATGAAACTTGGCACACTTATTTCTTGGCACCATAGGAAGGTTGCTTTCGAAAATGAGCAAAATCGGACCACTGCCACGCCCACAAAATGGCGAAAACCGAAAACACATAAAGTGCCATAACTAAGCCATAAATAAAGCTATGGAAATAAAATTTGGTATGAAGGATCGCACTATGAAGGGGCATATTTGGATGTAATTTTTTTGGGGAAGTGGGCGTGGCCCCGCCCCCTACTAAGTTTTTTGCACATATCTCGCAAACCAATAGAGCTATATAAACCAAACTTTCTGCAGTCGTTTTTTTTAGCCACTTCCTAATACAGTCCGAAAATGAAAGAAATCGGATCATAACCACGCCCACCTCCCATACAAAAGTTAGGTTGAAAATTACTAAAAGTGGGTTAACTCACTAACGTAATACGTTAGAAACACTAAATTTCACATAAGAAATGGCAGATGAAAGCTGCACTCAGATTTTTTTACAAAATGGAAAATGGGCGTGGCGTCGCCCACTTATGGGTCAAAAACCATATCTCAGGAACTACTCGACCGATTTCAATGAAACTTGGTTTGTAATAGTTTCCTTACCTCCCAATAATATGTTGTGAAAATTGGCCAAATCACTTCACAACCACGCCTACTTCCTATATACCAGAACTTTGAAGACTATCTGAATCGTTTACTTTACAATATATAAAGTAAGTACTAGTGAAGATATCGGTGCAAAACTTTGCACAAATACTGTATTTATAGTGTGGCAGCCCATTTCTAAAAATCGCCGAAATCGGACCATAGGTTTTCAAGGCCCCATATATCACACATCAGGACCTCGGTGCTTCTAACCTAATATTATGGTTTCCTACTTCCAATGGACTTTATACAATATATATGACGAATATGTGGGTCAAATTGTGTATTATATAATATTAATTAAGTTAAATAAATAAATTGCGAGAGTATAAAATGTTCGGTTACACCCGAACTTAGCCCTTCCTTACTTGTATAGTTTGTATTGCACAACTTTTTATTTGTTTTGTTTTATCATTTTCTGACTTATTTTATTGCTTGAAGTTTGCCAACAACAGTCAACAAGAACTCGCAGCATGCATTTCTGCATTTCTAAAAACAAAGCAACAAAAAGCATATATATTTTAAACATTCATAGAATTGTCTGTTCCTTAAGTGGTGCAAAGTCGAGAAAATGTGGTTTTTAGTTTTTGTTTATGCTGCCGTAAACTTTTTTTGCGAGTGGCTTTTGTCATATTATGCTTTTTGTCATTTCATATGTAGGTCAGTGTCGACTAAAGTAAGAAAAGAAATAAAATGCAGAAACATAAGAACGAACACGCTAAAGCTTGTAAAAAATTAATATAGTAATTTCACTAAATAATGTAAGCGCTCTTCTGATAGCTTTTCTTTTCTTTTTATTTTTTTTTCTTTTTCGATGATACATAGCTTTTCAGAGTATCGCAGATTGACATGGGTATGCCTAGATAAGTATTTTTTGTTATACCAAAGAGGACGAAAAAGGAGCCAGCAATGCGTATGATGAACATTCAAATCCTGCACAACCACAACCTTAAACTAATTCCCAAATCAATATATTTATTAAATATTTTAAGCAAAAAACACAGTTAGAATTTCTAATATTTGTTTGACAAGCAGAAATTGGCACATTTGACATTTATTAAGATTGACAAGACCAAATGAAGCCTCAAGCGCTTCGGAGTAGCACTGCGATGACATAGCTTTTAATGTCATAATTACAAATTGTTGCTGTTGTTGGTCAAATGTTAATTGCCAAATCATTTCACTTAATTAATTGTAGCTAAAATTGTGCGCAGAAACTAAAATGTTAACATTTCTCTCGAAATTTGAGAGTCATATAATTGCATAATTTATTTCTGTCGAATAACTGTCGACATGTGTAGTGGCAAACAAATGGTTCAATGAATAAATTAATAATTAATTGCATATTTACGTATAGTATAGTAGGTGGTAATTAAAAACTTGCTTTTGACTATTTGATACTACATTCGTTTTAATATGACATTAGGGTGTGTGTAAGAGTTTGCATAAAATCACAAAACAAAAATTTATGATATATAATTACTTCATCATTAATGAGATTATAGCCTTTTCGCATAGCCAAATTAATTGATCAATTAAAATTTCAATTGAGAAAACAGTGTTTTCTTTTCGCACTGCCGGCTACTCGATAATCGATCAGCTGTTTCCACATTTTTTTTCATGAGAAGTTGGTAAGTTTCAGCAGCTGATTGCTATTTTATCAATAACCACAAACATTATTTCTAGTAGCGACATCTACCGTCGCCATTTTACTGCTATTTTATCAATAAATACAGCCAAATTTACAGTGTGGACAAAACAACTCGCACACATGTAATTACAAATACGTTCTTTGTCGCAGAGTTGCATTGCATTTTCAACTCGATTATAACTCGATTAAAAATTAATGTAGAACAAGTAAGGAATTGCTAAGTTCGGGTGTAACCGAACATTTTATACTCTCGCAATTTATTTATTTAACTTAATTAATATAATATAATACACAATTTGACCTACTTATTCGTCATATATATTGTATAAAGTCCATTGAAAGTTGGAAACCATAATATTAGGTTAGAAGCACCGAGGTCCTCATGTTCAATATATGGGGCCTTGAAAACCTATGGTCCGATTTCGGCGATTTTTAGAAATGGGCTGCCACACTATAAATACAGTATTTGTGGAAAGTTTTGCACCGATATCTTCACAAGTGCTTACTTTATATATTGTAAAGTAAACGATTCAGATCATCTTCTAAGTTCTGGTATATAGGAAGTAGGCGTGGTTGTGAAGCGATTTGGCCAATTTTCACAACATATTATTGGGAGGTAATCAAACTATTACAAACCAAGTTTCATTGAAATCGGTCGAGTAGTTCCTGAGATATGGTTTTTGACCCATAAGTGGGCGACGCCACGCCCATTTTCCATTTTGTAAAAAAATCTGAGTGCAGCTTTCATCTGCCATTTCTTATGTGAAATTTAGTGTTTCTGACGTTTTTCGTTAGTGAGTTAACCCACTTTTAGTAATTTTCAACCTAACTTTTGTATGGGAGGTGGGCGTGGTTATTATCCGATTTCTTTCATTTTTGGACTGTATTAGGAAGTGGCTAAAAAAAACGACTGCAGAAAGTTTGGTTTATATAGCTCTACTAGTTTGCGAGATATGTACAAAAAACTTAGTAGGGGGCGGGGCCACGCCCACTTCCCCAAAAAAATTACATCCACATATGCCCCTTCATAGTGCGATCCTTCATACCAAATTTTATTTCCATAGCTTAATTTATGGCTTAGTTATGGCACTTTATTTGTTTTCGGTTTTCGCCATTTTGTGGGCGGTAATCAAACTATTACAAACCAAGTTTCATTGAAATCGGTCGAGTAGTTCCTGAGATATGGTTTTTGACCCATAAGTGGGCGACGCCACGCCCATTTTCCATTTTGTAAAAAAATCTGAGTGCAGCTTTCATCTGCCATTTCTTATGTGAAATTTAGTGTTTCTGACGTTTTTCGTTAGTGAGATTTTGCTCATTTTCGAAAGCAACCTTCCTATGGTGCCAAGAAATAAGTGTGCCAAGTTTCATCAAGATATCTTAATTTTTACTCAAGTTACAGCTTGCACAGACGGACGGACGGACGGACAGACACACATTCGGATTTGAACTCCACTCTTCACCCTGATCACTTTGGTATATATAACCCTATATCTAACTCTTTTAGTTTTGGGTGTTACAAACAACCGTTATGTGAACAAAACTATAATACTCTCTTTAGCAACATTTGTTGCGAGAGTATAAAAATTTAGTATGGTATATCGATTGGGTCTGGAGGTAAATGAGGACAAGACGAAATATCTCCTGTCATCGAACAAACAGTCAGCGCACTCGCGTCTTGACTCACACGTCACTGTTGACAGTCATAACTTTGCAGTAGTAGATAGTTTCGTATACCTGGAAACCAGCATCAACAACACGAATAATGTCAGCCTCGAAATCCAACGCAGAATCACTCTTGCCAACAGGTGCTACTTTGGACTGAGTAGACAATTGAAAAGTAAAGTCCTCTCTCGACGAACCAAAATCAAACTCTACAAGTCGCTTATCATTCCCGTCCTGCTTTATGGTGCAGAAGCTTGGACGATGTCAACATCAGATGTGACGATGATTTATGGCCATCAGAACATTGGCAACGACTATGGAACGACGAGCTGTACGAGTTATACGACGACATTGACATAGTTCAGCGAATAAAAAGACAGCGGCCTCGCTGGCTAGGTCATGTTATCCGAATGGACGAAAACACTCCAGCTCTTTAAAGTGTTCGATGCAGTACCCGCCGGAGGAAGCCGAGGAAGGGGAAGCCCTCCACTCCGTTGGAGCGACCAGGTGGAGAGCGAACTGGTTACACTTGCTATCTCCAACTGGCGCCGAACTGCGAAGGAAAGAGAGAAGTGGCGCAACGGCTAAACCGGCTAAACGGTTGTAACGCCAATCACATATCGATCTAAATCAGTGCTTTCATCGAGCGCAGGCCGGTTAATTGATTACTTAGCTCCTGTGCGAAAAGGCTATTAGAGCTCAAACTAAACACTTTAAATGATTAAGAGGCGAAAAAAAATATTTATACAATATAAAGGTTGAAGGTTAATTCACAATGAAAATATTCGATGAAAACAATCAATGATCTAGAACAATAGCAATTCAAAATTTAATTGAAGTGAAATATAAAATGGTTTGAGAGAGAGTATGAAATGGAGAGATTTTGGTACTTGAAATAATTTGAAGGCAGATTCGAAGTACTGATGAATGCTCCAAGCATTATGGAACACAATTTGCGTCTGTCTGCTAATTTCGAAACGATATAGACGATTCCATCTGTCACTTGTTGAATATATTAAACTGTATGCGGTATTAAATATCTTTTGATATTCGAGTAAATTGCTTTTTTTTATCAAAGTGAAGTTTAAAAAAATGTAGTGATTAGGAACTAATATAGAAGAAAGGTCTCAAGAAAAATTGTGCACTCATATCGCTATTTCTTAGTATCTTACTAAACATTACAACATATTTCTACAACTTTCTTGGTAACCCTCGCAAACATAAGCACCACTTACGTCCACAAATTTATGTTAAAATGCAAAGCATAACTGCTCTAACTGCAAATTAAATTTTGCATCTAATAGTCAATTAGACTGCTATCTCAATTAAATGACAAAGTTGAGAGTGTCAAAATGTTAATGAAGAAGATGTGAGTGGCAAGAATGAACTAAACAGAGAATAATAATAAATTCGAAAAATGTGGCACACAAATTGCTACAAATATTGGTAAATCATGATTAGTATATGTATTTGTATGTCGAACAGGTATTCAAGCGTAATAAGTAGTCCGAATATCAGAAAATTGCTGTGTGACAAAATATAATTGTGTTTTGTAAAATTAATTGAGAGTTTTTATTCCAATGAATTGTGTCATTGGCGGTTCGCTTCAGTGGTTAACTGAAATCGCATTGCATGCATTATGTGAGCAAACTATGTTATTTGCAACTTTATATTTACAGTTATTTGGTATTTTCATTTAAATGAACTGCGATGCGTGGTCATTAATGGGAAATTTGGAAAAATAAGGCAACAAAAAAGAGTTATTTATCTATATGTAATTATATGCGTAGTTGTCAAATTTCATTTTCATTTTAATCCAGTTATTTAAAATCGGAATAGTGCGTTGGCAGATACTCAACCGAAAATTACAAAATTTTGATATTAAATGGAGCGAGCCTAAATTAAATTAAATGGTTTATTGAATTTAGTTTTATTGAGGAAAAGAAAATAGAAATTGTCGAGCACCAAGTCCAAAGGATCAATTAGCTAAGACAATTAAATCAACATCTTTGATATTATATTTATACATACTCAATTTAGTTTCAACAATTATAGCCTTTTCGCACAGTCAAATTAATGTAGTACATTAAGATTATAATTGAGAAACGAGTTTTTACTTTTCGCACAGCCGATTATTCGATTAACGATCAGCTATTATACATTTTTCATTTAGGAGTTCATAAGAGTTTGGTAAGTTTCATCAGCTGATTGCTATGCGGACTACCATATAATTGATCAATTAACTCATCAATGTGCGAAAAGGATATTAGTTATACAACTTGATTTTATATTATTTTTTGGATCGTTTTCTAATAAAAAAATTTATTTCATGAGAATAAAAATCATTATACATTTTACAAAAAATTACAAAAATGTTCCAAAGAAACCCTGTGTTTTTGAGGATGTTTAGTGAGAAAAGTAAAACTTATTTTTCAATACAAATTAAGGGTTAATTGTACTTGGAATTATATTGATTGCTCAATTAGGACTGTGTTTATTTTAGACATGTGGTTTTCAAGAAGATATAAAACGATTACAATTAAATATTATGAACATGAATTTAGCTCGCCGCGGCTGGAACGAATAAATTCCAGCCGAGAGGTCCAATTTTCGAACACTTTTTGCAGCCATTGAGGCCGTATGCTAGTAATAAACGTTATTCCGAAGTAAGTATGTGCATTATGAAATGCCAAATCAAACAATCGAAGTATAAACTCAGTAAAAACCATCTCCTCATTGAATACTATACGTCTAAAAACAATATTTATTATTTTGTATTAGAATGTAAATTGTTAAAAATAATTACAAGTTTTTCTGGGAACAATTTGAAGCATAATACAGTCGTTAATAAACTTCCAAGAACATTAACATTTTTTTCAAAATGGCGTTCTAAATATAGGCGTGATCTTATCCCGATTTTACCCTTTTTGAAACTGTGAATCGTGTCCAAATGCACGTAACTTTATCCCAAAGGTATGTGATCCCCGATTCATTTCGAATTTCAGTTAAATACGGGTGTGATATTCGTGAAATTATCAGACTTTCATTAGTTTCGATCATAATCGCACACTATATATTTCAACGATTAATCACTAGAAATGCCTTTATAATTTCCATTGTACTATATACATATGTGAAATGCACGATTCAAATCAAATTATAAATAAAAATCGTTTCTGTACTTACAATTTTCACTGTAGTATATTGTTTTAGCTGTTCTGTAGCAGAAGCTGTGGTCGATTGAGAAAGTTATTGACGATCTTCTGTAAATATATTGAAAAAAGTATATTTTTTGAGAATATGTAGTACTATATAGTGTTAAAAATAGATTATATAAATATTCATCTATAGATTTATTTAAAGTTATAGAAAGCTTTGTTTTGTTAATTTATAATCAGATTAGAATCATATAAATAATACCAAGAGAAACCATGTCGCTATTCACCAGGTCTTTCCAGGAGGGCTTCCTCGTGTTCTGCCTCCACCAAACTCTCTAAAGGGGTTAGGTGGGCTTCAAAATTAAAAAAAAAAATATTGTCTTAATAAATAGTGCAATAAGTTAAAATATTATCCAAAAATATCAAGTCAATCCGAGTAATATTCTAAGAGATAAAACTCTTGAAAGTTCCGTCCATCAGGCCACGTCAGTACGAAACTAAAACTTTATCTCAAAACTCAATTTTTCAAGTCGGTGAACACGATATCTCAAAAAGTTATGAAGCGATTTTGTTCAAAATTTGAACACATATTTCTCTAGTTAATAAATGAAGGATTTTTTTATAGCTTTATTATAACTATTTTTTTCGAGTCCAATATATGTCGAAAATTTTACCAAAAAAGTGAGTTTTTTGGTTAAAATTCTGTCAAAAATTAAAATTTCAATATTTTTTTATTTTTTCCTTCGTTCATTAACTAGATACAGCTAGCCATGTACTATCGAAATATTTTTGGTGTATTGTTTTAAGATGAACCAATCATGAGTATGAAACCCCACTGAAACCCACCTAACCCTTAACAACCTTGTAACATTGAATAATATAATTTCGATAGATGGCGCCACAGTCAAATTACTACCAAAAGCCATTAAAATTATGACTGCATCATTATAGAAAAAATATTAGAGCAACAAAAATCTGTTTCCGTAAGCAAAATTCTTAGAAACGACAGCGTTAACTATTATAACAGAGTTATAACTGAGATAACTTCAAATTGTATTAAAGATGTTTATACTCATACATACTGCTTCCATAAAATATGTATATTTGTATCCAAATGATTATACATATATACAACCAACCATGGCCATCAGCTGCATTTGTTCGCTATTTAAAGGTCGTTCCTCTTATCTCGGCAACGCATTTTGATACACATTTAATCAAATTCAATGTCAACATAAGCAGACTCATTATATAAACTAAACTGAATAAAAAATAGATGAAGTAACACACACGAACTAAATAAAAAAGAGTGGCGCAATAAACAAAAGAAAGATGACTTGAAAGTTATGCAAAGAAAAATTAAAAAATGCGGAATAAAAAAATAAAACAAAGTTGACAAAGCAAAGATAGTGAAATAAACAAAAGCCAACAGACGTGGCCATATGTGGCGAAAATATTTAAATGGTTAGTCTGGCGTGCTTTTGCTGAGCTGCACAGTTTTGCTTAAAATATTAATATTTATTTAAGGTATATATATATTTATAAAGATATAAATAATATTTCAGTGCTCTTGAGTAAAGCGCGTAAATTAAATGTGAGCATTAGGGTGATCGGCTTTGTTAAGTTCTCAATTTTGTACGACTTTCTTCGTGAAGCAGTGCTAAATGAGTTTTTATTGCAAAAATTAAGAACAAATTTATTTTTATTTTATTCCAAAAACCAAAAAAACAAGTGAAGAAGGGCTGATGTCGCCGAACATTTTATATTCTCGCAATGTATTTATTTAATTTTATTAATATAACAAACAATATGACTCACATATTCGGCATTTATATGGTATAAAGTCCATTGAGAACCCTAATATTATGTATGTGGGAGCTAGGGGAAGTTATGACCCGATTTCACACATTTTTGGCACGGAGACATATTATTAGAAGAAAAATATTCCTCATGAATTTCTTCAAAATATCTGAGAGACTTACAATGGGCCTCCTAAAGGCCTAGGTGCGTAATTTATTTGTTAGAAGCACTAAGGTCCTCATATTGGATATATAGGGTCTTGAAAACTTATTGATCGATTTCGATGATTTTTAGAGTGCCGATGCCACTCTTTAAATGTAGTATTTGTATATTTGTGTTCCGATATCTTCACTAGAGCTTACTTTATATATTAAAACGGTAAGGTAAACGATTCATATCGACTTCAAAGACCATGCATATGGCAGGTAGGCGTGGTTGTGAAGCGATTTGAACTATTTTCACAGCATATCATTGGGAAGCTAGGATGATATTATGAACCGAATTTCATTGATATTGGTCGAGTAGTTTCGGAGATATGGATTTTGGCCCATATGTAGGCGGAACCACGCCCATTTTGTATACCATTTTGAGTGCAGCACTTCTGTACCATCTTTATAATGTAATTTTAGGCTTCTGGTGGTTTTCCTTACTGAAATAAAGCATTTTTAGTAGTTTTCAACATAACCTTTGTATGAAAAGTGGTGGTAGTTATGATCCGATTTCCTCCATTTTTGGACTGTATAAGGTAGTACCTAAAAGAAACGACTCTAGAAAGTCTGCTTGATATAGCTTTAGTAGTTTACTAGATATGTACAAAAAATTTAGTAGGGGGCGGGGCCTCGCCAACTTCCCCAAAAAAATTACATCCGCATATGCCCCTCATAGTGCGATCCTTCAAACCAAATTTTCAATAGCTAAATTTATGGCTTAGTTATAGCTCTTTATATATTTTTGGTTATCGCCATTTTGTGGGCGTGACAGTGGTCCGATTACGCTCATCTTCGAACTTAACCTTCTTATGATGCCAAGAAATACGTCTAAGTTTCATCAAGATATCTCAATTTTTACTCAAGTTACAGCTTGTACAGACGGACGGACGGACAGACAGACACTCGGATTTTAACTTTACTCGTCATCCTAATCACTTTGGTGTATATAACCCTATATCTAACCCGTTATGTGAATAAAACTATAATACTCTCTTAGCAACTTTTGTTTGCGAGAGTATAAAAATGCATACCTACATTTGAACTTATTTAGTCATACATATAGCACTTAGACTTACGCCCGACTAAATAACAGCAGTTTAAGTAGCTACACTAGTAAATGCCTACTTATGTAATTACTTATTTATGCAGGTAAAAAGCGTTGACCACTTTGCTTGAAGTTTGTCTTTTCATTTAACAGCAAGGGTGTTCCGCTAATAACCTGCAACACCTACTTGGCAACGCTGCCAAACACAGGTGTGTGTATGTATGTATGCTATAAAAGTAGCCAGCTGACAAATTAAGAATTCCGCAGCAGCTTGGAAACACATGCTGAAAAGCAGACTAGACTAATGCTCTCTTACTACAAACATACATATCAACAAAAGCAAATAAACGGAGCAAATGGTTGGCTAAGTAGACTTCAAAAGGCCTTTAGTTAAGGTATTAGCGCCACTTGCGCACAAACAGACACATTGCTAATATAAAATAAGGTAATGTATATGTACATTAATGTGAAAAAAATGGAGTTATACAAAAGTCCAAAGGTGCGCAAACAATTGTTTGTAGATTCATATGTATGGATATATTAAGTAAGTAGAATATGTACGCACTCTATTAAAGTAGCTAATTAAGTGCAATTATGTTATGCACTTGTATTGTTAGATTTATTTATAGAGCACAAAATATGTTGCTAATTTGCTTTTATATATTATATAAAGGGTGCTTTTTTAGAGTTATAAAAATTGTATTTCTAAAAAGTCCCCCTATACTTATATGTTTACGCATACATTTTAATTCAATTTAAAAGCTCTTAAAATACTAAAATTTACCTACTTTTCAGTTAAAATAGCTTAAGTCGATTTTCGCAAATTTTTGGAAAATTCACCTCAATTATTATTTTTTTGTTGCCGAAAATAAGTGTACATAACATCAAATCAAAAATAAAGTTAGTATGAGTACAGCTGTTCTGAATTCACCTCCAATAGCATGCTTAATGGCGAGCAAACTTTTTGGTATATCTCATAAAACAACTAAAAAGTTTTTATGTTAAGCCAGATTAGACTTTGAGCACACAATTTGAAGTAATACTTGCAGATTTATAATTTGCTTTAATTTTTTTGTAATCATATTCACACATTTTATTACCGCTCTAAAGTTCGTAAGTAATTAGTATTAATCGCAGAATTTAGTCCGTAAGTTGAATGACTTGTATCAGTACAAAGAACTGGACAAAATATCGTGGGAACACACATGCAGCCATACCCACACACCTGTAAAATGAAAATAAAGTCTATAAATGGCATAAATTACTTCCTTTCTGAAGTAACTTATTTTCATTAGTACTAATTATTAACTGGTCTCATTGAGGTGAGAGAATATGTAAAACTTCAGTTATACTACGTTCGGACCGACATTCAAAACCTCTTGAAAACACAATTTGTGGATTGTGGAACCAAAGTCGTTCTGACCGACATTTTGTGTTTTCGATGCGTTTTCATTGTCAATTCACAAATTTAATTGTTTGTTTACATTTGACCATTATATACTCCCGCAACGTGTTGCTAAGAAAGTATCAAAGTGTTGTTCTCATGTTGTTTGTAAGTCATAAAACTAAACGATATAGGGTTATAAATATCAAAATGATCAGGATGACGAGACGAGTGAAAATCCGTCTGTCCGTACAAGCGTTTACTTGAGTAAAACTTCTGATATATTAATGAAACTAGTGGACTTTGTGCCCAATACATGAGTCGAGTTGCATGTAATTTTAAAGCGCTTTTTTTCTCGAAAAAAATTTTGAATTTATTCTGTCCTGACTAGACTAGAGTAAGTTATCAAATTTTCAGTGAGAGATAATAATAGGGTGACATTTTTTTTGTTCTTTAATCATGTAAAAAATGGAGCACACTCACAAAGGTAATGCAGCATGTGTATAATGTTGAAATACATTTTCAAGTAATATGAAGTTTCAGAGCAGATGATTTTTTAGAACTTAAAATTGATACGATTAAACATCATATAACGGGTATTTTCTTGACGTGCGGTCTTCAATGAGGCAATACTTTTTTCGGAGTTGGTCTTTTTGACAGCTGTTTCTTGATTGGATTGCCATTTCGTATGCTATATTGCTGACATACGGCAACAATGTGGTCGAAAATTGAGCCTCTCGGTTGGAATTTATTCGAGCCAGCCGCAACGGTCACTTTTGCCTAATTTTTATACTCTCGCAACCTGTTGCACAGAGTATCATAGTTTTGTTCACATAACGGTTGTTTGTGTCACCAAGAAATAAAAGAGTTAGATATGGGGTTATATATATATAAATGATCCGGATGACGAGTGGAGTTGAAATCCGGATGTCTGTCCGTCCGTCTGTCCGTCTGTCCGTCTGTCCGTCCGTCCGTCCGTGCAAGCTGTAACTTGAGTAAAAATTGAGATATCTTAATGAAACTTGGAACACATGTTCCTTGGGACCATGAGAGGGTTGCTTTCGAAAATGGGCAAAATCGGTCCACTGCCACGCCCACAAAATGGCGAAAACCAAAAACACATAAAGTGTCATAACTAAGCCATAAATAAAGTTATGGAAATAAAATTTGGAATAAAGGATCGCACCAGGAGGGGGCATAATTGGATGTAATTTTTTTTGGGAAGTGGGCGTGGTCCCGCCCCCTAATCGGTTATTTATATATATCTCGCAAACCAATAGAGCTATATAAACCAAACTTTCTGCACTCGTTTTTTTTAGCCACTTCTTAATACAGTCCAAAAACGAAAGAAATCGGATAAAAACCACGCCCACCTCCCATACAAAGGTTAGGTTGAAAATTACTAAAAGTGGGTTAACTCACTAACGAAAAACGTCAGAAACACTAAATTTCACATAAGAAATGGCAGATGGAAGCTGCCCTCAGATTTTTTTACAAAAGGGAAAATGGGCGTGGCGTCGCCCACTTATGGGTCAAAAACCATATCTCAGGAACTACTCGACCGATTTCAATAAAACTTGGTTTGTAATAGTTTCCTTACCTCCCAATAATATGTTGTGAAAATTGGCCAAATCGCTTCACAGCCACGCCTACTTCCTGTATACCAGAACTTAGAAGATGATCTGAATCGTTTACTTTACAATATTTAAAGTAAGCACTAGTGACGATATCGGTGCAAAACTTTGCACAAATACTGTATTTATAGTGTGGCAGCCCATTTCTAAAAATCGCCGAAATCGGGCCATAGGTTTTCAAGACCCCATATATCGAACATGAGGACCTCGGTGCTTCTAACCTAATATTATGGTTTCCAACTATCAATGGACTTTATACAATATATATGACGAATATGTAGGTCAAATTGTGTATTATATAATATTAATTAAGTTAAATAAATAAATTGCGAGAGTATAAAATGTTCGGTTACACCCGAACTTAGCCCTTCCTTACTTGTTTTGTTTATAAATATAATGGCAAAAGCTTATCTTTATAACAAAGCAAAATTCTTGGCCATATCATTAAATTGCATGCCATTTGTTTCTTCTTGAAAACTACATGTCTAAAAAACACCCTTTATTTGGACCAGATATGATTTTTTATAATTACATACTTGATATTCAATGCTTTCAATTCTTTACTATATCCACTACATTACTTTTACTTTTAAATTAAACTAAGCTGGCAACTCTATTTCCAAGCATATTTTAAGAACCAATTAACGGTTCAAAAGTGTTTGCTCGCAATATTGCAATTTTTAAAACTATTTTCGATTATAAATTTTTATATTTTAAACAAAACTATTTAAAATCGGGTGGCAGCTTCGTTTAAAGAAATTTCTTTAAATACTTGTTTAAATTATTTTTAATATCCGTTTAAATAAATTGATTTTTACTTTTTTAATAATAAATATTTTTTTAATTTAAATGTGAGAAATAGTATTTTATGTACAATTAAGTGGCAACTTCATAAAAAAAACTTTTCTCAAAATATCTGTTTCTTAAAACTTGTAATTATATTGTATTTTGTATTTGTATATTTTTCAAAAACAAGCTTTTCGTATTTAGATTCCATAAAGTTTCATCAGATTAAAATGTTTTCAAGGAGCACGAAAGTATAAAAATACGTTCACGTACTATACCAGTCAATTCGTAGAAATATCTTATAATGTTACTTTACATAGATATATTCACGTACAAATGTATAGATATTTAAGATTATTCTCAAAACTGAATTTATTATATACTAATTAAATTTATTTTTTGTGCTGACTGATTAGCGTGAGCATTGATTTCAGCGAAAAGTGTGAAAATATTTATTTTTAACCACAAACACAATAAAATCAAAAACAATGGATATTATACATATATACATACATAAGTAAATATATTGTCAATTACTGTAGTGATATATAGACGATTGAGCACATCTATGACCATTACTGGCATTACTTTTCTAAACTAACATTTATATAAATATATTTTAATTGACGCGCTTAATTTGATTTTTTATATGCTATAAAAATTCCATAACGTTTATGTAATGAATCTACAGGCAATGTGAGTCTCAATACTCGTATACGTCTAAATACTTTAAGTGTTTGGGTAATTTTGTTACAGTGATTCCACATTTTTATATAATTGAAAAAAATATATAAATAAAAAATGACTATTACTTTAATTAAAGAAAAAAAATATGATTAGGTCTCCAACTTTGCTTCCGCCGTTTTCCAATAGATGTCTGTAGGGTCAAGCACTGGTTGATTAAATCGATTAAATCGTTTTATATCGATCTTGGACATTTGTGTCAACATTAACCCAACAAAATATTTGTGAGATCTGTTTGCATCCCAAACTTATTCTCAACTGAAAATGTCACTTTTTGAGTCAAATTCTCGACAATTGCGGGAAATTTTGCTTTTCTTTTTTAATTCGAAGAAAAGTGCGGCTGACGTTCATCGACATTTGTAACCGTTTTTATACAAAAAAAAACTTAAATTTACAAAAAAAAAAACGGCGGAAGCAAAGTTGTTGACCTAATATTTAACATTATTCTCTCATATTACTAACTAACAAATCTCTACTAAATCATTCCACTCTTCAGTAACTGTTTGCTTGTGCCTTACTCATATTTATGTGACACACTGTACAAGTCACAGCGTATAATTATTTATTAATGTTACGCCCTTTTCGTTGTTAAATAAACTTGTTTGTTAAATACTCTATTCGATTACATACAGACACAATACCCACTCATATGCATTTGCATATATGTATGTATGTATGTGAGTAAATCATTTATTTTTTATTAATTTGTTCACTTTAATTTGCATCGATGCTGGATGATTTATTTCCAATTTCTGGGGTACTATACACTTGACCTTCCAGTGGATATATATCTGAAGCTGATTGAGTAGGTATATTTGTGTATAAGTATAATTTACTCATTTAAAATATTTATATTTAATCGTATATTTGTCTCTCCAGCATTGCAATTTCATATATGGCAACAGATAAAATTATTTAAAAATATATATATTTGTTCTGTATATATATCTGTATATGTATATTCACGAGTATATGCACAATCACTTAATTTCCGCGCTATCTTTCACACATATCTTCGTATATGGTTGGCTATCAACAATCGGATATGCAAATTATAGAACGTGCCTGAAAGCAAGTTTCGCTGCAAATGAAGCATTTATAATTCTTATTTTCCCATTAACTTATATTGAAATTATATTATTGTTGTTATAGAATTCCTTAGTGGTGACATTTGCAATAAATAATTTTTGAACTGTTTTAGTTGGAACTGAAACTGTAAAGTCTCTGAGGCATACAAATAAATTTTGCTGCATTTTTTATTTAATATTTTAATGGAAAAGCTGAATAAGAGACTATATACAGTGAGTAAATATACAGTGAGGGTAACTAAAGCGTATAAAAACTTAAGTAGATGCATTATCAGCTCAGTTTTCTCATAAGCGAGTGCCAAAAGAAGACACATTAAAGCAACGAATGAACACCAACTCGTATACTCAACATAGTTCAGGGAGTTTGATTAAAAAATAAGCGATTTGATCCGATTCTTTGTGAATGGTTTCTTCAAAAATTAGACATAAATTTTGTTCGCATACAAAACCGCAGCCAACTTCGCTCGACATCGTTTTGAAACGTAGTTTTACAAAGCAAAAACCCATACTTTCTGAATGGGTCCTTGAAATATTTCACTCGTATTCAAACAACCGCAGCCAACTTCGCTCAAAACTCTTGAGATGAGTTGGAAATTTCAGAAAATAGCATATACTAAATTCAAGATCCAAATCTAGATTTTAGAGAGGGGACCCCTTTTTAACACATATTTCCTATATAATGACTTATTTAGCATAAAATCTAGGAATCACCTAATTTGTTTTGAGGAATGATATACATCGATGACTTTTTAAGAAAATTAAAACAAGTAAGGAAGGGTTAAGTTCGGGTGTAGCCGAACATTTTATACTCTCGCAATTTATTTATTTAACTTTATTTATATTATATAATATACAATTTGACCTACATATTCGTCATATATATTGTATAAAGTCCATTGATAGTTGGAAACCATAATATTAGGTTAGAAGCACCGAGGTCCTCGTGTTCGATATATGGGGCCTTAAAAACCTATGGTCCGATTTAGGCGATTTTTAGAATGGGGCTGCCACACTATTAACATAGTACATATTTATGCAAAGTTGTGCACCGATATCTTCACTAGTGCTTACATTATATATTGTAAAGTAAACGATTCAGATCGTCTTCAAAGTTCTGGTATATAGGAAGTAGGCGTGGTTGTGAAGCGATTTGGCCTATTTTCACAACATATCATTGGGATGTAAAACAAGTAAGGAAGGGCTAAGTTCGGGTGTAACCGAACATTTTATACTCTCGCAATTTATTTATTTAATATTATATAATACACAATTAGACCCACATATTCGTCATATATATTGTATAAAGTCCATTGAAAGTTGGAAACCATAATATTAGGTTAGAAGCACCGAGGTCCTCGTGTTCGATATATGGGGCCTTAAAAACCTATGGTCCGATTTCGGCGATTTTTAGAATGGGGCTGCCACACTATTAACATAGTATTTATGCAAAGTTCTGCACCGATATCTTCACTAGTACTTACTTTATATATTGTAAAGTAAGCGATTCAGATCGTCTTCAAAGTTCTGGTATATAGGAAGTAGGAGTGGTTGTGAAGCGATTTGGCCTATTTTCACAACATATCATTGGGATGTAAAGAAACTATTACAAACCAAGTTTCATTGAAATCGGTCGAGTAGTTCCTGAGATATGGTTTTTGACCCATAAGTGGGCGACGCCACGCCCATTTTCCATTTTGTAAAAAAAATCTCAGTGCAGCTTCCTTCTGCCATTTCTTATGTGAAATTTAGTGTTTCTGACGTTTCTCGTTAGTGAGTTAACCCACTTTTAGTAATTTTCAACCTAACTTTTGTATGGGAGGTGGGCGTGGTTATAATCCGATTTCTTTCATTTTTGGACTGTATTAGGAAGTGACTAAAAAAAACGACTGCAGAAAGTTTGGTTTATATAGCTCTATTGGTTTGCGAGATATGTACAAAAAACTTAGTAGGGGGCGCGGCCACGCCCACTTCCTCAAAAAAATTACATCCAAATATGCCCCTTCATAGTGCGATCCTTCATACCAAATTTTATTTCCATAGCTTTATTTATGGCTTAGTTATGGCACTTTATGTGTTTTCAGTTTTCGCCATTTTGTGGGCGTGGCAGTGGTCCGATTTTGCTCATTTTCGAAAGCAACCTTCCTATGGTGCCAAGAAATAAGTGTGCCAAGTTTCATCAAGATATCTTAATTTTTACTCAAGTTACAGCTTGCACAGACGGACGGACGGACGGACGGACAGACAGACATTCGGATTTGAACTCCACTCTTCACCCTGATCACTTTGGTATATATAACACTATATCTAACTCGTTTAGTTTTAGGTGTTACAAACAACCGTTATGTGAACAAAACTATAATACTCTCTTTAGCAACATTTGTTGCGAGAGTATAAAAACTATTACAAACCAAGTTTTGAAATCGGTCGAGTAGTTCCTGAGATATGGTTTTTGACCCATAAGTGGGCGACGCAACGCCCATTTTCCATTTTGTAAAAAAATCTGAGTGCAGCTTCCATCTGCTTTCGGTTTTCGCTATTTTGTGGGCGTGGCAGTGGTCCGATTTTGCTCATTTTCGAAAGCAACCTTCCTATGGTTCCTATGGTTATGGCCAAGAAATAAGTGTGCCAAGTTTCATCAAGATATCTTAATTTTTACTCAAGTTACAGCTTGCACAGACGGACGGACGGACGGACGGACGGACAGACATTCGGATTTGAACTCCACTCTTCACCCTGATCACTTTGGTATATATAACCCTATATCTAACTCGTTTAGTTTTGGGTGTTTGTTACAAACAACCGTTATGTGAACAAAACTATAATACTCTCTTTAGCAACATTTGTTGCGAGAGTATAATTATGAAAGTAAGTAGGTTCCTTCTGTAGGTCTAAATAGTATGAACCGCAATTAGAAAGAATTACAAAAAATATATAATATTAGCAATAACACAGCCACACAAAAAACATTTTTGTCATGACCTGGGGGTCTTAACCCGACACCGAAAACCCCCGAGTATTGAATTTCGAGCGATTCCGATGAATTCTTCAAAATTGCGTCCACCATATTGGATCCGCCATTTTTTATTTTGAAAACCCGACACCGTATTAGTTTTAATCGATCCCAAAAACCCCGAGTAGTGACTTTCAAGCGAATCCGATGATTTTTAAAAATCGCTGTCTGCCATATTGGTTTTCTAGGGTTATCTCAAAACCTTGATCTAATGCGATTAAATGGACCTCTGATTCGGCGACACCAAAAACATATAGCATAAATAGTAAGATCCCCAGGACTTAGTAAGATTTTTTTTTTGTGTGGCTGTGTAATCGAAAATCGATTATTTTTTCGATAAATATGAATATATATATATAAAAATAAATTATATTTAAAAATTATTAATGTATTCTTAAACAATTACTTTTTATTTTTAAAGTCTTAACATTTCATTGGCGTCATGTTTTGTCTCGCCTTTAACGATTTTAAGATAAGCTCGAGCTAAACTTAGATTCGCTTATTGTATAACTGTCTATAAATAAAAGTCTTCAAATAAATTGATTTACGCAAGTTCGTATTTGCATTTACATATTTACATATGCAACTATGCAAATTTGTTCAACTTATTATCAAATTGCTCGGATTTTGACCAACGAGTTTTTTTTGTTTTGTTTTTTTGTGAAATACAAACTGCGCTCTCTGTCGAAATTGTCCAGTTGCCACACCGGCTTAGCGGTATATACATATTTATACCAATATATATGTATGTAGATGTGTCCGCAAATGTAGCGTAGTAAATTCAAAATCCTGTTTAACTACTATTGTCTTTAGTAAATTAACATTTTTAACTAGTTTGAGTTGGGCGCACGATTGTGACAAAGTTTTAAGTAAGGAGCTTAAAAAAAATATTTGAAAAATGCGCTGCTAATTTGTTATGAATTGCATTAGAAAATGAAAAATAGATTTTGAAATATCAAATATGAATACAGTTTTTTTATTGAGACCGTAAACTTGAAAACTCTTACCAAAGGTAGATTTTTATGATGGAATGGGATCGACACAAATCTATTATACCTAAGGCTTGAGTGTTTTGGAACGTTATCTTGTTGAAATATATATTTTGAAGACAGATTCCAGCTTTCGAATGATAATAATGCTTTATTATACATATCTACTTCATGAACGATCCTTCAAATAAAAGAAATAGATACAGTAAATGCACATTGACGTTGAGCAACACCAAAATTCATGATTGAGAAGGACCTCTCCGAGCCGTTCGATACCAAACGAGGTTTCAGACAAGGTGACTCTATCATGCGACTTCTTTAACTTGATGCTGGAAAAAATAATATGAGCTGCAGTGCTAAATAGAGAAGGTACAATCTTCTACAAGAGTGTACAGCTCCTGGCGTACGCCGATGATATTGATATCATCGGAAGCAACAACCGCGCCGTTTGTTCTGCTTTTTCCCGAATGGATAAGGAGGCGAAGCGAATGGGTCTGGAGGTGAATGAGGACAAGACGAAATATCTCCTGTCATCAAGCAAACAGTCGGCGCATTCGCGTCTTGGCTCCCACGTCACTGTTGACAGTCATAACTTCGAGGTCGTAGATAATTTCGTATACCTGGGAACCAGCATCAACAACACGAACAATGTCAGCCTCGAAATCCAGCGCAGAATAACTCTTGCCAACAGGTGCTACTTTGGACTGAGTAGGCAATTGAACAGTAAAGTCCTCTCTCGACGAACCAAAATCAAGTCGCTTACAAGTCGCTTATCATTCCCGTCCTGCTTTACGGTGCAGAAGCCTGGACGATGTCAACATCAGATGAGACGACACTAGGAGTTTTCGAGAGGAAAATTTTGCGCAAGATTTATGGTCCTCAGAACATTGGCAACGGCGAATACCGCAGACGATGGAACGATGAGCTGTACGAGTTATACGACGACATTGACATAGTTCAGCGAATAAAAAGACAGCGGCTACGCTGGCTAGGTCATGTTGTCCAAATGGACGAAAACACTCCAGCCCTGAAAGTGTTCGATGCAGTACCCGCCGGAGGAAGCTGAGGAAGGAGAAGGCCTCCACTCCGTTGGAGGGACCAGGTGGAGAGCGACCTGGTTACACTTGGAATCTCCAACTGGCGCCGAACTGCGAAGGAGAGAGAGAGGTGGCGCACTATCGTCGATTCGGCTATAACCGGCTAAACGGTTGCAACGCCAATCACATACATACATGCGGGAAAATTGGGAAAATTAAAATTTTCTGACAATATCTAATCTGTTAAATCAGCTCAAGAACATACAAAAATACTAATAATTGTCAATGTTATGATATTTTACGCCCGGAAGTACGCGCTTTTTTTTCAAAGAGGCTTGCCGTGATTACGAGTCCAGTCCATCAGCTCAACTGAATGTATAAAACCAAACAAATTTCGTTAGTATGGGGACTTGTTCCTCAAACGATTTATTGAAATGGGGGAAAATATTGTATACAAACGGGGACGATTTTCTCAAAAAGGCAACTTTTTTCATCTGATGAAATGTATTGAAAAATTCATAGCATTAATATGAAAATTTAAACGAAATCGTTCAAGAACATGGCAAATAAATTACGAACAATTTGAAAAAAAGAATTGAAATCGATTGAAAACTCTTTCGGCAATCGTTTTCGGAAAAACATGATTTCGAGATAATCGCGTTTAAAGTTTCAAGTACTCTTTTGTCTAGTGTAGCGGAGCAAAACGCTTTAACTTCTACTGCTTAAATCTCTATATACATTTGCCATAACATTCTTAAGATGGTATACTTTAAGATAAAATAATAATAAGTTTTTTGATTTTTTGACCGACTTTAACATATATAACCCCTTAAGATAAGAATGCTTATGAGCATTAGCGATTTAAGTCCCGATGAATTTTCCATATAAATAATTTGACTTCAACCAAAAGATTTTTGAGTAAAGCTCCATCCAGGTTTGGTTGTATGATTTAATAGACGGTATAATATAATTTCTGAAGACAGCTAGCTCCACTACTTTTTATTCGTAAAATATCGAATCGAAAATAATTAAGTCTCTCAAACACTTTATTGACGAATTTATGACTTGTTCATATATTTAAGATTTAAATTTTCTTAATTTTTATTTTTATTTTTTAGAGGTCAATAAATGAAAGAGGTCAATAAAAGAAATCAAAAAAATTCTTTTGAAAACTTTTAAAGCTTTAAAGAGCTTTTAGTAAAAACATATAAATAAACGTTTAAATTTTATGTTCTAGGACACGTAAAAAATTTCAGTATTAAAATTTTACTGTTATTATGAAAAACATTTCAAACAGGGTTGCCACCTGACTTCAAATTAAAATATTTTGATAACAAATAATATGAAAAAACTTGACAACAAGCTCAGGATACAAAGTTTATATTGTTAAAAAAATTCTTAAAATTTACAACTAGTTGCCATGTTGATTAAAATATAAAAAACTGGAAATTCAAAAAAAAAAATAATAATGGAGTTATTAACTACTATTCAAGAACTAGAAAATATACGCTTGCAAATAGTTACATTTTTATTTTATATTGGAAAAGAGCTAAACATAATTCGGTCAGATTAAAAAAAAATTATATACATATTTTGAACCGTGTTTGAGAATTTTTTTTTTTAAACAAGTTTTGAAAAACAAATTTTTTTAATATTCTGTCTTCAGTTTTTCTAAAAAATATTAGAGAACATAAAATATCATAAAATACCATTAAGCATTTTTTACGAACCACTAAAATTATATATATTCTACTAATTAGTCATTCTACATCTGCACAATCGACTTTATGTTCGTTCGTCTTGTGCGGAAGATGAACACTCAATTGTACTTTGACTTTTGCCATTTCAACGACATATTGTCATTAACTGCTCTACAGATACACACACACTTGTAGCACACGAGTTAGAGAGCTCGTTCAAAGCAGCTTCTAACTTCAGCAATTGTTGTCAGCAAATTAGCAATAAAATTCCAAACTCACATTCCAGGCGTTCAAGCACTTAGCAAATAACAACAAAAACAACAAGAACAAAAACAATACTGTAGACGGAAGAAAATTAGACAGCATTCAGGCCACAGAGACAATTTAACCTACTCCCACGCGGTCAACACACTTACTCTTACTTAGAAGCGGCTAACCATGCTAGCCATGGTAGTACAGGAATTTATATTAGATATATATATATAAATATGTATATGTGTGGTTTTATTCATTTGCATTAATATGGGCTCCACAACAAGCTCATTGGCTTGGCTTATGCCAGGCGACCAACCGCTGGCCCAATCTTTAGCCAAACAACTCTGGTAATCTCCGGGAATTAGAGTCAACGGTAAGAACAAATGTATGAGTATGTAGAATCTGAATATATATGTGTGTGTGTCCGCATAAATGTCAACTTAATTGAATGACAATAGGTAATGATGAACAGTCAGTCGGTTAGTTTGTCAGTGGTGCAGCCAGTCTGCCAGCCTGATAGAGAATAGAAATTACATGCAAGCAGAGTAAGCCACTTGGGGAGCAGCAACAATTGACCCAAAGGCATAGTAACAATGCAGAGTACTTTAATTTTCTCTACATACGAGTATATGAGAACATATTTAATAATTGGCCACATACTCTCGGGAAAACTTTCTCTGCAGTTCCCGTCTACATACGAGTACATAGAGAAAGAGAAGACTTTATAACAATAGTACTTTTGAAGATTAGTTAGCGACTAATTTAGCTGAAGGATTATCAAGCCCTGAAGTACTAGTTACAGGAAGTAAGATATTTATACTTCTTTATTATTAGAGCTCAATACTTCCAAAAGCGCTTAGACACTGTTGTTGTTTGGATAGAGACTCTACATAAATGTCTCTGAGATCCATAAATTTTGATAGGAAAACTATCGGAGATTTCTACAACCGTATTGCAGTGTTTTTTCAGATCACCTGTTTCAGTATCTTTCGATCAAATTACATAGAGGTTAGACAGAAGTTTATTAATGTAGGTCTACTGTTGAAAAGCTAAGCAAAAGCTCTCGACTCAGAGCCGATGTGAAGAGTTTCGTCAAGGAAGACCTACGATTATTTATCGTATTTGGATTAAAGATAGCACTCAATATTTAGTTGACAAAAGTTGATGACTCCGGCAGGTTATACGAGGCGGGTTAAAAAAAAACTGTAATTTTCGATTTTTGAAAAAAAAAAACAAAATTCATTCGGTTAAATTAATGTTGTGGCTTTCAATAGTCCCCATTCGATGTTATGCACCTATGCCAGAGCTTCTTCGAATCGTCGAAACACTCCTCAAACTCAATTATTGGGGAATGGCCTTTGACTCGTTCAGAGATCTCTCGTATGACGTTCCTTTAGGGTTCACATTATTTTTAGAAATAGCAAAAAAGTCTCACGAAACCATATCTGTGGCCGATATGGAGGCTGGGGCATCGTTGCAGTAGAAGCAACGAAGTGTGAGCTTTTAACAAACGAAAATCGCCAAGCTCATAAAAGCACGTCTAGTCTTAACGGATGCTACAGATGAAGGAAACAGTATAATTGTTAAGACTCCTGACAAGAAGTGTTCGCACTTTTACTATAATGCTAAAGAAAGTCTACTTTTCTCATATTCCATCCCATCTATACTTTTTGGTCAGATTGAGCGGATATGTATAGAACATATTGTCATAGATTTTGTAGCAGAATAGACTATACATCAAATCTGTATGTTGCCAACTTGACAGTGCTGGGCTGTTTTTTATAAAAGAGGCAATCATCAAAGCCAGAACCTAAACCTAACCTAACTCTTACCTAAAGACTGGTTCCATGGATACCCCCGAATTAGTTATTACTTCGTGATACTTTACTAGTTATGAAATACAGGTTTCAATAAAGCAGATGTTCTTTATGTTAAATCTTATGTTAAATCTTAACTTCAATTTCAATGGCCACTCATTAAAAACATATGTATATATAATTTCAACACGATCTATTATTCCAGTGACTTTCAATCTTTCGCCTTCGACCTACTCAGACCTGCTTATGCAACGGCAAACTTCTATTGAAACTGCATTTTTTTTTTCAAATTTATGCAACTACTGCATCGCATAAAAACGTCGTTGTTGCGTAATGGCCAAACGAACGCTCATTAACACCCACAGACTGCGTGCAGCGGCACAGACCTCAAGCGGCGGACGCCAATTAAATGGTAGGCGGCTCAAATTGTTCTCTATATACCACATAGTGATTATTAATACAAATACAGATGAGTGCAAAAAATATGCAGATGTGATAGTTATAAATAAAGTTTATTCTGCGCATTGCTGAGTATGATTACTTGTATGTATGTATGGAGGTTTAAATATATGTATAATTATCATTGACGCTGACACAGTGGCTTCTGCCATGAATTCATTAGCATCGCTTGAGCTGACCGCAGGGCGTTAACGCATACGCAACAGATATTTAACTCGTAAAATGATATTATCTTACATATATATGTATGTATGTATGTTTGTGAACAGTTGAATGCGTACAGTTAATACATATGTATTAATATAAACTTTTAAATATAAGTATGTCCAACCAATTAGCTCTTTAAATTTGCATGCAAGTTGAGTATTAAGTTGAAAATAATTTTTAAATGGAAATTGTTAAATTGTGTGTGTATATTTATTTAAGTAAGTGTGCACTCGGATATCAATTAGTTTTCAATTTAAATGGTAATCTCTGAATTTCGCAATTACAGTTAAGCTGAATATTAAAAAAGTGAACATAAAAATGTATCGATATTTTTTCGAGTGACATATTTATAATAACGGAAATATTTTAATTTTAATTTTTTCCTTAGAATAGTAATATTTACTTTAAGTCTGTATTAAATACTGAGAGGTTGAAAGTAGAATATAGTGATCTCGTTTTTATAAATATAGTAGTGAGAGCAGTACCAAACTAGAATATTTCAAAACATTAAAAAAAAGGTTTTCAGAATTTATAGTTTAACCTCTACGAACATATTAATTTAATTTTTTTTCGGAAAACTCTTTTGAATATGCTATAAGGAAGGGTAATGCACACAATGGTTTTTACTTTTATTAAAACAGAAAATAGAAAAAATATATATTGATCAACGAATATGATGTATCTAGACAACGCAGAACTTCCTTGTAGTGAGTGTTCTTCAATATATAATATTTACTACACAATGACCTACGATCTTTTTGATTGGTTGGCATTTCGGCCGGAATCATGTCAGCAGTTCGGGAACTTTTTTTGGCACCTCCGAAGACAGCAGATAACCCGTTATTTTTAAAAATTTTTGCACAAAAAAAAACTTACAATATAGCTGAAAGTATACTTTATTGTGTCCAAAAAACTACGAAACATTCGACCGGATACTTTCTTTAAAAAAAAATCACGAATATCGCCCAATTTTTCCTGGGTTACACTGATATAGCCCCTTAAAAGATCAAAATATTATTAAAAAAATTTAGACAAATAAAATTTATAAGCTGTATAAATTGTTAAAAAATGGGCTTCAAAATAAAAAAATTCAAAATTGATTTTAATTGAACAGATATAAGAAATATATTAGGTTGTCAAATATATCAGTTCCGCCTCGTATCTGACAATACTATACATCTTAGGTCTTGACATAACCTACAAAACGACGCTATGCATGATTAGTTTGGATACGAACTCGACCCATTTTTGAAGCGGATGGTGACTGGCGACGAAAAATGGATCACCTACGACCAAATCAAGGGGAAAGGGTCGTGGTCGAAGGACGCTGAATCGTTCCCAAACAGTGGCCAAGCCGGGATTGACGGCCAGGAAGGTTTTGCTGAGTGTTTGGTGGGATTGGAAGGGAATTATTCACTATGGGCTGCTCCCATACCGCCAGACGCTTAATTCTACCATCTACTGCGAACAACTGGACCGTTTGAAGCAGGCGATCGACCAGAAGCGTCCAGAATTGGCCAACTGGAAGGGTGTAGTGTTCCACCAGGACAACGCCAGACACACTTCGTTGATGACTCGTCAGAAGAGACAGGAGCTCGGTTGGGAGGTTTTATCGCATCCTACATATAACCCGAACATAGCGTCAAGTGATTACCACCTGTTCCTGTGCATGGCGAACGCCCTTGGTGGTGTAAAGTTGAACTCAAAAGCGACTTGTGAAAAGTGGCTGTCTGAGTTCTTCGCAAACAAGGAGGGGGGCTTTTAATATTACGAAGCTTGCAACAACATGATTGGCAACTATTTCTATTGTAGATGAGTTTATGGTCGTCGTAAATAGCGTACTTCCAAGTGCATCAGTCGTAGAGTGTAACATATTTTTAGTAATCAATGTAAAAGTATTCTCACCACTTCAATATTATCGAATAAATCATACTTTCTACCAATAAGGCAATTATGCACGTAATAGCTTAATCTCAAAACCACACCTTTGAGGAAAAACCACCAAAAAAATACCGAAAAAGAAGGCGTCAATATTTATTAGCTTATTCAACGCTTAACCACCTGCATAATGACCTGAGGAGCATAGACCCCAACTGTAAATATAAATGTAACTACGAGTATGTATGTTTGTAAATACTTACATAAAGTGCGACTATTATGTTTCCTTTCAAATGTCAGTGATCAGATGTAAGTATATACTATAAGTATGTATGTATATATATACAACATATAACATACGCTCTAACCGATGTGCCGACCGGGCATTAACCATTGCTAAGCAATATAAACTTTCAAATGCAGCCACTCCACAAAACAACAACAACAAAAACAGATGCAAAATTAAAACAACAACAAACCGGCGAAAAAAACATTCGCATCACTTTCTCAATGTCTGCAGCGGTGTAACCATGCAACACGCTGCCTTGTTCACGCTTCTCAAATAACGCGCGGCTGCAAACAAAACGACAGACTGGTTTAAAACAAGCGCTTAAATAATAAAACGAACACAAAAACAACAGCAAAATACACAATTGCAAATACCAAAACCAAAAAGGCGTAGATTATTAAGAAATTACAGCAAATGTGGGTAAAGTGAAACCAACAACAACAATAAATACCATGTGCAAATTACAAAAAAAAAGCAGAAATATCAAAGCGATTGCAACATTTAGCATTAATGAGGAAAGCAATAATTCGAAAAATTTTACAAACCGGGAAATGCGCAAATGTGTGCAAAAAAAGTACGATGTGTGTTCAAAAAGTAACGGGAATTTAAGAATTTTTGAAAAATCTATTTTCGCCACAGAAATGACTCCATATGACTATCTCTTATTTCGAAAAAGAGAATCTTAAACCGTCCTCATTTTACAAGTAAACGAGTAATTGCCCAAGATTATCCCAAAAATCGAGTTTGAGAAGTGTTTCGACAATTGAAAGAAGTTCTAGCATAAGTGCATAATATCGAATGGAGACTATTTTGAAGGCGACAAAATTAATGTAATGTAGACAAATGAATGAATTCAAAATAATAAAAAAAATCTAAAATTCCCGTTATTTTTTGAACATGTCTGGTATGCGTGTTTTTTTTCTGTGTTTTTGTATGGGTGTGTGAATTGACTGCAACTGAGGTGAATGGAAAAATAAGGAATTAAACTCCACTGCCAGCAATGGCCGACACATAAATATGTGTAATTTAAGTACAGCGAGGGTGTGTGATAGACAGGCTAATTTCATTTTGGTGGTGAATTTATAAAAAACCTTAAATGTGTATTATATATAAATTTACGTGATTCGTTTTGACATTATACTATTGTTGGTAATTAGTGTGTGTTACGCATCACCTCAAAAATACTGATCCTTCATTTGATACCAAAATTGTAATATTGAAAAAATATCTTTTAATAGGTGGCAACACCAATAAAAAGTATTCTGAATTTTGAAACCTCACTATTTTGTTATTCGTCACATAATAATTTCATTTATCTTTGCAAGTATTGCTTAACTAATATTTCTAATTATGTGGCAACCTTCCTAAGAAATAATTTCACCTTAGTAACTTGAATATTTTCAGTTTTAATATCCATATTGCTGTAATTATTTTATTATTTTATAATTTTTACTGAAAGAAGGTTTTTAAATATGTGACAACCTCCTGTAAAATAATAATTTTCACTTTAAGCTTTTTTAAACTGTAGCAATAATATCCACATATTCATAATTCGCTTGTCTCACAAATTTTGTTGATTTAAAAGATGATTGAAACAAGTGGCAACCATTCATTATTTCCATTATTTACAACTATGAAACCTCTTAAACCTTGTAGGTTATTTTATCGTCCCAAAATTTTCAAACAATTTATCTTTCTAACTATTTTGGGCTGACTATTACGCTAATGACTATTCAAATCGGTTCAGAATTCAATTCAATGGAGCATTCTAGGAGTGTGTTTGAAAATCTTTGTTTGGAGATCTGTACAGTTTCAACCACTTGTGGTTAAAGAACTGAGAGGTCTATATTAAAATATAGTTGCTCTATGTACATACATGTACATTGACTACGATTTATAAGCGTCATAACCATTAAATACGAGAGATAGAGGTGGATCCCGACTTAACTACATTAAAGAGTATTATCTAGAAAAATTATCAAAAAATGTTGGCAAAGAGATCGGTTACAGATCTTGACTAAAATAAGCTTAATGTTTATTTTGAGTATGTTACTACCGATAAAATCCCCACCTATTATTGAAAGATAAAATAAAACTCCTTTAACGAAGCTAAATCTTCAAATGATATAGCGCTTAACAGAATCCAAACTAGTAAAATTTCTGAGCTAATGTCTATGCTAAGGGTCTGACAATTCTCGGGCGAAGATCCGTTTCAATTTTATTTCTTCTATTTTTTATACTCTCGCAACAAATGTTGCTAAAGAGAGTATTATAGTTTTGTTCACATAACGGTTGTTTGTAACACCCAAAACTAAACGAGTTAGATATAGGGTTATATATACCAAAGTGATCAGGGTGACGAGTGGAGTTCAAATCCGAATGTCTGTCTGTCCGTCCGTCTGTGCAAGCTGTAACTTGAGTAAAAATTAAGATATCTTGATGAAACTTGCCACACTTATTTCACACACACTTATGGCACCATAGGAAGGTTGCTTTCGAAAATGAGCAAAATCGGACCACTGCCACGCCCACAAAATGGCGAAAACCGAAAACACATAAAGTGCCATAACTAAGCCATAAATAAAGCTATGGAAATAAAATTTGGTATGAAGGATCGTACTATGAAGGGGCATATTTGGATGTAATTTTTTTGGGGAAGTGGGCGTGGCCCCGCCCCCTACTAAATTTTTTGTACATATCTCGCAAACCAATAGAGCTATATAAACCAAACTTTCTGCAGTCGTTTTTTTAGCCACTTCCTAATACAGTCCAAAAATGAAAGAAATCGGATCATAACCACGCCCACCTCCCATACAAAAGTTAGGTTGAAAATTACTAAAAGTGCGTTAATTCATTAACGAAAAACGTAAGAAACACTAAATTTCACATAAGAAATGGCAGATAAAAGCTGCACTCAGATTTTTTTACAAAATGGAAAATGGGCGTGGCGTCGCCCACTTATGGGTCAAAAACCATATCTCAGGAACTACTCGACCGATTTCAATGAAACTTGGTTTGTAATAGTTTCCTTACATCCCAATGATATGTTGTGAAAATTGGCCAAATCGCTTCACAACCACGCCTACTTCCTATATACCAGAACTTTGAAGACGATCTGGATCGTTTACTTTACAATATAAAAAGTAAGCACTGGTGAAGATATCGGTGCAGAACTTTGCACAAATACTATGTTTATAGTGTGGCAGCCCCATTCTAAAAATCGCCAAAATCGGACCATAGGTTTTCAAGGCCCCATATATCGAACATGAGGACCTCGGTGCTTCTAATCTAATATTATGGTTTACAACTTTCAATGGACTTTATACAATATATATGACGAATATGTGGGTCAAATTGTGTATTATATAATATAAATAAAGTTAAATAAATAAATTGCGAGAGTATAAAATGTTCGGTTACACCCGAACTTAGCCCTTCCTTACTTGTTTATCGTAGCATATTCAAGCCCTGTATTTAATCAATGAAAAATGTATACTGACTGAAATGACTGGTGTTGAGAATTTCGAAAGACCTCTTTGGCACATTTTTTTATAAATTCTATTTATTGGAAACATCATTTAAGTAAATGATGAGAGAACATTGTCAATGACTTTATGATTGCCAGAAATTGAGAACGTCGAATTGAACGATCCTGAGGTTCAACAAAGAATCGAGTCTTCTCAGATAGCACAAATAAAATGTATGCCAAGTAATCTCGATTAGCTATTAATGTTGAGAGCAGAAAATTTTCTGTCATATCCGTAATAATTATTATTTTCTAGAATCCCGAAATTTTGGGATATGAAATTAGCAAATTCGGGATTCCAAATTTTTTTTTGCTTATTTCAGAAAATTATAATTTTATGCTTTCCACGATGCTTAAAATATGCCAGTCTCTATTTGTTTGATTATAAATAAAAAAATAATTAAAAAAACTATTTAACAAAACCTTATAGTAAATACGAAAAAAGAACAAATATTAAAATAAAAATTGCAACAAACACCACATTTCATAGATACAAGCAAAGGTAGTCCGCATTTTACATATTACAAAACAATTTTCAGCGTTTTTTTTTTCATAATTTGCAAATCATTAGGCAATCGAATCATCAACGCGTAACCTTAAATTTGCCTTCAAAAACAACTTCACGCTAAATAAATTTGGCTTTTATTTAAATTTTTTTATGCGCTTAAACGCTGTATAGATTTTGATTAGCAAGCCGCAAGCAAAGCAAAGCGAAGCAGCAATAAACGCCGAAATCTTAGTTGAAGTTAAAGTCCAAATTGCAATGTGGCTGTTGGAGAGCGGCTCAGTTCACAGAGTCAATGCAAAATGGACAAAGGTCCGTTTTGCTTTTGTTGTTGCTGCTAGCATATTGAAGCGATTTTGAGCAACAAAGTAAATTAAAATAGAAAAAAATTTAAAGTAAAAAAATTGCATAGAAAACGCGTGCGCTGCTTGAATCCAAGCAGCCGAAATTTTCCACAAGCTCACTTAATTACTTCATGCTAAGCTGCAGTGCAAACAATTCGGCTGCCAAATTGAAAGCCCAGTCGCGCTTTTGTGTTGTTGTGGCCCAAATAAGTGCGCGCTCAAAATTTTTTTGGCTGCATCGAGGTAAGCAAGACAAGTGAACGCATTCATTCATATGCTGGCTCCATAGACATGCATGGTATGGCATATATTATGTAAGCGGAAAATGCAAACGGCATTTTATGCCCATAACCAATGCAGAAGAACTTAGTTGCAACGTAGTTTGGAAAGCCGTCTCTATACAGTTTAATAACTAACGGAAATTAACCTGACTTTGGAAATGGAATGACTTGATAACCGGAATCCGTTAGTAGTGGAAGAGAAAGATTCAGCAAAGAATAACTATTGAAACTCTAAAAGAGAAACTGGTTAAAAATTTCCTGAGAGAATCGATTGATATCTAATATAATAACAAGTTAATCTATCGTTATGGACTCTTCGCTGATAATAGCCATTTATGATCTCCTCGATATTATCGATAATCGATCTACACGAGGAGATTTTCAGATACTTCGATCTTGATAAACCTAAGTGTTGGTTTTCTGATGAAAATATTCTTGTACATACTTTGGCGGCTTTAAGAACAACACCAAAAATGGCTCTAAATGCCATCTTACACGTCGCACCTGTTGATATCGCCGGTAGGTGCACTGCGGCTAAGGTCGCTGTCAGACTCAGAGACGCTGGGTACATGATCGGTCCCAAGCAGGAGCATTCTGAAATTCTCCGTCGGTTCGATTGCATCCCTGACTACTTGGACCACTGCACCGCGGAACCGTCCCCTTGAGGTTTCTTCTCTGCACACGTACCTACGAGGGATATGTGGGAAGGAAGAAGGCAATGGAGGAGAAGTGCAGTCAGCTTTTTCTCGGATGAATTGAAGCTAAGGGGAAAGGTGGGTGGGGGAGTCTTCTGCAGAAAGCTCTCTATCAATACCAGTTTTAGGCTACCTGACCACTGTAGTGTCTTCCAAGCAGAGGTCGCTGCGATCAAAGTAGCACTGGACGCACTGCTCGCTCCGAATGGTGACCTCTTTTAGAGAGGTATGTATTCACTCCGACAGCAGGGCGACAATACTGGCATTGGAATCGATGACATTGTCCAATGGGTACCCATGCGGTGAGACTTTGAATCGTGGCAGATGCAAGTTGCCAAAGCTGTATGGAGGAAGGCGAGATGGAATCATCTAAGCATTTCCTTCTACATTGTCCAGCTTTTGCCAGACTAAGGTTGGAACACCTCGGAAGGCCCTTTTTCGGCGATCCTAGCAAATTGGCTAGAATCGATATTAGCCGTCTTAAGAAATTTGTAACGGATTCCAAGCGTTTTGCTGAATCTTTTTCTCTAACTTTTGGAAATCCCGAAATTTCGGGATCCGAGTGTACAAGTTCGGGATCCCGAAATATTTTTATGTCATTTTTAACATATTTTTTATTTTTAATACGTTTTTATTCTAAAACTATATATTGAATTATCTTTAATTAAATAAAAATCAATATTTAATGCAGATCATATGTCAAGTTTTGCCTACAAAAGTAATATTTAGTTCAAAACTTATCTAGTTAAATGCTGGGTATAAAAACTATATTTTCCAGCAAAAATTTCGCCTTATTATCCACTTCCTTTTAAGTTTGCACAGCAGTGAATTCGGAAGTTTTTGAGATGCTTAGTATCCACATACTTATGTATGTATGTATGTATGTTCAAGAGTTATGCAATTTGTGTTGCCACCCAAAACGAAAGTAAACCTGCCCAAAACATAATGGAACGGCAAACACATGCATATCAACATTTGTAGATATATATATCATATGATACGAATGCAGTCAACCATATGGTCTGGTGCAGCCGAGATATATATATATATATATATATATATATATATTTATTTGTATATTTGGTAAGCTTGAACCGATTCATATTTCATGGTATATTTCACACATTCTGTATGTCAGCATATCAATTTCTTGCTAGATTGTAGATATGTAGGTGCATACATATGTACATATGTAAGTGTATGTGTCATGGGTGAATTCGCTCTGATTTCGGTTTTGAATTGGCACAATTATGTCGCGCGTTTGTTTGTAAACAGTACAGATATCACATAACCGTATTTAAGTCACATATTTTTGTGGGTTAAGGGAATTCTGTGTAGTTCAATTTGGCAATTTGTATAAGAAGTAATTGTAGACATTAATTATTAAATAATTGAAATTGCAACAATAAAAGAAAATGTGTGCCAAGTAACCTTAATTGGCTATTAATATTACAAAGAGATCATTTCCTTTAACATCATATGCTTAATAATTATTATGAAAATTATTATAGAATACCGAAATTTCGTGATATGAAATTATCATGTTCGGGATCCCGAAATATTTTCCGGATTTTCCAGAAAATTTAATTTTATGCTTTTCATAAATCTTAAAAGAACAATAATCCCGTAAAATCGGGTTTTGAAATCTACCATATTCGGGACCTAGAAAATTCAAAAATTGATAATTTTATAATTTTATGGTTTTCCAAAGGGTTTAAATCACATATTGGGACTTAAAAATACCAAATTTATTTTTTAGCATCCCGAATCTGGATCTAAAATTTGTCATTTCAGAAACCCGAAATATTTTTATACTCTCGCAACAAAGTTGCTACGAGAGTATTATAGTTTTGTCCACATAACGGTTGGTTGTAAGCCCTAAAACTAAACGAGTTAGATATAGGGTTATATATATCAAAATGATCAGGATGACGAGAAAAGTTCAAATCCGGATGTCTGTCCGTCCGTCTGTCCATCCGTCAGTGCAAGCTATAACTTGAGTAAAAATTGAGATATCTTAATGAAACTTGGAACACGTGTTCCTTGGCACCATAAGAAGGTTAAGTTCGAAAATCAGCAACATCGGACCACTGCCACGCCCATAAAATGGCGAAAACCGAAAACACTTAAAGTGCCATAACTAAGCCATAAATAAAGCTATGGAAATAAAATTTAGTATGAAGGATTGTACTATGAAGAGGCATATTTGGATGTAATTTTTTTGGGGAAGTAGGCGTGGCCCCGCCCCCAAATAGGTTTTTTGTATATATCACGCAAACCACTAGAGCTATATAAACCAAACTTTCTGCAGTCGTTTTCCTTAGCCATTTCCTTATACAGTCCAAAAATGACAGAAAACGGATTATAACCACGCCTCCCTCCCATACAAAGGTTAGGTTGAAAATTACAAAAAGTGGGTTAACTCACTAACCAAAAACGACAGAAACACTAAATTTCACATAAGAAATGGCAGATAGAAGCTGCACTCAGATTTTTTTACAAAATGGAAAATGGGCGTGGCGTCGTCCACTTATGGCTCAAAACCCATATCTCAGGAACTACTCGACCGATTTCAATGAAACTTGGTTTGTAATAGTTTCCTTACATCCCAATGATATGTTGTGAAAATAGGCCAAATCGCTTCACAACCACGCCTACTTCCTATATACCAGAACTTTGAAGACGAGCACTAGTGAACAAATCGGAACAGAACTTTGCACAAATACTATGTTTTGTAGTGTGGCAGCCCCATTCTAAAAATCGCCAAAATCGGACCATAGGTTTTCAAGGCCCCATATATCGAACATGATGACCTCGGTGCTTCTAACCTAATATTATGGTTTCCAACTTTCAATGGACTTTATACAATATATATGACGAATATGTGGGTCAAATTGTGTATTATATAATATTAATTAAGTTAAATAAATAATTTGCGAGAGTATAAAATGTTCGGTTACACCCGAACTTAGCCCTTTCTTACTTGTTTTTATTATTTCATAAAATTACAACTTATTTTCAAGAATCCCGAAATTTTGGGTTCAGATATTAACATGCTCTGAATAGGTTACTAGTATAAAGAACATGTAGGAACCTAAAACAAAAAAATTAGTTAAATAAAATTATTATTATAATTATCTAAAATTAAAAGACGACATTTCGGGATCCCGAAAATTTCAATTTTAGATCTTGAAATATCGGGATTCCATATAAATATGAAATTGTTGATAAGCTTTGATGACAAAAGAAATTCATATTTAAATGGAATCCCGAAATTTCGGGATAAAAAATTATAATTTTCGGGATCCTGAAATGTCGTAAAATTATTACCTGTTTCAAAATGAGCAAATATAATTTCAAATTATTCAATTCAAGTATTTTGGACCCTGTTTAGTTTCACCTATTACATACTCGGTCCCACGTTAGATTCCATCTTGCAATCCAAAAGCTGGCCCATATACAAATGTTTACCGCTTTCTTTTTCACTCGTACTGCCTTCACACACACTGTTTTTATGCTAATTAGCCAGATAACCCAGTCTTATTGCTTTACTTTGCTGTTCCGCCCTACACTTACATTCTTCCTAGAATGCAAAGACTCAAGTTAATTAACATTCAAAAGTTGTTGCCACAATGTTGACTACAAAGATAGTGATATCGGTATGTGTGTGAACGAAAGCATATTGGAAAACATTCAGTGAAACAATTTCAATTATTGAAAGCGACATGAACTACTTTCAAAGCGACCAACCAGCATTTGCAGTTAAATATCCACGGGTGGAGTGCTTGAAATTGCCCGGAGAGTTTTAAGTACTTTTTAACTAAAAATTTCTCATAAACATAAGAGTTAAATGGGAGTGTCTTGAGATCATTAAATGACGGGAATATGGATCAGTTTTTAATTTTTTTTAATGATATTAATACATTTTGTATTGATTGAGGCATTAGGGTGGTTCTTAAAAAATCTCAAAACAATGTTATTAAAGTGACATTGCTGTCAAAGGTAGGAAGAAAGATTAAAAATTAAAATAGAATGGAAAAAATGTTTTTTTTGCATTAGGGTATACCTTAAAAAATTAAAAATGTCAGACTTTTTGAGTATTTTTTTCTCAAACAACATATGAAATTTAAAAAACATTATATAATATCATAAAAAAATTTTAAATTAAGTTGGTCCTAAAAATGAATTTAAGATTTTTTTAGTCTCACCCTACTAATTTTCTTTTGAAAGCTGAAAGACAAAAATAAACATTAATTTTTTTATATAATACCTACAAAAATACTACTAAATTAAGAAATTTGTTCACTTTATAAATCTTCAAAGAAAATTTTTATACTGTAGTACCACCCTAATGCACACAGTGTTGTTTATATGGTTTAAAAAGTATGAAAAATTGCCATGCTTTTGCACACAGCCTACAGCCTCTTGCCATTTTTTCTGCATTTTACCATGAAATTCGCCATTCTTTCCGCGCTCCGCTCTGTCTCTCCCCTCTCTTGCTGCCCCATTGATTCACTTTCAAGCTCAATTGACAGCTTTGATGCAAACAAACTTTTGGTTTTAACTTCGTCGGGCAAGTGTTACACAGCTGCAGTGCGGGCATGATCTGAGCAAAAAGACACTTGCCACACGCACACAGTCAGACTACTCTACAAAGAAATACACACACATACAAACATAGTTCACTTTGTTGTTTGCAATGCAGCTATTGAAGCGCTCATAACGAGATCAACGAGTCGTTGTTGTACTCAATGGACGCGAGTACAAAGAGGAAAAAGTTGACTGAAGTAAGTAAGCCCCGAAGAAGCCAGTGGTAGAAGCGAAGAGAAACCAGAACGCTGGCAAAACCCGCAAGTCTGGCTGGGCGACAAGTGCAGCAACACTGCTGCTGCTGCTGTTGTTGTTAAGCCGCGCTGGAAAAGGTGTTTTGTTAAGGTAGTGGAGCAGCAGCGGCAGCACCAACAACAAAACAAACAAAAAAGTAGAAAACACGATTTGCGCATGCGTACCACGAGATCACACGCCGCTGCTAATGACACAGTCACAGACAGGCAGCAAGTAAAGAGCCCAATCAAACAAAACAAAAATAAAATAAAATAGAAAACTTTTTAGTTTGCAAAAAATAAGTAAAAAACATTGCAGAATGAAATGTAATAAAAATACGAAGGTGTACATAAAATAAAAAGTGAATAACTGTAAAATCGTAAAAAGTGGCACAACACAGAGATGGTCATAAAATGTGAGGCGGTTTGGTCGGTGGTAGGGATAGGGAAGAGTGCGCGAATGCAAAGCAGCAGCGATGCGTACTTACATACATATGGATGAATTTATGCCAATAGTTGCATTTGAGGTGCGTCACAAAGCATATGTGAAATATTTAAATTTAATTTTCGTATAACATTAATTTTTGTGACACTTTCAAAAAATCGATTTTTTTTATTTTTTGTTTATAGTTTATACTTCGATAGTTTATACTTTCAAAAATATCCTGTAAGAGCGGTAAAGTCGTTTCATAAACAGTTTTTGAATGGCAGCGTTCTAAAAAGCGACCGCTTGCCTTTACAGTCGAAACTTGCCTTTACTTTTTCTCGAAACGACATCATAACTCAACGAGATATTGACCGATCGACTTCTAATTAAAGTGAGTATTCGTGAATATATTCACTACACAATGACCATTTGGTATTAAAAAACGACAATTTCTTTACCTAAAAGACGACATTTTTTTAGAACTACGCCATTTTGTTAATTTATGATATTTTTCAAAAATCGTAGGTCATAGTATAGGAAACACCTTCAACTTTAAAGGCCGTTTTGAATACTTTTGTTTCAGCTACTCATTCCGCCGGAATCATGTCAGCAGTTGGGGAACTCTTTTGACACTTCCGAAGATATCACATAACTCCGTTTTTTTTAATATTTTTGTAAAGAAAATCTTAAAATATAGCTGAAAATACACCATATGATGTCCAAAAAACTTCGAAACATTCGAGCGTGTACTTTCTTTCAAACAAATTCACGAAAATCACCTAATTTTTCATGGGTTGCCCTGGTATAGCCCCTTAATTAAAATTTTTTTTCTGTATAGGTTGAAAACTTTTGATATTCAAAAATATAATAATATTGTGAAGTATTTCATACCTTAAATATTTATTTGGATTTAGTTAATTTTATTTAAAAATTATTTTTAAATTTTTAATAAAATATTTTTTTGCAAAATTTCAGAAATAAAATGCCAATAAATCTAAAATAATAAAATTAAAATCTTCTATAAATATGTAGAACGGTTACTAAACAGAAGATATCTATCTGAATAAGCCTTATAAAGAAAGAGTTTGAGTTTGAGCGCATGGAATTGACTATTATTAATTTCAAATTTCGATTTTTAATAGCAAAAAAAAACGGAAAAAATATTAAAAATTCGCAATTTTTTCAGTGGATATTTGAAAAGTCCAATTTTTGGTATATTCATTTGGTAATAGTGCATTCCATGCAATCAAATTTACAGCCTAAAACAATTTGTTTCCGATAATCCAAACAGCCAGAATCGACGACACAATATTTTTAGCTTAAAATTTATATTTCTACACTCGAAATATATGTTAATAAATGATAGTAAACTGAAATCGTGTTGAAGTAGTGTTTCGACGATTGGAAGAAGCGCTGGCATTATTGGTGATTATATTGAAGACAATAACATTAATGTGATTATAATAATAAATATTTTCTTCAGTAAAAATAAAACGAAAAATTCCCGTTATTTTTTGAACACCCCTCGTACATATGTACATATGTACAATAAAATATGATAACAAATTAATTTACTCATTTAATAATATTATTTAAAATTTTTAAATAATTGTGATTCATAAAAGTCTTTGTTCAGTTATCAAAAATGAAAGTCGAAAGCCAGAAATTTTGCGTATCAAAATAAGCACATTCTCAATACAATAATGTAAAATAATATTATCATAAAATATAAAAATATTATTAATTTTTTAATTCTTAATTTGTTATAAAAATTTTAAAAGAAAATAAAGGGTGTAAATAAAAAAAGTTACTTTTAAATAATACATGTTTAATATCAAAAAGTTATAAATACTGTAAAATCATGCTGAAATAAATATAAAAAAATTAAGCAAAAAATAAACTTCAAATTTTTAAAGTAAAATTTATAAAAAAATATATACAGTTGTGTTCAAAATAATAATAGTGCGAGTGTTAGAGTCTTATCATTGAAATTGAAAAAGAAACGAAATCTATTATGAAAGTAAAGCCGTTCTTTTTGGAAGCACAGGTTCACGACAGTATGTGCAGCGTCTACCGAAGACTGAATACCACCCTAGACACACTACGGTAACGGTAAAACATGGAGGATGAAATATATTAGTTTGGGCTTGTCTTTTATTTTGATAGTGCTAGGCCCTTACATCGTATCTACACTGTCATAGATCAACATCTCTGCGTTGATATTTTGAATAGCACCATGTTACTTTAAACTGAATACGAAATGCCTCTGAAATGGGTCTTCCAGCAGGATAATGACCAGAAACATACAAGTCGCCTAGCCAAGGAGTGGTTTCGTATCATAGGGATTAAGGTCATGCCCTGGCCTGCGCAATGGTCCGACCTCAATTCCATAGATAACCTAGGGGGTTATATTCAGAAAGGCAATAATCGCGAACTTTGGGTAATAGTGAAGGATTCTTTAAAAGAAATACCTAGAATCCGTTATGAAACGCCTAGTTCAGCTCTATGCCGCGTCCCTGTAAAGCAGTTTTTTATAATAGGGACTTTTCGACCAAACACTGAAGCCCATTTATTTGTATCTATACATAATTTTTAGATTTACCTATGTTTCAGATACTTTTTTACACCAGTTGTGAAATACTACTATTTTTTTAACACCGAATTTTCGAGCTTTTTATACCCTGAACAGGGTATATTAAGTTTGTCACGAAGTTTGTAACACCCAGAAGGAAGCGTCGGAGGCCCTATAAAGTAAATATATAAATGATCAGTATGTTGAACTGAGTCGATTTAGCCATGTCCGTCCGTCCGTCTGTCTGTCTGTATATATACGAACTAGTCCTTCAGTTTTTAAGATATCGTTTTGAAATTTTGCAGATGGTATTTTCTCTTCAAGAAGCTGCTCATTTGTCGGAACTGCCGATATCGGATCACTATATCATATAGGTGCCATACAAACTGAACGATCGGAATCAAGGGCTTGTTTGGAAAACTTCCGCATTTTACCACATATCTTCACGAAATCTGGTGTGAGTTATTGTTCATAGAAATAATTTAATCTCCGAAAAAATTGTTCAGATCGGTTCACTATAGCATATAGCTGCCATACAAACCGAACGATCGGAATCAAGGGCTTGTATGGAAAACTTCCGCATTTGACGTGGTATCTTCACGAAATTTGACATGGATTACTGCTTAAGGTAATAATATAATCTCCGAAGAAATTGTTCAGATCGGTTAACTATATAACCTTAATGTTTCTAGCAAACAACCCGGCTAAAAAGAATTAGTAAAATGTTTTCTTTTTTTTTACTTACTTTTTCTTATGTCTTTAGATTTGCTTAAACACATAGTTACTAAAAGAAATGCACCTGTGAAGGGTATATTAGCTTCGGTACAGCCGAAGTTAACGTTTTTTCTTGTTTAGTTTTATTATCGTAATTGAAAAATTGTACTGTTTTATATAAATAAAAGCCATATAATAAGTAAAATTAATATTTCTGTTATGTTCGTACTCAAAAAAAATTAAAAAAACCTTTTATAAGTATTTCGAATAATGACTTCTTAGCACTACTATTAGTTTGAACACAACTGTATGTTTTCCATAATAGATTATTAGAAAAAAATATATTTTTTTAGTTTAAAACCTTTATATTTACAAATTTTTAGTTTCTTTGCAATGGTTTTAACATTTACAAAATATATTTAAAATATTCAACATTAATGTAACTAAAGAATCAAATATTTTATTTAAAGACAATGCCTTCATTGCCATTTTGCAACAGAATAACTAATACAAAAAGGCAGCACTGAAATTATAACTTTTAGTTAATACCTACGAGTTTTGAAGACACCGTTATTTGTTTTCAAAAGTCATGACTACATAAAAAACAAATTTTAATAAACATTTTTATAACTTGAGTAATGAAAAAAAAATTAAATATTTAATTTCCCTAAAAATAAAAATTGCATTGATTTTCTGCACGTTTTCGTGTTTTTACAATTTTTTTTTAAATATTGGAAAGTAATAATTTGTAGTTAACAATCACGTTTACGATAATTTACAGTTAAAAAATATTTCACACTTACATTATATATGGCGCCGTGAACTGCAAATGTAATACCAAATCGCTATTAGGGTCTGCTGCTCACCTACTTTCACTGCAAACCAACAACAATGTAATGGAATAATCCCGCCGTTTTCTTGGAGTTTGGTGCAAAATTCAGAAGATGCTTTTCTTTACTTTTCTACGATTTATTTTCTACAATATAATTCTTTCGCTGCTAGAATTCTATCACATTTAAGTGGCTTACGGGCTTTCACTGATTTTGCTGGTGTACTTAGTAATTGGACAATTGTGGTTTTTGTTTTTTTTTTGTTGTAGTAAATTTTTATATTGTTGTAGTTATTATTTTTCGTTGTTGTTGTTGCTGTTAGAACTTTGTTATATGCACAAAACACTTTTCAGATTTTTTCTTGCGTTTTTATTGTATCGGTTCTTCGCGCTCACTTTAAAGAATTTAATGTGTTTTTTATTTTTTTTAATCGAAAAACTGCTTTCAGCGATTTTTAACGCTTACTAATATTTTATTAAAGTGTATAAATACGCGCACAACGCAGTTATTTTTTTGCTGAAAAATCGTATGGGCAGACACGCGTCAATCAAACGAATTGCTGCGCTTTAAAGAACAGGTGGCAATTGCCGTTATTGCGTTACAAAAACAAAACCGAAAAAAAAGCAAGCACAAAAGCAAATGTCAACAACGAGCGCGTGAGGCTGAGGAATGACTGATTTTTCAATTATTATTTATTCATTTAATTTTTAATTTTATATTTTTGTTTTATTTTTTCAACAACACCAACAACAACAGCAAGTGCTTTTTGTTGTTTTTGGCCAAAAAAATGGAAAAATCGCAAGCGAAACACAAATTATCTACACTTTTATGCTTTCAGCCACAGGCAGCAAGTCAGCTATAATGCAGAGCAGACAAAGTCACAGCAGCCACTAGACGAGATGCCGAGCGGACGACAACTTTTTCAAGCGCACGAGCAGAAGCTTTGTATAGGCGAGTGTGTGTGGTTTGTGTAAACAAACGAGCATCGAGAGCACTAAGCACTAAGCACCAGTAGCGAACCTTTTGCTTCCAAAACTTTATTTGTATAACAACAACAAAAAATGTGTAGCTTTTTATGCTAACGATTCTTCCGCGCCACGACTTACTTCTGCCTCCAACGAGCGACGACAACAAATTGAATACTTTGCAACGAAATGATAGTTTTGGAGTCATCTCCAGCTTGTAGTGCGCTCCATTCCACTTCGACAACACAGTTCTCTCATCAAAACACACACACACACACAGCCACATACTCATCTACGCAGCTCAGCTACACTTGTGCATATCTTTGGAGCTCAGCTCCGCTTTGACCATGTTTCAATTCCGCTTGTGTTGTTGTAATATTTATTTACCCACATACAGCTCAACAATTCCACGCAATATTTGTTAACCCTTTCATGCCAAATGTTGCCTATAGGCAACATTGTACTTATCGGCTTCTAACTCTCGTTATTTAAATATTTTTGACCAGCGGTTTTTTCAATTATGTAGACTTATGTGTTGTGCAAGCTTACAGTTACATTTTTTGTAATGAGCTGTGCACGTATTCATTCAGTAGGCCTTCTCCGCAGAGTGGAATTGTCAAAATCGGTTTCGCGAAAAAGTTATACTGAAGTGTTTATACAAAAAGTGCTCAAAAACATAAAAAAAAATTGTTTTATTTTAAAACAAAGTGAACTATATAAATAAGTAAAGATAAGAGAGTTATTTAAAAAAAAATTTCACGAGAAAAGTGTTTAGTTTTTTTATAATAATCTAATTTGTGCCTATAAGCAACATCCTGTAACTAATGAACCAGGATACATAGGACTTTGAAATTTTTATCACTTCATATTTGAGTTAAGACTAATATATATCTGTCCTAAAAAAAATGTTAGCTCCGCCCATTTTAATTCTGACATGAAAGGGTTAACACTTTGTTGTTTGTTGTTGTTTCCATTGCTTCTTGTTTGCGCTTATAAGCTTCCAACTGCTCAATCTCTCACGTTTTTATTTGTATGTAAACAACATTGCTTGTTGTTGTTGTAATATACACGTGTATATTTTTGTTGTTGTTGTAATACACTCGTATATATTTTTGTTGTTGTTGTAATATCTGTGCAGTGAATTAAGTTTGCTCACCTCTACCTTTGTTGCCTTACGCTGCAAAGCTTTCCGTTAGCGCTCTAAAGCGCGTTTCAAAGTGTTTCGTTTCACTTTCGTTCCGCTAAATTAACTGCTACGCTGACATTAACTATTTATTGCTTTACTCGTTTGAAGCTTTTCGCTTTGCTGTTGTCTCGTTAGTTGCACTTTGTTGGTTACTGCGTCTGAGAAAAGCTTTCAAGAGCTTTTTGTTGTACTTTCAGTGGAAAATGCAGTAAGCTTGGTAAGCTTTAATATAGACCAAGCTAAGAGTAGTGGTCCGTGGTTAAATGCAAATATGTTTTAACTAATGCTTGTAAAAAAAGCTACTAGTCACCTTATAGTGTGGTGACTTAAGCAAGGTGGTTATAAAGTTCAGAGTTACTCGAGTTCAGAATGTTGAGTTAAACGTAATTTCAAATTTAATATAGAGTATATTTAGTTGAAACAATATGTTGCTCATGCTTTTAGTTTATAAAGTTTATTGACACCAATTCACAATTTTATTCAAAAGATTTGTTAAAGCTCTACCTTTAATCCGATTAAAATATCTTTTCAGAAATAACTTTAAGCTCTAAGCTGTAATGGAGCCTATATTGAATGATAGACCTATAAGTCTGTCCAATTCTTTTACATTCAGTCTATATAGATCTAGAAGAATCTATCTCATGGTCGAGGAGTCTTAATTACTGATACTACTTTATATCTGAAAAAAAACGGAGTATAAAATGGTGTCTCAATAGGTATATTTTTGACTATATGAAGAGAATACCATCTAAATACATTTTACTTCTTTGGTTTTGAGGTATTTATCATTATTGTTCTTTTCTAGGAGAATGCGAAGTCAGTTCGCGACTTTCCTTATTCCATTCATCAGAACTAATTGAGATTCTCAATCCCTAATAATATATCAACAAGTATTTATTGACAGACTTATTACCAACCCGCAACGGTGGCTCTTGAACTAATACTATATCCGCCACCTATAGATCTCTTTGCTGAAAACAGCGCGACAAAATCGGCGAGACGACTAATGGCAGCAGGAGAACTTTCGGTCGCATAGAACCTTCGGTCATAGCTCAGTGGGTAATGGCAGCTTGGCATGCACCGACTTCTTGACTCCACTGTTCAAATGGGAGGGGTAAATGGTAAGGATGTGGCAGCTGCATGCAGTACATTAAATATATTCGCGGATGCCTCGAAATTTGAGAACGGAGTAGGCTACTACTTTAAAGGCGACAATCAAGGCAATATCCTCTTTTTGCGAATCGGCCAAAAGCGTCTTGTGTAGCAAAGCAGCAATGAAGGATGTCGCCAGAAATAAGCGGCTCCACTTCTACTGGGTGCCAGACCATAGGGGCATCGAGGGTAACGATCTAGTGGACAAAATTGCCGAGAGAGGCGTTAAACTTTCATCGAAAAGCGTGATCAACGTACTGCCTACATGATGATCTAAGTTAAGAGGTAGATCTCCGCAGATGCGGGGAATCTCATCTGTACTGTCCTCAAGGCGGCTAATGTCGATTCCAGTTACTTCGCTGAGTTCGCCGAAGGTGCTTTAACCTAAGTCTGGCGAATGGTGGATATTGAGGGTGTCTGACTTCATCCCTAGCCTCACCGCGTGTGTTCCTATTGGGCAATAACCAGTAAGCACTCCATTGATCGCGGAAAGATGAGCCTTGTTAAGCGACAGTAGCTGTAAAGACCATTTTCGATCTACTGTGGGCCGGAAAGACCTCGCTATGGCGCAGGCGCTGGTTGTTCTGCAGCGTTTTACGAGCTCACTCGAAGACAGTGTATTCAACGACGTCAATATTGCTAGGGTACCCTCTCTTGCAAGCTGATCCACTTTGCAGTTTCCAGCGATTCCTCGGTGACCGAGTACCCACACAAGTCGGATTATAAAGTAGGTCGAAGCTACTGATAACCATGTTAGGCACTCCCTTACTTGCTTAGAGTGTCGGAGTGAATTCACACTTTTCTGAAGGATGCCGCACTTCGAAGCAGTATATCTACTGCTGCCTTAATTGTAGCTAGCTCTGCCTGAAAGACGTTACAATGATCTGGCAGCCGAAAACTAAGTTAATTGAGAGCTTCCGACAGCGCAAACATTCTAAAGATTGACTACTTCTCATCGACTACGTGATGGCACTTCATCTGGTATCGCAAAGGACTAAAATCGGTCTATGTGTGGCTCATTGGCCTACCAGATTAACCTAACCTAATCTATTACCAACTTGGTCGTCAATTCTGTTCATGATTCTTCGTAGTTTTAAAAAATGTTTATGACAACTTCAAAGCATCGGTTTGGTGAGAGAGAGAGAGACATTTCGAAATACCACTTCGTTTAAATTATCATGAAGTGCAAGTCTCCAAAGCCCAAGGCAGTTTCTGTTACATTCGTAATAACTTTAGATATATGTATCTAAGTTTTCCTTTCCTAAAATAACGAACTATTTCCCAGCACTTATTTCCAACCTAGTGAAAAAGAGAACCGTAAAAAACTATCAGACTGACAGTCAAAAAATTGTGTCTTTACTTCACTAAAAAATCTGAAACGAAATATTCAAATTTATTTTTTCTCCTTTTAACTGAAAAACGCAAATTTACGAAAATATCAGCGAAAACGATTGGATTTAGCGAAATCGGCACACAAATGTTACCGATGGCGCAAAATGATTGCTTCCTGAGCATGAGTCAAGATTATCTCATCTGTACAACGGTACACAAAGCACGACAGTTGGGAGTTTTCACAGGCGAGACTTCCGTACGCATTACGCTCGACAAGGCACATAGGACCACCAAGCCATACGCGCGCTCAGAAAACCCCTTTTACAATGAGGTAAAGGTAATGAAATCACAGAGACAAAAATTAATTAAACCTCTGATTTCAGTATTTCGTGTTCGAAATCCGCTGCACGCTAACGGAACTCTTGCGTTTAACGGTGTTGTACGAAGTGCGTAAGCGAAACGCCTGCAAGAAGACCATGTCGCATGGTGAACTGTTAATAGATCTGCAGAGCGTTTGGAATCAACCGAATCGTTGTTTCTTCAAAAAGTGGGGTCGTCTGGAGGCCTCCATTGCAGATGTGTCCAATAATACACCGGGTGCACCTAAAGGTTATCTGCAGATCGATTTGGCGATCGTAACACAGAACTCCGATCCGAATACTGTGTTAAGGCCAAACGACGACATGTTAGAGTTGAATAGATGGCAAATAAATCAGGACTATGATAATATCGAGCGGTACGAACGTGTGAGATTAAGTTTTAATATTTTTCAAATTCTTTCTTCCGACCTTTCTTAGCAACATGCTACAAAATGCCGACAATTCCATGCAGTGCAATATCCGTTATAATGTCACACTCTATAAGGCAGTGCTGACCAAGAAGAGTGACTATCTCATACAAGTATCCTTTGCTGGCAACCATGTACTTGTGACACCGTCCCATTCACCAGTGACCTTTCATTTCTAAAGTTTAGATTCCATCCTTTCAAGGGCAAGACAAATGTTTGCAAGTCCACTACTCAACCGGAGTGGAACCATTCGGTGTGCTTCTCATGGACCTATCCATCACTATCGCAGACCTTTGTCGTACAAATTCTCTCACATGAGCATCTACAGTGGAAAACTATCGCTGACTATGAGATACATTTCGATGAGATCGCTTTTAAAGGTTTCTTCTCGAGCGCGGAATTACACATAGATTTCATAATGAATTTTTGCACCATTTGAATTAAATATATATAACAACTCTTTTGCAGATAAGCCAGCCTTGGGTCCCACTTATGTACACTTCTACGATATATCAAATCCATTGCAATATTTGGGACGGCTTTTGGTAGAAGTCGTTTCGGAGTGTTTACCATCCGGTCCGGCGCGAGATCTGTTAACTAAACCCGTCGCGCCGTTAGACGAGAAGCGTTGGTGGCAGGAAGAGACATTTCTAGTGGAATTTCTACCATTACAGGGTGACTTTCTGCACGGAAATTTTAGTAACTGTAAAATTACGATGAAACTTGCAGGTGATTAAGTTATACAGATTGTTCGGATATGTTCTGAGTGTAGTTTAGATGAGGGAGATCTCAAGTATTTTTAGTCTGATAGTTTTAGAGATTTCTAACATTTTCCTATCTAATTTCCAGAGAATTCCTCGAACTACGTAGAGTGTTTTCTAAAGAGTTATGCGGGTAAACACAACAACACTGGCAACAGCTTAAAATATTTTCGCCAGGAAGCACCTTATAAAGCGGTCTATCTAAAAATCACAATGCCCGACAATCGCTATAAGTTCGATAGCGATTACTATATGCAAGAAATTTTGGACCTGATAGTAAAACATATAAAATTTATTGTTTCACTATTTTAATGTCCCGTCTTTCACTACACAGGAATCTGAGCTGGCAACATTCAAACTGTTCCAAATCAAATACACCAATCAATTTGTGTTGCAAGCCAAGTGTTTCAAGGCAATCATTATGCATTTGCAGAGTAAATTGAAGGAAGGCGTCGAGGATAAGCGTCTGGAATACACGGGTTTCAAAGAGACAACTATGTGGGACGCTAATCGATTGGTCTATATTAATTCATTTTTTGTTAGTGTCCAATCCACAAATAATTTTTTCTACGCGAAATTAATTATCTCTCGTTTCTTACCAGGAAAAGTTCCCTGAAAAGCTACGCGCCATGCGCCACAAGCTCAAGACTTCACCTTCTATACTCATAGAGTCCACCATTGCTGAAGTCGTCGATCAAATGGTTTTGCATTCCAATGAGCTGAAGAGTCTTTTGGCCACGACACGTCTGCAGGATGAGTGGCCCACGCTTTTTATAATGCTTAGTGCTTCGGGTAGGAATGATATTGCGGTGTGTCGTTTGAATGCCAAGTACTTTTTGAATGCGCCCAGAGATAAATCAGCGAGTCCGAATAGTTTGTGTTGGCGCACGCGAAACTTCATATTTAAGGTGAGTTGAGTCGATATAAGAAAAAGAAAGTAATATATGCCCTCGAAAGGAAGATATGGTGATCCTTCAGACAGGCAGCGGTCTGAACATTTACTTAGCTAGATCTGTAGTTCCATCAGACTTCCTAAGCCACTTCTTCTTCCCATTCCAGGACATACAATGTCAGCATAGTTGCATCAATTGTGGCTGTAATGTGGGCATTATACAAGGCTCGCTTGGCATCGTGGTGGATAGTGAACGTACTGAGTATCTGGCCAGCATCACCAACGATTGGAAACAGACCGAATTATACTATTGGTCACCGATAATACACTATACGGTTTATAAATGCCGCGTCTTCATACATCAAGCTAAGATACGTCCAGGTAGCGATACTAGTGGACTCTGCGATGGCTATCTACGCGTCATATTCGGTTCACAGTGGGCACAAACATCTACCGCAGAGGCCACACTCTCACCCATATGGAATTGTGTGATCTGCTTCGATGTCGTTGTTTTCCCCGGCAGTCTACAGTGGTATATGAAGAATCCACCGCTTGTGGCTGTTGAATTGTACGATCATGATCGCCTAACGGCTAATGATTACGTGGGTTGTGGTAGTGTGCCGGTATCGGTGATTAGCATGAAAGAGGCCGATGATAGTGCGCGTGAAGAAGCGGAGGGTAAGCTCAAACCAAATAAAATGGTGAAGACGCGTACTGCCATGCAGAAATATCACAAATTGAAAGTTATTTCGCCGCCACCACTGACGTGGGTGCCAATTGCGCAGAACGGCGGTGTAAGAGCCGAGGTGCTGATGTCTGCTGAACTTGTTGAGACAACCGAAGAAATTGGTAAATTGGAATTGCCAGATCCGACCATTACAATGAATATACCGACGAGTATAAGGCCGATTATGAAGAACTTTGTGTGAGTGAATTTCGGTAGTTTTCCTGTTTAAAAGTACGTTAACTTATGCTTACCATCATAGCTTGGAGGTTGTATTCATCGGCTTTAGAAACTACACTAAAACCACTTTCGGTGGTAGACATCGTATCAAGGTCATGATGGGAGATCTTCTGCTGACAAGCGGCCTATCCTCGACACGCTTGAAGAATAGCATAAACTTCTTGGTCATATTCGCTTCTGGAGTTGTGGTGAGTATCTCAGTTTCCACAAATCATGAAGAAGGGTTTCAAGTTTTAACATTAGTCGGAAGACTTGTACATTAAGACTTTTTAGTTAGAACAGCTTTCTCTTTCGTTTTCGAGGCCAAAGTAGGTGCAGTTAAACACTTTTTGGCACAGAGATGTGAAAACCCTTCTTCATGTTGACTTCTACAACAAATTTCCCGACTGACGACAATATATATATTTTTTCTTTCAGAGTCTTCCCGAACAACTTGAATACTGGCCCGCCATCATAGCCACCGATGTGTCCGTTTCATCCAAAGGCGCTGAAACCACATTAGGCGCCGTTTTGATACCTGACTCAAAACGTTTTCTACAAGTCGATAAAACCGTAAAATGTATACCGGCAACGCCGGACGAAGAAGGTACCACGATGTTGCAGATTGGCGATTACGAGGACAACGAAACTCAGCCATTACTGCATAGAGACAAACCGACTTTATTCCAAAGAACTTTGGACGTATTCAAAAGATCCAAAGATCCCACAAAACTACCGCCCATCGATAACACTGACTTAACAAAAATAATCGATGAGACACAGTACAGCTGGTGGACGAAATACTACAATTCCATATACACATATCAGGTGAGCGAATAGAAGTTTTGGAATCAGCCTCTTTCAAAATTATTTATTATTTTCTTACTCAGGAAACTGGTGATCTCTCGCATTTATATAAGCAAAGCTTGGTTATCTACCCGAATGAGTTGGAGCGTCAAGCCGATCTCGATTATTTGCATGACTGGGCCGAGCCGGTAAAACTGGTGCATGGCGTAAAGTATAAGAAGAACGCCATGCCGAAAGAGGAGACCTATGCAACGCTGAAATTAAATATCAAACTTGTGCCGTGTAAATGTGGTACGAACGATGGTGGCGATGGCATTATGTTGCGGCCACTTGCAGCGGCGCTAAATCCACGTTATCAAGCCGAACTCCATACGCTAACCGATCTGACAAAAATCATTGTACGCGTGTATGTAATACAAGGTGTTCAGTTGAGACCGCACGATAAGAACTCCAAATCGGATGCTTATGTGAGACTGCACTTAGGCGGCAAGACGGTGGTCAATCGTGCGCATTACGTGCCCAATGAGAGTAATCCCGTTTTCGGCAAGTGTTTTCAAATGGATGCTGTGTTGCCGAGGTGAGCTCTTGCTTAAGAAATTTGGATAGATCAACGGTCTTTAACTCTATTTAAAGATTCAAGTAGTTAGTAGTCGATAACTCATGAGATTTCTTTTCATACGAACTTTGAAGAACAGTAGGACTGTTCTCTATTTACTCATACTTGAGCTACATTAAATTCAATTTTAATATTTCTTATCACATCAATTTTCATATTTTCTTAGAGACAATATGCTGGAGGTCTCAGTTTTCGATCGCAATTTATTTACGGACGATTATATTGGTTCCACTTATATCGATTTGGAAGATCGCTGGCGTACAAAACATGGCGCTGCAGTTGGCATTTCGAAGGAATACTCAAAGTACGTATTAGTCCACGTAATATTCACTCTTTACGTAATCTGTTTACTGATAATAAAAAGCAAATGAAATTCTCTTACAGAACCGGCTATAACAAATGGCGCAACATGGCCACACCTTTCGAAATTCTCTCGGAACTTTGTTCCCAACGCGATTTGCCGGCACCGAAATTCGTCGAAAATCGCATTGAAGTGGATGGCGTTAAGTTTAAGGATGAAACGCGACTTGCATTGGGTTTGTAATTTTCGTTCTATGAATATTTTTTTCATTCTTATAAATCCTAGAAACTCTTAGTTCATTTGACGCATTTAGCATTTAGTTAAGCCAATAGAATTAGTATATGAGATATCTTGGAAAACATGCTACACTTGTAATGGCATTTGGTACAAAAATTTATGAAAAGGGCTCCAAATCTTCACCACTTAATAATAAGATTACTGATTGGGTCTCTAAAAAAGTAGAAAGTCATCTAGTCAGGAGCCCCTAAATTATGAATTGAATTATGAAATTTTTTATTTCTAAGATCCGTCTTTTCTTTTGATTGTATATCATTATAATCTATTTCGTCTTTATTTCAATCCTTTAGCCGAGGAACTACAGGAGCGTCTAAGCTTAACAGCTTTACACCATTTAGATCAACTGCCATCTTTCTGTTATAAATTGGTACCAGAGCATGTTGAGACACGGACATTGTATCGACGAGATTGTCCCGGTATAGAGCAGGTAAGAAATTCTGTAATATAATTATTCAGCGGAACAAGGAATGTGCCCGAGAAATATTCGATTAAAAGTACTGAGACTTTTAAAAAGAAAAAAGTTGGATAGACATACAAATCATTTTATTTAAGAGGTGTGTTGATGATCTAGAGAGAAACTTGGGGAGAAAATTCATAGCGCGCAGGAAGGATCAACCGGAATGCAAGTTAGCGAAGACTGCTGGAAATGTCAAGAATAAGATACCAAAGAAACTACGGAACATCTCTTGTATGATTGTCCTGCATTATCAAGGCAAGGGCTTCGACATTTGGGGGCTTCACAATACAATAATCTGGAAGAGGTATCGTTTGTAAAACCGCAGAACCTACTAAAATTTGCTACAAGCGTAGACATTCATGACTATTCCTCACTAACTACGTGACGGCGCCCCATCTGGTATCACAAAAGGCCAAAACTAGTCTATGTGTGGCTTTCTGTCTGGTAGGCCTAACCTAACCTAAGGGATGTCTTATTAACCTTAGTCATTTGGAAGACTCTAATAAGGAATACCAGTTTGAATATAAGCAAAATGAGCTCGTTGTTACGCCTTTAATATTGCATGCAAAAACACAGGCAACCATTGAGTTCCAAAAGTCGGCTTTGGTACAAAAGGTCTCAGTGTGGAGGAACTCATTAAAGTTTTGAGAAGCGGACTTTGTTCCAGACTCGAATAGCTTTAATGTACATACTTTGTAAATAACTAAAGCTAGGGCTCTTTTTTAGAAAAAAATTCATTTATTGCAAAATATTTGACCCACCTGGAATTTCAGTTATTCAGTATAAATCGGAAATCTGCGGAAAGTCCCCCACCTGCTTATCATAAGCTTCCTTTTGTTTCGAGTAGATTACTCAAGTGTTAATTAAAGTTTAGATATAGAATTTCTCTTCAAATGTGGTAACTCTGATCCAAAAATAGTCGCAATTGTATCATGCCTTTTCCAGTCGAAATACGAGTATATTAAATATAAGGTTTTCCGATAATTTCTCTGATTTTTTACCAAATCTATCAGTTACTATGTTTGTGAAATTTCAGACCAGTATTATTTTAGCCAGACCCCCATAAATCCAATATTTATAATGATTACCGTACCTATCGCTGACTTTTTACTCTGTATTGTGCTCACTATGAAGTTATCCGGTCACAAAATTATACAATATCGGTCTATACATTCCACCCAACCTAGTCCCCTTCTCCTTCCACTAACAAGTTTTAGAAAATAAATCCATTTCGCTTTTCTCATATGATTTCAGGGCAAGATACAACTATGGGTTGAACTATACGAGGGCAACTTGAATATACCACCACCCATTGACATCACCCCGCATCCACCACAAGCTTACGAATTGCGTGTCGTCATTTACGGTTGCTCCGACATAATGTTGGATGAGCGTAATATATTCGGCAAAAAGATGAGTGATATCGGTGTGAAGGGGTGAGTACGTGTAAAGGTGCATTGTTAATTGGTTAGTTACGCATAGTTATTGAAAAACTCAAATCTGAACAGCAAATCATTTAATTATAAAAAAATCAGTAAACCACGTATTTGCTTTCAAATATTCATTATTCATTAATTAACAAGTATTTTTTATGAAATATTTCCTTAATAAAACTAAACTTAATTAATATTGTACTGCAGCTGGTGTGCGGATAAGGAGCAATCGCAAGCCACTGATATCCATTACCGTTCGTTCGATGGAGAGGCTGCTTTTAATTGGCGCATGCTCTTCCCCATCAAGTACTCGGCCAATGAGGATATGGTGAGTAATGATTACCTTCATTAATTTGAACTTTTTATACGTGTTCACAGCTCATTTAGTTAATGAGCGCTAAATAAAAATATGCAAATATGAGATTATGTTAGAAAGTATTGTTTTCAAGTAAAGATTTCACTATTAAAGCGAAAATAATGGTACAAAAAGGTGATGGGTAGTAAAAAAGTGTTGTTGTGTTGAAAATTAGATCACCAAGATTTAAGATTTTCTTTTTTGTTATTTGATATTTTTTTGTGATAAAAGTATTAAGCATTAATTAATGCGTAATAAAGATGTATTGACTCGTAAATACTAGTGTTTAGAAAAAAGAAGTGCTCTAGATTTTTCTGGATGTGAATAAACTGTTGTCAGTTTCCAGGAATTCAAAAAAATATTTTCTCATAAAAACACTTCAAAACATACAGAAATATGATTCTTTAACACCGACTTGCTTTAATATCACCACTTTAACACACACCCTTGTCTCCAAGCCACTAAGTACACTGACAGCCAACTTTGTCGCAAAATAAATATTTATGAATTTCGTTTTGATGTTTGCTATTTCATATTTACGAAATAATAAAACAAGGAAAATAAAAAAATATATATATAAAGCATGGATACTTGAAATGGCTTTAAGGTTATGTTGAATAAAAATATGGTTGAAGTATTAAAAAAAATGTATCCGAAAATTTTCCACAAATTTTGATGAATATCTTTGTTGTTGTTCAAACTATCTTTTAGATTTCTATTATTAATGTCTTTATATTAGAAAATTGTCAGATTACATATACTCTCGCAACAAAGTTGCTAAGAGAGCATTATAGTTTTGTTCACATAACGGTTGTTTGTAACACCCAAAACTAAACGCGTAAGATATAGGGTTTTACATATATACCAAAGTGATCATGGTGAAAAGTGGAGTTCAAATCCGAATGTCTGTCTGTCTGTGCAAGCTGAAACTTGAGTAAAAACAAGAAAAAACGTTAACTTCGGCTGTACCGAAGCTAATATACCCTTCACAGGTGCATTTCTTTTAGTAACTATGTGTTTAAGCAAATCTAAAGACGTAAGTAAAAAAAAGAAAACATTTTACTAATCCATGTCAAATTTCGTGAAGCTACCACGTCAAATGCAAAAAATTTTCCATACAAGCCCTTGATTCCGATCGTTCAGTTTGTATGACAGCTATATGCTATATTTCTATGAACAATAACTCACACCAAATTTCGTGAAGATATGTAGTAAAATGCGGAAGTTTTCCTTACAAGCCCTTGATTCCGATCGTTCAGTTTGTATGGCAGCTATATGCTATAGTGAACCGATCTGAACAATTTTTTCGGAGATTAAATTATTTCTATGAACAATAACTCACACCAAATTTCATGAAGATATGTAGTCAAATGCGGAAGTTTTCCATACAAGCCCTTGATTCCGATCGTTCAGTTTGTATGGCAGCTATATGCTATAGTGAACCGATCGGAATAATTTTTTCGGAGATTAAATTATTTCTATGAGCAATAACTCACACCAAATTTCGTGAAGATATGTAGTAAAATGAGGAAGTTTTCCATACAAGCCCTTGATTCCTATCGTTCAGTTTGTATGGCAGCTATATTATATAGTGGTCCGATATCGGCAGTTCCGACAAATGAGCAGCTTCTTGAAGAGAAAATAACATCTGCAAAATCTCAAAACGATATCTTAAAAACTGAAGGACTAGTTCGTATATATATACAGACAGACGGGCAGACAGATAGACGGACAGGCAGACGGACATAGCTAAATCGACTCAGTCAACATACTGATCATTTATATATATACTTTATAGGGTCTCCGACGCTTCCTTCTGGGTGTTACAAACATCGTGACAAACTTAATATACCCTGTCTGTACAGGGTATAATTAAGATATCTTGATGAAACTTGACACACTTGTTTCTTGGCACCATAGGAAAATTTCGAAGATGGAATGCAAAATCGGACCACTACCACGCCCATAAAATGGCGAAAACCGAAAGCACATAAAGTGTCATAACTAAGCCATAAATAAAGTATGGAAATAAAATTTTATATCTGATAATAACCAACCTCCCATACAGTGGTTATGTTGAAAACTACTAAAAAAGCTTTAATTCAGTAAGGGAAAACCAGAAACCTTAAATTTCATTATAAAGAAGGTACAGAAGGGCTCCAACCAAATTGGTATACGTAATTTTAAGTGAGTCAAAAACCATATCTCCGAAACTACTCGACCGATTTCAATGAAACTTGGTTTGTAATATTTTCCTTGCATCCCAATGATATGTTGTGAAAACAATATGTAAAGTAAGCACTAGTGAAGATATCGGGACAGAACTGAACTGAACAACCTCTTAAAATATATTCTCAAATACCTAACTTCTGAACATAACCACGCTAGCAATATGAAATAGAGACAATGTAAAGTAACCTATGGTTATGATTGGTCCATCCATACATAGTCACAATTATGAAAGAAATATGGATTAACTCAATGGAGACACACTAAAATAATCAACAACATTAAAGATCTCTGGCATCACTAAAGTGGTACAAAATCAGGACTAGTTTCCAAATTCTAAATAAAGTCTACGATATAATGAGAATGTGCTTCGAGCCAAAAGTTCATATTATTTTACATATGTATGTATGTATAAACTTTAAAGATCTTGAAATAGAACATTACGGACTTTGGATAATTTAACATGACAACAAAATGGTTCGAGGAAATTTTTTATGAGATATACATTAAGAAACAAGTAAGGAAAGGCTAAGTTCGGGTGTAACCGAACATTTTATACTCTCGCAATTTATTTATTTAACTTTATTTATATTAATAATACACAATTTGACCCACATATTCGTTATATATATTGTATAAAGTCCATTGAAAGTTGGAAACCCTAATATTAGGTTAGAAGCACCGAGGTCCTCATGTTCGATACATGGGGCCTTGAAAACCTATGGTCCGATTTCGGCGATTTTTAAAATGGGGCTTCCACACTATAAAGGTGCTAGTGCTACCTTTATATATTGTAAAGTTAACGATTCAGATCGTGTTCAAAGTTCTGGTATATAGGAAGTAGGCGTGGTTGTGAAGCGATTTGGTCTATTTTCACAACATATCATTGGGATGTAAGAAAACTATTACAAACCAAGTTTCATTGAAATCGGTCGAGTAGTTCCTGAGATATGGTTTTTGACCCATAAGTGGGCGATGCCACGACCATTTTTTAATTTTTGGAACAGAGACACACTATTGGAAGAAAACAATTTCCTCTGAATTACATTAAATTAGTTGAGAGATTTACCCATATTTTCGGTTAAAATTTAACCTTAGGCGCTGAGTTCAACATGTTCGATATCTGGGGCCTTGAAAAGTTATAGTCCGTTGTCGACAATTTTTTCACAAGTGATGCCACAGATCATATACTGTATTTGTGTAAAGTTTTATTTCGCTATCATCATTGGTTCCTAATGTATATGTTTAAAGTGAAGGATTCAGATGGAATTCAAAAGTGAGTTATAAAGAAAGTAGTCGTGGTTGTGAACCGATTTCATCCATTTTCCACACATGTCATCAGGGTGTCAATAAAATATTATATACCGAATTTCATTGAAATCTGTCGAGTAGTTCCTGAGATATGGTTTTTGACCCATAAGTGGGCGATGCCACGCCCATTTCCCATTTTGTAAAAAGATCTGAGTGCAGCTTCCTTCTGCTATCATTTCTGTGAAATTTTGTGTTTCTGACGTTTCTCGTTAGTGAGTTAACGCACTTTTAGTCATTTTCAACCTAACCTTTGTATGGGAGGTGGGCGTGGTTATTATCCGATTTCTTTCATTTTTGGACTGTATAAGGAAACGTCGAAAAGAAATGACTGCAGAAAGTTTGGTTTATATAGCTTTATTGGTTTGCAATATATACAGTGGCTCACAGCTTATTTATGCAGAGCTTTTTTTGAACTTTACAGAGTCCTAACACCAAAATTGAATGTTATATAAAATAAATTTAAATGCTATTTTATTCATCTGTAAATTATTTATTTGTAAATAGGAATTCATTTTTTTTCAAAAATATATTGTTTATCTTACAAGGTAAAAACAAAAAATACTGCTATATTTCAGGTCACAGCTTATTTTATGCAGATTGCATGTATCTTAAAAACTAACTATTTACATATATTTAAACACAAATTTAATATTTAGTGTGGTAGCCTTTGGCTTTAATCACATCATTCAGTCTTTTTGGCATCGAATCTACTAATTTTTGAGTGGTTTCTGGAGGAATTTTGTTCCACTCTTCTACAAGTGCTTTTTTCAACTGCTCCTTGCTAGATATTTGATGTTTTCTAATGTTATTTTCCAAAAGCGCCCATAAATTCTCTATCACGTTCATATCAGGACTCTGTGCTGGCGGCGCCATTAAGTGTGGACAGTTCCAAATTAGCCAAGACTGCACAACTGCCGACTTGTGTTTGGGGTCATTATCCTGATAAAAACGGAAGTTATGTCGTATTCCCAATTTTTCGGCGCTTTGGAGCAAATTGTTTTTCAATATGTCCAGGTATACAAACTTATTCATCGTTTCTTCAATAAAAATCAAATTTCCAACGCCAGCTGCGGACATACAGGCCCAAACCATGACGCTTCCTCCACCATGCTTTACCGTAGCTTTAAGATTTTGCTTTTGGAGCTCGGTATTTGGTTTTCGCCAGACATAGCTCATTCCATCTGAGCCAAAAATATTAAATTTAGACTCGTCTGCAAATATGACGCTATTCCAGAAGCCCGGTGTTTTGGTTACATGCTCCTTGGCGAAGGTGATTCTACTTAGCTGATTTTTTTTGCTTATAAATGGCTTCTTTCTAGCAACTCGACCATGCAAATCACGTTGACGCAGCACTCGACGGACAGTTTCAGCACAACACGATTTACCCAAGTCATTCGCAATTTCGCTGGTCAGCTTTGGTATCGATAATTTGGGATTTGCCGTTACTTTACGTACTATATAGCGCTCGTCGGTAGCATTAAAAATTTTGTTGGGAGCAGTTCTGCCTTTATTTTCGATCCGATTTTCATGAATGAAGCGCTCAATAATTTTTTGGACAGTCGATGCATTTAAATTGACTACTTCATCAATTTTTCGCTGCGACATTTCACGTTTAAAGTGATGAATTACAAGCTCGCGCTGCTCAAAAGTTGTGCGACGACCCATTTCGTAAAAACACGATTATTGACACTTTCACGTGCGCGATAAGACTAATTATTAACTAATAACAATTCCAGGAACACTGTCGCGCACATAGAAATGCAAAAAAAGACCAAAATTAAGAAGAAAAGAATAAAAGAAATGCCTGCATAAAATAAGCTGTGATCATAATTCTGTTACTTTGTTTGCTTTTTATCATCTGGCAGTGAGGGAGTTGAGTTTTTTTCGTTTCTTTTTTGTTTAATCCTTTTGCCACACATATGTTTTAAACTCTGCATTGAAAATTTTACCGTTTTCATTTTATTTTTTTTTGTTACAGCACTTTAAACACATAAATTCATAGTGCATAAAATAAGCTGTGAGCCACTGTATATAAAAAACCTATTTGGGGGCGGGGTCACGCCCACTTTTCCAAACAAATTACATTCAAATATGCCCCTCCCTAATGCGATCCTATGTTCCAAATTTTATTTTCATAACTTTATTTATGGCTTAGTTATAGCTCTTTATGTGTTTTTGGTTATCGCCATTTTGTGGGCGTGGCAGTGGTCCGATTCCGCCCATCTTCGAACTTAACCTTCTTATGGTGCCAATGAACACGTGTTTCATTCAGATATCTCAATTTTTACTCAAGTTACAGCTTGCACGGACGGACAGACGGACAGACGGACGGACGGACAGACAGACATCCGGATTTGAACTTTACTCGTCACCCTGATCACTTTGGTATATATAACCCTATATCTAACTCGTTTAGTTTTAGGACTTACAAACAACCGTTATGTGTACAAAACTATAATACTCTCTTTAGCAACTTTTGTTGCGAGAGTATAAAAACGAAAAAAAAAACAAGTAAGGAAGGGCTAAGTTCGGGTGTAACCGAACATTTTATACTCTCGCAATTTATTTTTTTTGACTTTATTTATATTATGTAATACACAATTTGACCCACATATTCGTCATATATATTGTATAAAGTCCATTGAAAGTTGGAAACCATAATTTTAGGTTAGAAGCACCGAGGTAATCGTGTTCGATATATGGGGCCTCAAAAACCTATGGTCCGATTTCGACGATTTTTAGAATGGGGCTGCCACACTATTAACATAGTATTTGTGCAAAGTTCTGCACCGATATCTTCACTAGTGCTTACTTTATATATTGTAACTAGCTGTGTCCGCGACTTCGTCCGAGTGGAATAGTGATTTTGGGCTTCGTCTTTATTTTCGTCCGCGTCAATTTCTGTTATCCAAGAACTTCTGCGTAAATTATATTTTTTTTTTTATTTCCTGGTGGCAGAAGAACATATTGCGGAGAAATCCGCAACCTGATCTTGACAACGCGACATATAATTGGCCATGTGAAAAGCAGTATTGGCGTAAATCGATCCCCACGTGTTTAAATGTTTGCCCCTGCGATTTATTAATTGTAACGGCGAAAGATAGCTTAAGGGGAAATTGAATTCTTTTAAAATTGAAAGGTATATCATTTGGGATCATGGGGATGCGTGGTATAAGTACTGTTTGACCAACTGCTGGACCAGTCAAAACGATTGCAACGATCACGTTATTGCGAAGAAATTTGACTTGAAGTCGGGTCCCGTTGCATAAATTAGGTGGTTTCAGATTTCTAAAAAAAATTATAGGGGCGCCTATTTTTAGCTTAAGGGAATGAGGAGGAAGGGCACTTGGGTTCAAAGAATTTAGAAACTCCTGTGGGTAATGGACCACATCTTCTTGATCCATTACATTATCAATATATGATAACTATATATCTTCAAGTGACTATATCTCCTTCAAGTTTATTATGTCATTAATATCGTCCACGCTACTGTTTCTCGCCGCCAATATTGCCCTTTGACACATCCATTGGTGATCTCTATTTTCTATTTCGCTGATGTCAGGGTAAACTTTTAATATTAAATCCCCAAAATGAGGTATTTTCCCGTCTCCTACTAAAAGTAATTTTGAAGGGAAAGTTATACTACCTCCCCCAAATGGGCTCTCATATTTGTCGATAATTTTAAAATATTTACAAACTTCCATAATGGAGAACTTTTAAGGCAAGACTTTACAATGTCTGCTCTAGTTCCCCGTACTATTACGGGTAAAGTTTGTCGAAAGTCCCCAGCAAACATAACAGTAATCCCACCTATTTTATCACAGCTTCTAAGATCTGTAAGAGTTCTGTCTAGAGCTTCTACGTCAGCTCTATGGATCATGGTACATTCGTCCCAGATTATTAAACTGACATCTTGTAAAACTTTTCCCAAAGGGCCATTTTTACGTATAGAGCACACGCTACCTTTCTCTAAAGAAACAGTTAGGGGCAGTTTAAAAGTGGAATGAGCTGTGCGTCCACCTGCTAATAAAATTGCAGCGATACCTGACGACGCAACTGCTAAGGCTAGCTGTCCCTGAGACCTTACTTTTGCTAATATAAGATTAGTAATAAAGGTCTTGCCGGTCCCACCGGGAGCATCCAAAAAAAAATTCATTAACTAATCTTGGTTCATTTTGAATAATATACTCATTTAATTCATTTATATCATATGGTTTTCGCAATGTAACTTCTAACGGGTCCAAAAGCGAATAATTTCTTTTTGATGTAGGAAGCCCAAAATCAGTTAGGGATTTGTCGCAAATCTCATGAATTTTATCTTCAATTATGATTAGTCCATCATTGTATACGTCATCATTATAATTACTGTAAAACTATTACTTTGCTCCTATTGGTCGCAGCGAGATTCTATATAGCCTATAGCCTTCCTCGATAAATGGACTATCCAACACAAAAATAATTATTCAATTCGAACCAGTAGTTTCGGAGATTAGCGCGTTCAAACAAACAAACAAACAAACTCTTCAGTTTTATAATATTAGTATAGATGTAAACGATTCAGATCCACTTCAAAGTTCTGGTATATAGGAAGTAGGCGTAGTTGTGAACCGATTTGGCCTATTTTCACAACATATCATTGAGAAGTAAGGAAACTATTACAAACCAAGTTTCATTGAAATCGGTCGAGTAGTTCCTGAGATATGGTTTTTGGCTCATAAGTGGGCTACGCCACGCCCATTTTCCATTTTTTAAAAAAATCTGAGTGCAGCTTCCATCTGCAATTTCTTATGTGAAATTTAGTGTTTCTGTCGTTTTTCGTTAGTGATTTAACCTACTTTTAGTAATTTTCAACCTAACTTTTGTATGGGAAGTGAGCGTGGTTATTATCCGATATCTTTCATTTTTGGACTGTATTAGGAAGTGGCTAAACAAAACGACTGCAGAAAGTTTGGTTTATATAGCTCTATTGGTTTCCGAGATATGTACAAAAAACCAATTTGAGGGCGGGACCACGCCCACATCCCCAAAAAAATTACATCCAAATGTGCCCCTCCCTAATGGGATCCTATGTTCCAAATTTAATTTTCATAACTTTATTTATGGCTTAGTTATGACACTGTATAGGTTTTCGGTTTCCGCCATTTTGTGGGCGTGGCAGTGGACCGATTTTGCCCATTTTCGAAAGCAACCTCCTCAGGGTGCCAAGGAACATGTGTTCCAAGTTTCATTAGGATATCTTAATTTTTACTCAAGTTATCCGTTGCACGGACCGATGGACGGACGGACAGACAGACATCCGGATTTCAAATCCACTCGTCATCCTGATCATGTATGTATATATAACCCCATATCTAACTCTTATATTTCTTGGTGACACAAACAACCGTTATGTGAACAAAACTATTATACTCTGTGCAACAGGTTGCGAGAGTATAAAAACACTTATGAGATGGTCTTCACTTGCCCTATCATCTCACTTCGTACATATATAAAATATTTAACTTAAACTATCACGACTTTTCCGTCTCCTTCATACATTTTTTTAGATGGTGATCAAAGTCAAGAGTGGCATACTAAACGAATACGAAGTAAAGCATCCGCCCATTTTATATCTACAAGTCTGGGACAACGATTTCATTACGAAGAATGAATTTCTCGGTATGCTCGAGTTGAATTTGTCCAACTTTCCCGAACCCTGCACAAATAAGCGTTTCTGCGCGTTGACCAATGAGTTCGCCGGCATTAAACTACCCGAACCACTGGCACGTTTACATGGCATAACACATCGTCGACGACCGCCGGTCAATTTGTTTGCCAAGAAACGCATACGCGGTTGGTTTCCATTGCATGGACAAATCGATCAGATGTCCAAGGATAAGAGACTCAAAGAACAGATGAGATCGCAAACTGTAAGCGTGGAGATTCAATGGTGATTTACATATAAGTATGAATTTTGTTCTTTAATTTTTTAGGGGAAAATCGAAATCGAATTGGAAATGCTTACTGAGGCGGAAGCGGCTGCGAATGCGGTTGGCATCGGTCGCAATCCACCAAATGCTTTAGCTATTCCATCGTAAGTAGACTATGCGGGAAGTATCAACTTTTTGCTCTCATTTTTCATTCGTTTGCTTTAAAGGCGTCCCGACACCTCTTTCAATCCACTTACAAATCCGTTGAAGTCATTTCAAAAAATATTACTACCCGTGCTTATTAAAGGTCTCATCATACTTGGCGTGAGCGCTCTTGTTATTTTGGTGCTTGTGCAGTTCTTCTCCAATCTACCATTCAAATTATTGGGTTTGCGTTGAGTTTATCGCTTCTTAGTTTTATACTAACTGTAATTTACAGTTATTTGCTATATATTTGAATATTGTATATTCGTTTTCATATTCTCTTCGTCGAGTGTTAATAAATAAAATTTTTGTTTTTTAAATATCTGTAGTGTTTGCTAATTTTAGAAAATTTAATAGGAGTAGCTAACAAGGAATTGCCGATTGAAAAAATTATATTTTGAAAAGAGTTACCATCCGTTTAAAATATATCCAAAATTATGAATCTCAAACTAATTAAAATAAACGATATATTACAATATGGGTATCAAAGTAAAGTAGTTTACGAGGGCTTACAGATCAAAATATTTATGAGTAGGGTTGCCATATGTTATTTTTTTAGAATTTTTTTTTAATAACGCAAGACGGGCTTCATACTAAAAAGGTTTACGGAGGTTTACTGTTCGAAATATTTTTCAGGGTTGCCACTTGTTAATTTTTTTTTGTTAAATAAATGGATAGAACAAAATAAACTTTGCAATATGGGTATCAAACGAAAGAGGTTTACTTAAGTTTACAGTTAAAAATATTTTCAGTAGGGTTGCCATCTGTTTTTAGCATCTTATTAATAATTTAATTTTTAATGATTTCAAACCAATAATAATACGAGTAGAGATACACAGATTAACGAGAATTTACAGATCAAAATTTGTATAGGGTTGCCATAGATTTATTTCTTGGATAAATAATTTCTTTAAATAAACAAGAAATAGCAATATGGGCGTCAAACTTAAAAGGTTTACGAGAAATTATAATTTAAAATATTTGTCAGAGTTGCCACCTGCTAATAAATAAACGAATAAATAAAATAAAATAATAAACATTGCAAAATCGGTATCAAACAAAAAAGGGTTACGTAAGTTTACTGTTAAAAAAATGTTCAATAGTGTTGCCACCTGTTTTTAGCCACTTATTAATAATAAAATTAATACGGATATCAAACAAATTAAAATAAACTATAGATTACAATACTGGTGTCAAAGTAAGGATGCTTTCGAGAATCTTCAGATGTTTCAAAATATGTTTGAGTTGGCCTCCCGGCTGTTTATTTTTTTTGCCAAACCAATTTTTAAAATACACGACAACTTTCAATATAGATAGGCCTTAAACTAAAAAGCTTGCGAAGACTTGCAGTTTAAAATATTTTTCAGAGTTGCCACCTGCTAAATATCTCAAATAAATTGTTCAAATAACTGAGACATTACAATATGGGTATCAAACGAAAATGGTTTATGAAAGGATTCAGTAAATACTATTTTTAGTAGGGTTGCCACCTGTTTTTACCTACTCAGTACTTATTAAAATGGTTTTGTCGGTGATATGTGTTTTTTTATAATGACTCGAAGTTTAAAATATTTTTCAGAGTTGCCACCTGCTAACTATCTCAAATAAATTGTTCAAATAACTGAGACATTACAATATGGGTATCAAACGAAAGTGGTTTATGAAAGGATTCAGTAAATACTATTTTTAGTAGGGTTGCCACCTGTTTTTAGCAACTTATTGCAAATAAAAATTCAAATTTACAAATTATATATGTAGGTATTAACAAAGCAGACTTAAAATGATTTTGTCAGTGATATTTATGAGAAGTGTTGCCACCTGTTTTTTTTTTAATCAACAACTTAATTTTTTTTATAATGACTAGCAGGAGTTTTTTAGGTGTTAGTTAACCTCTGTGCTGTTAGTCAAGCAGCTTCAAATCTAAAATGGGTCCATATAATGAGTTATGAATATGAAGAGAATACAATACAGTCTAAGTTGGAAAGAAATATATTTCAGTATTCTAAGGATACCATTATTGGACTTTCCTTTGAATAGCTTTTTTTCTAGTACAATCTTGCAATCAGCAAAGTCGAATGCTTAAGGACATTATATACGAGTATGTAAGTATTACAGTAGAACTCAATTACTAAATGAGCGAATGGGAAGGCAAAAATAAAAATAAGTGGGTGAAAATGCTGTGACAATATAAATACAGATAAAAAACTCGACACATAATAGTTATTTCGCAATTTAGTTTATCTGCATATAGTATACATTACATCCATACATAATAGCTATATAAGCGTATGTGTGTTGGAAGTGGAAAATAGATACTTGCAGATATAATTAAAGCCTTTATCAGCGTGACAAATACCGAAGAAAAAAAAACAACAAATGATAGATAAAATTACGGCAAGTGTGGACACGTCTGGATGCAGCCAGACAGCAGACTCGCAGCTACTTGACAAAACAGTTGAACGCAATTAGGCGACGCGTACGGATATCCAACCAACCAGGAGACGGAAACACCAGCTACTGGCAAGTGAGCAAATTAAATGGACAACAAGTACAGTTACAAATAAAAAAAATAGTGTCACGTCACACGTTATACCGTTAAAGTAGCTAGATTTGCATAAGGAAACCATAAAACCTTTAACCAAGAGCGACGGTGTGTTGTTGTTGTTACTTTAATTATAGCATGTCAAGTTAGACGCGCAGCGCACAAAGTAAACGTGTTAGTGTTAGTATGTGTGTGCGTGTGACTCGCTTTTGAAAACCAACTCGTCAATTGCCAAAGACAGGACACGCTGGCGTGCAAGTGTACACGCTCTCGGCAGCCTTTTTAAACAGCGCGTTTGAACTCCTTAGAGAAATCAGCAGTAGTGGGTGAAGACTATGCTGACACGCCATTTAACGGTGTCAACTGAGTATTTAGTTTTCGTGGTATTTTGCGCTTTTTGAAGCCAAAGCGTCTTGGAATTTTGTGAAAAGTCATCTTCGCAGTGGCAAGGAGCGAGCGACTGAGCGCGTTTCACATTTTTGGTACCCAATAAACGGTGTCCTTAGCGTCGGTAGTGCATACAGCAAATACATACACACAAGCGCCATATGTTTGAAAAGAAAGTGAAAAAATTGTGTAGTGCATACAAAAAAAGTTGAAGAAAAAAGTGCAAAAGCAAAAAAATAAATACAACATACGATCATATTCTCGAACATCAGGATATTCTCGAACATCCGCACGCGTGGCAAGTGCAATATTGCAGCTTATTGTCGCTATTACCTGCAATTTAAAGCAGTTGAACAAGCGACGTACGCCATTTTTTAATTAATTAAAATTATTTTATTACAGTTATTTCATTGATTAGCAGCGTATGCTAATAAAATAATAAAAACTGCGCGAGAAAAAAATACTTTTTAGCAAACTTTTTGTGCTTCAGTGGTGAAGCGTCTTTGTTCTCTCATATACATAAGCTATTCTGCGGTATTTGTGGTATTTCACAATTAAACCTAATAAAAAAAATATATTCTTTGCATTATTTGCGTGTATTCCGTCGAAATGTCGTTCCAGTTCGGTTTTTGTGACAGTTGGTACTGAAGCCATAGAAGTGTTGAAGTGTCTTCGGAAAATAAAATTTTCTAGAACAATTAATACAGGTTTCCAGCAAAAGGAAGCACTCAAGGTAAAGTATGCTTTATTATTTTATTAAATAATTTACTTATAGTTATTGTAGAAATTTAAAATTATATAGAATTAGATATATAGAAAAAAAGTACCAGATTTTTTTTAATAGAAAATATATAAAATATGGTACAATAAAAAATGGAAAAGAAGTCTCGCCATAATTTTATTATTATTATTATGCAATTACGCAGTATACCAAGTTCGACTGTTAAAAAATAGTATAAAAATTAAGAGATTTTTCCATATAAAATTCGTTCCTTCTTATACGAATTATGGAAAAAAAATTTAATTTTTGGTGTAAGAATTTGTATGAACTAACTCTATATTTTGTTTTTAAAATCTATATTTTATAAATAAAAAAATTCAATACTACAAAAAAAAAAATATTTTTACATGAAAATTAAAAAAAATAGAATATAATATTAGGTCTGCAGATTTGCTTCCGCTGGTTTTTTTTGTAAATTTAAGTTTTTTTTTTGTATAAAAACGGTTACAAATGTCGATGAGCCTCAGCCGCACTTTTCTTGGAATTAAAAAAGAAAAGCAAAATTTCCCGCAAATGTCGAGAATTCGGCTCAAAAAGTGACATTTTCAGTTGAGAATAAGTTTGGAATGCAAACAGATCTCTACAAATATTTTGTTGAGTTAATGTTGACACAAATGTCCAAGATCGATATAAAACGATTTAATCGATTTAATCGACCAGTGCTTTACCCTAGAGACATCTATTGGAAAACGGCGGAAGCAAAGTTCTAGAACTAATACATAAAAAATAATATGATTTTAAAAATGAATAATTATATAATTTAAGAGAGTTTTGAATATTCTCAATAAAAATCGAACAACCTTACCTTAATGTTTTGAAAACATAATTTTTGAAAAATCATATAAAAACACTTTGGAGCCATTTTGTAAACTGGATTATAAATTTTACCAATTAAATTATTAAAAATAATCCTAATAATTAACCAAATAGCATATAATTATTATACAAAATATGTTACGCCATCCCATTGATTAACATTGCCTACTATTAGGCGCAAAGTTAAATAATCTAAAAATCTTGTCCCTGACAAGTCACATAACAACAAGTAAGGAAAGGCTAAGTTTGGGTGAAACCGAACATTTTATACTCTCGCAATTTATTTATTTAATTTTGTTAAGATAAAACACAATTTGACTCACTTATTCGTCATATATATGGTATAAAGTCCATTGAAAGTTGGAAACCCTAATATTAGGTATATGGGAGCTAGGGGATGTTACACTATTAGAAGAAAAATATTTCCTCTAAATTAAATTAAGATACCTGAGAGATTTACCGAAATTTTCGGTAAAAATTACCCTAAGGCACTGAATTCTTCATATTCGATATCCGGGGCTTTGAAAAGTTATAGTCCGATTTCGACAATTTTTTCACAAGTGATGACACAGATCATATACAGTATTTGTGTAAAGTTTTATTTCGCTATCTTCATTGGTTCCTTATGTATATATTATAAAGTGAAGGAATAAGATGGAGCTCAAAATTGAGTTACATGGGAATCTGTCGTGGTTGTGAACCGATTTCATCCATTTTCCACACGTGTCATCAGGGTGTCAGGAAAATATTATATACCGAATTTCATTCGAATCGGTCAAGTAGTTCCTGAGATATGGTTTTTGACCCATAAGTGGGCGACGCCACGCCCATTTTCTATTTTGTAAAAAATCTGAGTGCAGCTTCCATCTGCCATTTCTTATGTGAAATTTAGTGTTTCTGACGTTTTTCGTTAGTGAGTTAACCCACTTTTAGTAATTTTCAACCTAACCTTTGTATGGGAGGTGGGCGTGGTTATTATCCGATTTCAACTAATTTTATGGTGTGTGGTGGGGTACGTAAGAGAATCGACTGCAGAAAGATTGGTTTATATAGCTCCATTGGTTTGCGAGATATATACAAATAACCGATTTGTAAATGTAAATTTATTACCAAGAGCACAGGCCTTCAACTTAGCGAGCAGAAAAGTAACCAATTGGACGTGACTTATATTTTTTTATAGGGCTCGAGTTTTCTTTATAAATTTTTTATAAATATAATATATGACATTACTTGAAAAATTGCTAAATCTATAAAAAAATATAAATCTAAATCTGACTCTTGCCAAGTATTGTACAGGGGTAAGTTAAGGTTAGAATAGCTCCTGTGCCACAAGAAATCTCACTTGGACAGCTAAAGCCAGTCCATTGTAATGCCGCAAACTCCTCAAAATGGATACCCAGGGCACTCAAGTAACGACAAAGCGCTTTGAGCTTTTCACGAATTTGTGCAGGCGACTAATTTGTAGGGACATTTCAGCTGGTTCTTCGAAGTTTGTTCTGCCAATATTTGTACAGGGGTAATACGACACAATTGTCATTTCCTAACCTTTGCTGTAAAGTCGGCACTTAATGTACATTCAAACTAATTCATAATTTCATCTACTAGTAACATTACAGTCTCAATAAATTTACTACGCAATTGGCATATTGATCTCAAATATAATCTATTTAGTTACCAATTGTCAATCCCAATCACATTTCATCACAATAATTTCACCCAACTCTGATTCACACGTGCTACTAAATAAATGTACATTAAATACCGTTATCTTATCTAGAATTCTTATTTAATTAATTATAGCGCAATTAAATAGTTAATGAAATTTCCTTCTGGAAAACTCCGAGTTCCATTAATTATTAATATTTCAGATTCAGATTTGTAATTCAAATATTGGAATAGCAATGCTCGTGGTAATATTCAAATGGGTTAAGTGAATCGAAATTTCACAATATTTTGAAATATTACTACAATATGGGATATTTGTATATTATATATAGATAAATATATTCAAATTATTTCATTTAAGTGGATAACCTGTCACTGATTACGGTTCTAATTAGAATTTGATAGCAGTTAATTGATAAGTGTCAATCGAAAAGGATCATAATGACGTTTGCTTTGGTACTATATGTATATATAACAATATTTCATTCAAATTTTGAGCACCGTTAAAATGCAGAATAGTATT